>OZ005660.1:56638764-57238764 GCA_963930645.1 Salticus scenicus | reverse complement strand
GAAGTTTCTAATTGGGATACTGGATCACTTTCATTTCTTATCATGTGATAGATGTTAGGGTTTGTTCAATATGAATTATAATATGTTTATTACCTATTTTTTTTTTTTTTTTACAGTGGCATTGCGATCATACAGAATTGGAAAACTAAAATTTGGGAGCAGGCGTGAGGGGGGGGGGGGGGGGGGAAGGGTTTACTAATGTTGTTACAACGCTTGAATATTTTCTCTGTATAATTTATTTACTAAACTTCCCGGGTATCCAGCTTTAACGTTAGTATTTTTTATTGATTTAAGTTCTTCTCTGAGATCCTCAGATTCATAAAAATAAGTATTACTCCATTAATATAAGCTTTTAAGGCACTAATTTTACACTGGAAAGGGGCTTGTTTTTTGCTGTGAATAATTTCAGTGTTAGCTGTTTTTCTGTAAACGGTGGTTTTAATATAATTCAGTTTATGGATAATTTTTGGCATCTAGGTAAATAATCACATTTTCATTTTCTATTTCACAGGTAAATTTTAGGTTAGGATATAATTGGTTTAAGGTTTCTTATAGGATGTGGATGTTGTCTTCTTGGTGATATATTGCAAAAATATCATCGACGTATCTGAACCAATACAATATTTTTATCTTTTAATAAGTCAATTATAGAATTTTTAAAAGTCCCTAATTTGAACTCAGCAACAAACCCCGATATGAGGGAGCCCATCGGGACTCCTTGACCTTAATTAATAAATGTAATAAACCTTAAAACATACTTCTTGCTTTCGGCTGGACGCCCAGCTCTTTTCAAACGACATTCATCTGTGACGGATTTCTCAGATTCGTGATGTTGATGACTGGATTTCTCCAGCCGAAAATATTCACGACCAAGCATGAAGTATGTTTTAAGGTTTATCATATTTATTAATTATGTATATTCATTATAATTTAATTTTTATTAACTCTTGACCTTGTTTATAGAATTTTCCATTAAACAAAGCAATTTTCAACTTTAAATAAATTAAGAGAAACGAAGTACACTAACACATAATAAATATAATAAAACCTATCTTTACTTCGTGGCCATCACAGTGCTAACGTTCTCCGAAGAGGCCCGGGTGCCCGGCGCTGAAAGATCTCAGAACGGCCACGAAGTAAAGATAGGTTTTATTATATTTATTATGTAAAAGCAATTTTCATTTAGAATTAGATTAGTGACCGCAATTAAAGTGTTACTAATTTCCCAATCTAGGTAATTGTTTTTAATAATGCAATTAATCTACCATAATGCAAACATTATTTTAGTCCAATTCAGCAAAATTTTCTGAAGATATTAGAAATAGCTAAATCTCACTTTTTAAAAGTTAAATACATGTGGTAATACATCTCTAATTTTATTTACAATATATTTAACATTAATCAAAATATCTTAAAATTTTCATAATTTAGGGTTGAAATTTCACTTACATAAAATTGCTGCCATTGATAGAATTAACAACTTTAGCAAGGTATCTTGCTTTTCTGGAGACATGCGGACAAACCATCCAGGACGCTTGTATAATACAGTTGTAGATGTCATTTTTTCTTTTTTTAAAGGCCTGTAAAAATGAAATTAGATAACCTAAAAATTTTAAGATGAACTTAACAATAATAAACTAATTTATTGAGTTATTTTTCAGAATTATGACTAAACATTTAAACAATCTATAGATATATGCTAATTAAAGAAAGGCATTAAAAAAATCATTTACTTAAATGTGTATCACACCACAAAAAAAAAAAAAAAAAAAAAAAAAAATGAAAGAAAGAAAGAAAAGAGAAAAATTATACACATCAAATAAAATGTTTGGAAATATAAATTAGCTACATTCGCATAAATAGGTTCGCATAACTTATAATATTTTATGAATAAATAATATTACACTTTATGAAGAAAATCTTCAACCTTAATGTAATAATAAACACGTGTAAAGCAAGCTTTATACTTGTATGCCAAACTCCCGACTCCGACACATGAAATGAAGTGAACAAGAGTAAAGCTAGCTTTAAAAAAGGTGCTGACCTAGAAATAAATTAAATATTTTTATACAAAATCTGTAATTTTCATTTTGAAGAAGGGTAGCAAGCAAATGTATAAGATGTTAACAAATGGCTGGCCTTAAATTTAATTAAATATTATTTTCCATAAAATCTCTCATTTTCAACTGAATTAATAATGTTTTTGGACTGTGAACTCATAATTACTATTTATAGCCAATTTTTAATTTTAAAAATTAATTGAAAATCAGCAAATTAAAAAGAAAAAAAAAGCTTCTTTATACTTTAATCCAAAACCATATGCAATGCCTGATTTAAGGCAGGGCATTCGGGGCATACGCCTTGGGCCTCATAATGAGGGGGAGTTTAAGAAATTCCATCATACATGTAAAAAAAAATTGTTAAAAAGAAAAATTTCCAAATATTGCTATAATGATTCATTGTTTTTTCATCAATGGATGGAGGTATTACTGCACTGTTTTATAAATCGGTAGTATGTTCTTCCAAGGAAACTATCAGCTCATCAAAAAAATTGAAATATTTTTGCTAAATGCACATACAACTGCATAACACCAATACTGCATTCCAAACTCTTACTAAGGCTAACTAAATCCGAGGCACACACCGCAGTATACACAGGCGCAATGTACGTTGATTCAATAGAAAAGCATCGGATCTTGTTAAGCCTCACTCTTACCAATCAAATAAAAAATGAAGAGAATTTTTAGACGTGTGAATCAAAAATATGCAGTTTGTTCTAATATTAAAGTATGAGGAAAAGGGGCCCATTGAACATGAGTGCCCTGGGCCTCCATCAAGTGAGTAAATCAGTCCTCGACCATATGACTTATCAACTACATAATTTAACAATTGGTAATTCACTAATTTTAAATAAAACAAATTAGCCGGAAATTTAATCTGACCTGCTCCAATACATATGTTTTATCCTAATTTTATTGGTGTCAGTTTTGTATTTTATTTTTCATACAATTCTATTTATAGTATTTCTCCATGATGCAAATTTGTGAGAAATACTGCTCTATTCTGCCATGTTATGAAATTATTTTAATTTAGAATAACTTGTAAAGTTTTTAATGTAGAATGTTGCTTCCTGCCATTTCATGAGAGATTTTAAATTTTAAATAACTTGCAAGGTTTACATAGAAATTTTTTATACTGCAAATATTCTGTGATAGGGATGCGGGGGAAGAAAGATTCTAGGAAATATGACGCTAACAAAAATCCAGATTTTGTCAGTTAACTTAACATTTATTTAGATAAAAATATGTCATTTAATAGTTATAAAGATATGTTTGGAATATTTTATGTAATGACAGAATTTGCGTGTATATAAATTGTACTTTTTAAAATATTTCAAGTAAATTAATAATGACATATCACTATATTTTGACTTTAAAATATGTATTCTTAGATATCTCATGTACTGCACAAAATTAAAATCTTATAGTATTCTTTTTTCATTATATTTTCATTTCAATGTTATGGCTTTAACATTATTCGTTGATATTAATGAACTATAACAGCATAATTTTATATAGCTATGATAAAATATTTATCAAAAATTACAAAAATTTCCGTTTTGTCTTTAATTTATCTTTTAATTGCGAAGTAAACTTATAAATTATCCTTAGTTTTTTATTAGGGGAAAATATACTTTTAGAAAATAATTTATGTCAAGTCAAAATAAAATACATATTTACATAAAAAATTTTAGAGATGCTATCTCAAGATGTTGACGTGTATTTAACTCACTCAAAAAGCGTCTGATAAAATCCGAAGCCGGTGTAAACAACTTATGAAAATGGAAACACTAAATAACAATTATAATGACAATGTGAAATGAGTCAATATTATAAATTTAATTCGTCTTCAAATATCTTAAAAAGAGATTTAAAGGCCAGAATTGACATAATCTTAAATTTTCGAAGTCTAAATTGTTATCAAACATTACTAGCGAGCGATCGACATTAGAGCTGTAGCAAACCGTATGTATTCGTTACTGAGATACGGGTTTTCTTTCAGACTCGAAGTAACGAATCGGTACTTTCGAATTTGTCTCGTTACTCGTTACTTTCGTATTTCCTTTCTGTACATCCTCATCCTCATCCTTCATCATCGTATCGTCGCCGCAGAGGAAAGTTCGAACATTTGTGCAGAAGACTGATGCGAGTCATACCGTTGGTTACTCGTTACTTCTTCATTATCCGTATGCGTATGTTGATGCTGTATTTAGCATGCAGCGTGCGGGGAAGTACGGGATATGAGTTCTTTGCCGTTAGTGCAGGGATTGTTTGATTGTTGATGCGATAAGATGGATGTTTTCGTACTCGTTACTTTTTCGTTACCCCTTTGATGCGAATCAGACTATTTGTTTCCGTATGATCGCATGCTTCTGATTTTGGTAGTTGCTGCGCTCATCGTTTTGTTTTTGTAAATGCATTATATAAAATAATGCATTTAAGCTTTTTACTCAATTTTGTTTTAGTACATTTATTACGTAAAGGAAATGAACAAATTTTAGAGTTATTTTTTATTTTCTTTCCTTCCCTAAAAACACATGATTACTGTAGTGCAACGATTTAATTAAAAAAAAAAAAAAAAAAAAAAAACTTTTTTTTGTGCTTTTATTATTATATTAACAGGCCCGTTTTTTACACAGATAAGAATTATAATAGAATAAAGAAAATAAAACACTAACTTTGAAAGCGAATTAAAAAGCAAGTAATCGAAGAAAATTACCGAAATTATATACAACGAAAGAACAAAAAATTTAAATTTTAAACAGAATTTGATTTGAACAAGAGGAATATTTTTATTTATTTTTTATTAGAAAAATATGACTTCTGCTTTCAATTAGACATTTCGCGTTGTCATCATTTGCTGTATTAAACATGTCAATATTTTTCCCTTTTACAATAAGTTAAAAAAAAAAAAAAGAATAAAAAAAAGAAATTTTAAGAAATGAACATAGTAACAGTCGCTAAGGCATGCAACTTAATATTTTTCTGAAAGAAACAGTCTTCTTGTCCTCAGAAATCTGTTTTTAAAGATTTTAATTCAGTACTAATATATATAAAAGTGCGTGTTTTTGCTGTTTATGGTGTTAGAACACCAGTATTTAGATTCATTGTTCTAATTGAATACATATGTATTAATTTATAATTCATTTGTTGTATATACTTCTCAGGTAACAAATTTATAAATATATATATATTTAACTATTTGAAATTCAGGGTTTTAATCTTAAACTTAAATACAAAATTTGCATAGTTTTCAGTTGCTGTGTAAAAGCCTGTGACAGGAAAATCAATCTTTGAAAATAACCAGTTTATGATCAAAATTGCTTTGTTAAATGTTGCTTTTAAAAATTTAAACAATTACCACAATTCAGATTTTGTAATATGAATAAACATCATTAATATATTTTTTTCTATTCTCTGTATCGTAAAAACAGCCTTAATGTAAAACAGACGATGACAATACCATTTATTGTTGTCCTGTTTCCATCCGCTTTCTCATATATAGTATAGTAACGAATAACGAATACTTAGTAACGGGTAGTAAGTTTGAAAGTAACGAATACATACGGGTAGTCATTTTTTCGTTACTTTTACAGCTCTAATCGACATACACGTTACCCACGGATTAGTATACAGGATGATAAACTAGATAGGGCGGTCAGCGTGGGGAACGGAGCTTTATTTTCCGCATTAATTCAGCCGAACAGAGTAAGCGATCCGATCGCCGCCTGGTGTAGTATCTTTGAAACTCATCGGAAGAAAGGGAAAGCCCGACCCTTCGGCTTCAGTCATCCAACGAACGAACAGCCAGAAAGGTAAAAACGCGCTGATTGGTGTATTTTCGAGATTTGGTCGCCCTCTATCTGTGAGATGAAAATTACTACCTTTCCGTAACATTAGTAATACATCCTTCTCTTTTAATCCGTGACGTTACCATTGGGACCGGGATAAGTTTAGTTGTAACTTTCATAATCAGTAAGTGGGTAGCATCCAGCTTAGAGAGAGAAATGGCATCGTCCAGCCTCTTCCTTCGACCGGTCGTGGATCAAATGTCTCAGGGCCCAGTTGGATCGGTCGAAGTGTTCCAGAGGCTGGACCCACCCTAGGAACTCTGAAAAATTGATTTTGATGATATATGTTAACTGTAACCATTCTATAGATAGTGGCAACTGGCGGCAACCGACAAAGCGATATGTGTGTTTCAAGCAGGGATTAGGATATAGGATAGAATCTCTTTTAATCCGTGGTTTCAAGCTACCAGATATAATATTTAATTATTTATTATTAATACTCGGCAGTATCTTAAATATACGTGTACACCAAGCGTTTGGAGTACTGGGAGCTATATTTATTTGACTTTGCGTCTGTTATTGGATTCAGTTTATGCTGTCTCTTATGCTTTTAATACAATTTGAGCTGTGATGTTTATGTTGTCAGCTAATTTTCGAACTGTATTTACTGCTGTATTTAGAGTTGATACTTGGTTAGCAGACTGTTAATTTTCTGGAAGATTTTGTAAGACATTCATTCACGTACAATACACGAACTCCGAATACGTAACAACATCTGTTATAATCTTAAGCAGTATGCCCCAATCACCTAATTTTGAGAATGAACAAACTATAGATCATATGCAGAAAGATATAGAAAGAGATATTCAAGATTTATATGATTCTTTTTTTAATGGAAGATCTTACAATAAAGATGTATACATTCGTGTATACAATCTTATTTATAAATTTTGTACATCTCATTGCGATAATTTGTTTAAATCCAAACCTAATATAGATGCAGTTAAATATATGAATAATTACCGCAGTAAAATATTCAAATTTATAGAAAAAAAACTTGAAAAATTGTGCCATAGTTATAAAGAATTGATTGATGAATCTCTTTTGCTTTGTTATATGCGAGATTGGGAACAATATTGTCTCGCAATTAAAACTTTAGTTGAAGTCGTTGAATACTTATATCTTTATTACTTTGTTAAACCTAACGAAATAGGTGATGATTCTGAAGGTTGTGTTCCTGACGATCATGATCCTGAAGCTTATTTTGAAAGTCCTGATATTGAAATCAATAATTTTAAGGTTGATGTTCATGAATATGATGAATTCAAAAATTTGGGAGCTAAAGATCGTTTGCTTCGCTTATGGGGAAAACATATGCTTGAACCTTTGATAGATGAAATGTGTGCAGCACTATTACGCCTTATTCATAAAGAAAGAAACGGTGAAATTGTGAATACTCAATTAATATGTACTGTATTAAAATCATATATTGAGGTGGGCACTCAATTTGGAATATATATATATAAATTTCAAATTCGTTTTTTAAAGGATACTGAATGTTTTTATAAAAAAAGTGCATCTACTTTTTTAAATGAAAACTCGGTGACAGAATTTATGAAAAAAATTGAAATTTGGTTCAAGGAAGAGCAAAAACGAGTTGAGTTATATTTGCATGATATTACTTTAGAACCTTTAGTGAAAGTTCTTGAATCTGTGCTAATTAAAGAACACATGAACACTTTCCATTCTGAATTTGATAACTTGCTAGATGATAATCAATTAGATGACTTAAAACGAATGCATCGATTACTCTCCCGTGTTTCTGGCGGTTTAGATGGATTAAACCTTTGGTGTCATGAATATGTTTACCAGCGAAGTACTATAAGAGCTATAGAAGAATTCAATGAAGCAGATAGTATTCACCTTGTAGCTTTAGGGGTCGATCCAGTTTTTTATTTTTGGGTCCCTTTTTTGTGAAAAACGAAATATTTTGTGAAATGTAAAATATTGTGTAAAATTTTTCGTTTTTACAATCACTTTATGTAATGTTTAATATCAAGTTAATAGTTTTGTTGAGCCAAATTAAGGCATTAATTAAAAATAATACTGAGAACATGAAAACATTTAATAAAAGGATCATTTTTATAAAAAAAATCTTGTGAAGGAATTATTTTATGAATTTGAATTTTGTGAAGGGTCCCTTTTTATGAATTTAAATTTTGTGAAGGGTCCCTTTTTACTACGGGGAATTTTGTGAAGGGGCCGCAAAAGGGACCCAAATTTTACTTGGATCGACCCCAGAGCTTATATTAGTGCTATTTGGGCTGTTTTTCAAACATATAATGCAGTTGTAGCACAAGCTTTTGATTGATAAAACAGGTTTTATTACTGCTTTAGATAAAGCTTGTAAAAGATTTATCAACCAAACTTATGTCACAGAAAACAGTAGATTTACAAACATTGAATCAGCTGAATTCCTTGCAAAGTATTTTGATCTTCTTTTGAAAGAAACCCTTACTGATGCAGTAGAAAAAGATATAGGTGAAAATTTCAACCATGCAATGATAATATTTAAATATATTGAAGAGAAGGATGCATTTGAAAATTTTTACAGGGAAATGTTAGCTCAGAGACTTGTTCAGGAATTTAACACTACCAGTAAACAATATCTTATAATGGAAACATTTGTGATACTCAAATTACAAGAACAAGAAGAGTGTGATTTTAGATTTACCACCTCAAAATTAAAGAGAATGATCGAAGATGTTTGTGAAAGTCAAAATCTTATTGCTGAGTTTCAAAACGTCGGTAAGCAGCTTGATGTGGACTTTAATATTAATATTTTTAGCTCTTTCTCTTGTCCTTTTAGTGGAACCGAGTCTTTCAGTTTTAATCTTCCTGAAGAGTTAGAGCAAAGTGTACAACTCTTTACTGGCTTTTATAACAATAACTTCAGTGGTAGAAAACTTACTTGGTTGCATGGAATGTCGAGAGGTGAACTAGTGTTTAATTGTTTTGATAAGGTTTATACATTTGAGGCATCAGGTTTCCAAATGTGTGTTTTGTTACAATTTAATAGAGGTGATACTTTTATTTTTTTGCAGTTGGAAGAAAGTACTGGCATTAAGCTATACATCCTTCTTCAAAAAAAAAGTTTAAAATGAAAAATGTAAAAAAAAAGTTTAAAATGAAAAATGTAAAAAAAAAAGTTTAAAATGAAAAATGTAAAAAAAAGTTTAAAATGAAAAATGTAAAAAAAAAGTTTAAAATGAAAAATGTAAAAAAAAAAAGTTTAAAATTGAAAATTGTAAAAAAAAAAAAAAGTTTAAAATTAAAAATGTATAAAAAAAACTTTTGGATATGATGTACCTTTTATTTGTACAAAATTTCAGTTGCATTATGTGATTAATTTATAAATGTGATTAATTTATAGGAAATGGCGAAGAGAAAGCCATAGAAAATGGCTAAAAATTTTGGATAGGATGATAAAGTTATATGCATATATTGATTCCTAAAGTGCATGTAACAAGCTATCTGATCCTTAATTTAAAAAAAAAAAAAATTGGCTTAAAATTTTGCTTAAAATTCATATTAATTTTCATAGATGCAATAATTTTTATTATTATTATTATTTTTTTTTTTAATGTTTTAAACTGACATGTTAAGATATTATTAAATTTTATAACAGGGGGGGGTTCAGGGGGGTCCCCCTGAAAAACTAAAATAATTAGCATAATTATTATTAAATTTTAATGTTTAAAACAAGGGGGGGGGGGTCTCCCCCCTGAAAAACTAAAATAATTTTCATAATTTTGTTAGGTGTTTGCTTGTAAATTTTTGATTTAATTCTTAATAAATCTTTATTATATTGTGTAAAGTTTTTTTTTTATTATTAAAATTCCTCTTTTTTTTTTTAAATATCGTTTTTCAAAATCAATGTATTTTTTTTATCATCCGTGATTTCCGGAGTTTTTTTTTTAATCACTTCATAAATTAAAAAATAAAATAAGGGTTAAAAAATGCAACTGTAATACAAAATATGCGATTTTACTCTTTGTTTTTTTTTTTAAAGAATTTCATGATATCTAAGCAAATATTGAATTCCGGAAAAAATCACACAGAAAAACATTCATATTTGCGTACACACATGCCTCTCTCGCCAGAAAGCAAAACTCATCTTAAGATTCATATGGGCCTTAGGCAATAAATTTTAAATTCTATTTAATCTTATAAACGAGGCTACAGAAAAAAAAAATTAATTGCATTCTCTGTCCCTCTAGATCCGGAAGAGTGGATATATATGATAATTTAAGAACTTTCTAGAAATAAAATTTAAGAAAATAGTAAATGTTTGAATACCAATGAGAGCTATGGGGATTCCGAAAAAAAAGGACACCGGAAGAAGGGCATTCTTCCAATTCGCAAATCGCAAAATAAAAAATATCAAATAAGGAATTTAAAGAAGATTTTCAATTGATTTGGTACAACATTCATTGGAAAAGGGGGGGGGGTAGTGAAGAAAGTGAATGTTTGTACACTATGTTTTGCATTTAATTAAAATTTATTGTAAATATCACTGAATATTTAGGAAAAATTATGCTGATTATTATATATGTATCTTGGTGGAAAGGGGGGGGGGGCAAATGACAAAAATGATTGCATAAATATAACAATGTTACCAATTTGAATTAAAATTTCAAAAACTATCACTTTCTTTTAATGAACGATTTCAAAGAGTGTTACATATACCTAGGAAGGGGGGTTGCTTAGGGGGAAAAATTATTGTTTTTAAATCACTGTTTACATTTATAGGAAATTTTGTATAAATATCTCTTAATGTTTATCAAAAACTGCAGATAGGATTATATTACCCAGTGACAGCTAGGGACCACATGGAAGGAATATATTTTTATGAATGGTGGAAAAAAAGTCCCCGGAAAAAAAATCACTGGGAAAATAAGTGCCCGAAAAAAAGTCACCAGAAAAAAGTCCATAAAAAAAAATGCGTTTTAAAAGCTTCTAAGGATGTTTAAGAATGAGTATGGCTTCGTTTTGTCTTTCTGTTTGTCTGTTAACCTCTATTATAAAGATCTTTTTTTCCGATAATATTTATTAAAGGGCCTGGAACTGGTATACCTAATTCAAGTTTTCTATGGCATATCGATATTCTCTATTGAAAATGATATAATTATCGCAACTAATGTGTGTAGAGGGACTTGCAAAAATATTTCTGATGCATTAAAGTCCATGATCGGTTTATTTTATACTGAACAAACATAGGAAACACCTTTACGCTTTTTGAAGGTGGTAAAAAAGAGCGTGTGTCTTTTTATTCTATGAAAACTCGGCACAAAGATGTTTAAATGCATATAAAACGGTAATATTTAAAAGAATAAGACAAATAAGAATAACATGAAATTTTTGTTTACTAATATAAGTTATACGATATACCTCTTCGATTGGTCTGCTATAAAATAATATTTTGATGAGACGACGTATAATCGAAATTTTAGTAAAAAAATTTAGAAACTTACGAGTTTTATTTTATATAAATGGAATTATATGTAACATTACTATGAAAAATAATTAATAATGTAATGTTATTAGTTTAACATTTTTCAAAGGTAGTGTTAGTTTTTGATTTAATAGTGTGTTTAATGAAATAGCATATGCTTACTATTTATTGAAAATAATAAATACATTTGAGAATAGCTCAAGGATAGAAAAATGTGTAGAATCATATCCTGTTTGTAATATGTTTCTATTTTTACTTTCCGAACACTATAGTGAGGAAAGTATTGTAATCATGTCAAAAATCCGAATTCGAGATTTTGATGTTTCTATACGTTTTGAGGTCCCCCGAGTCCGTTTTCACTATTTTTACGATGATGTATGTATGTATGTGTGTATGTTTGTGAACACGCTAGCGTCTAAAGGCTTTGTTCGTGTAACCTGAAAGTTGGTACGTATATTGTAAGTCACCATAGTACGAACCCTATAGATTTTGGTGAATCTAGCACTTATAGTTTTTTTACAGGGACACAAAGAAAAATTCTTTATCATTATGGCCTATGGGACCAAAATCTTAAAAGTGCGATAGCATCTAAACGCCTTATTCAATTGAGCAAAAATTTTATACCCATATTATAGGTCACAGATACTCAATCTGTATAGATTTTGGAGAATCTAGCACTTATAGTTTTTTTACAGGGACACAAAGAAAAATTCTTTATCATTAAGGCCAATGGGGCCAAATTTTTAAAAGTGTGATAGCGTCTAAACGCCTTATTAATCTGAGCAAAAAAATTGTACACATGTTATAGGTCGCATTTGCACCAACTGTATAGATTTTGGTGAATCTAGCACTACAGTTTTTTTACAGGGACACAAAGAAAAATTCTTTATCATTATGGCCTATGAGACCAAATTTTTAAAAGTGCGATAGCATCTAAATGCCTTATTCAATTGAGCTGAAAATTTGTATGAATATTATAAATCACTGTTGCACTAACTATAAGCATTTTGGTGAATCTAGCATCTATAGATTTTTACAGGGACAAAACGAAAAATTCTTTATCATTATGATCTAAGGGCTCAAAGTTCAGTAGCGTTAAATAAAACCTCGTGTGATATATGGAGAAAGAAACACTCTATTATGGTTTTCTCTCTTTTGTTTGTTTAGCAATTCCTCTTTCTTTATTTTATCTACAAAACTGTTAGTTACTCAATGTTCGGAAAGTGAGTGGAGTCACTCCAGATTTTTTTCTATTTAGAAATTACATTGTCAAAAAATATTTTATATACATATTCTGTCTTCATCTAGAACGAATATTCATTTTATGAATCCCTAAATGGGATGTATAGATTTCTTAGTTATGCGTGTAAGGTAAAGAAATAAAATGAATAGACGAAATGATCGAGAATTTCAAACAAAGCGGCAACGCACTTTTGTTTGTAGCACTCGTGCCTACTTTGTTCGCCTGATGAAAAATTGTGTCTTATTTTGACCCAAAAATGTTGTTGCATGGTCTTGCATTTTGTGGCGTTTATTCAAATTTTTGTACTTATAACAGACATTATTTTCAAATATACAACCTAAAATATAATTAAAATTTCATAAAAAAAAAAAAAAAAAAAAAAAAAAGCAGTTTTCAGTAATTAAAAATAAATTTATCATCTAAATTTTGTGCTTCTTCCCCTCCTACACTTGCACTGTAAGATATAGGTCTAATAGACTGTGCCCTCTCAATTTCTGTTTTTTTTTTTTTTTTTTTTTTTTTTTTTTTAATTTTAGGTCATATTTGAAATTAATCTCTGTTGTTTGTTTTACAATACTGGTAGAGAACTATTGAAACACTTCAGTTTTTGTGGATTTTATTATTAATATTCATCAAATCATAAATAGAAGGGCGGCAGATTCTTCTAATGATATAAGATAATATTCTGCTTTTTTTTTTTTTTTTTTTTAAGTTTTATATAGGGCTAACAGATTTTTGCCCGCTTCGCTCTGTTCATTATATTTAAATAAATTAAAAAGAAGAATAATTTCTTTTTTGTGTTTATAAAGAAATAAAAAACCCTTTGAAGTCAAGTACAACTAAGTGTAATTACAGGTAATTTTATAGTTATCTTATATTACATAGGTATTAACACATTACAGCTAAAATTTTAAGAAACTAATACAATTATTCTTAAGTATGGCAACATTTTCATTGGTAAAAACATGCTTCTTATGGTATGCTGTTAGATAAATTGCCGTTTATATTATAATAGGATAAATGCAGAATTTTTCAATTATCTTTTAATTACTTACAAAAGAAAAACTAATGAATTGTCACCACCACAAGACCTTTATCTGTATTGTATATTATCTTATCAGTACAAAAAACTCTTAACGGGTTAAAAGTTTGTGACGCCGCTACTTTATGGCTATAAGAATTAGAAATATGAGTCTTAAAAATAATGATATCAAATTTTAAGTGATGCTTTGCAATTAGTTAAAATATACATAGATTTTCTTATATGATCATTTACTTTCTACTTTTATTTATATTTATAATGCAAACGTAATATTTTTAGCTTCAAGATCAGACAGATATATAAAATACACTCACTGATGCTTTTTCATTCACATTTCAAATTCAAAATAACAGTTTTAAAAGGAATGATATAAAAATTCCAGTGGCGCCTCGGTGTTATTTTAAAATATTTGTTTTTAGATTCCATTAAAATTACTTTTGTTTTGTCTAATAAAGTATATTTACATATTGAAACAGTGCTTTTAATTTTCAAATATACTGTCAAATAATTATACTTTCACTGAGTTTGCATTATAAATTAAAATTATTTATTTCAATAAATTGATTTATCTTTTGCATCACGTTATCCAAAACATAGTATCATTATCATAGTATTCAGCTGAGTGAAAATTTGCGCAAAGAGGTAGTGTAACGTAAAGAAAATATTTACACAGATTTTACTTGCAGTTTTGGATAGCGTGACGCAAAAGATGAATCAATTTATTGAAATAAATAATAAATAAAACAAATCTTTTAAAATAACACCGAGGCGCCACTGGAATTTTTATATCATTCCTTTTAAAACTGTTATTTTGAATTTAAAAATGTGAATGAAAAAGCATCAGTGAGTGTATTTTATATATCTGTCTGATCTTGAAGCTAAAAATATTACGTTTGCATTATAAATATAAATAAAAGTAGAAAGTAAATGATCAAATAAGAAAATCTATGTATATTTTAACTAATTGCAAAGCGTCACTTAAAATTTGATATCATTATTTTTAAGACTCATATTTCTAATTCTTATAGCCATAAAGTAGCGGCGTCACAAACTTTTAACCCGTTAAGGGTTTTTTGTACTGATATCATTACTTTTTAGGGGTTATTGATCAAAAAATTAAAACAAGTCCTTCTGGCTCCTAGAAAGGGTAAGCTGATTTATCTTTTATTATGAAGTTGCCACCATTTTTTTTTTTTTTTTTTTTCTTTCAAAATTCTACTATTTATTAATGGACTTGGTGGATTTATTAATGAAGTCTTGTATATATGGAGTTTTAACATAGAACCTTTCTAATGTAAATTTGAAATTTTCAGTGGGTTGGCACAGGGAAACAAGAGGGTAGATTAAGTTGGCAAATGGACATAACAAATACATTTCTGAGATAAATCCAAACTACAAATTTAGTTTGAATTAATTCAATATTTCAAACGTTATCATGCCGACAAATTTTCAAGTAGCCTGCCACTTGGAAACAAAATGGAGAAGCTTCACACTAGAAAAAAATATTGAGTGGGATTCTCAAACTCTTTAAAATAATAATAATAAGTGGGAAATTTCAAATTTAAGTTTTAGAATTATGTAATTTACATTTTGCAAGTTTCTTTTTAGAGTTTCTTCTCTTTTTCTAATTACAAATGCAAATTAAACAATTTAAAAAAATCAAGTTAATGTTAAAAATAGAAAATTATTTATTTTCTTTTCCCTTTTGAGGCTAAGCTCCAATATTCACAATTTTAATTTTCTTAAAAAATGCAGGTAAAAATTATTTCATAAAAATATTTGGTGGAAAAAAAAATAGACAAAATATAAATTAAGCTCTACATTTCTATAATTTTAAAAATAAGATAAAATCATTTGGAGAAAAAAATTATGGAAAATACAAGTTAAGCTAAAGTTAATACAAGTTAATTAAAATACAAGTTAAGCTTAAGTTTTATGGAAAATACAAGTTATATATATATATTTCTTTTTAAAATACAGTTAGAGTTTATTCATATATTTACTTTTCAGCCTTTAAAATGATACATATTTTAAATATTAACATAAACTAATTTTTTTATTAGTATTTAAAGCAACAATGGCTAGGAGATGAAAGAGGGGATAAACATGCTATATATACATGAAAATAGAATTAAAATTCATGAAAAATGTGTCAAATAGCAATTACTGAAAAACAGGTCAAAATAAATAAATAACATCTTTACTTTGAAACCCATAATAATTTATTTAAAAAGTATAATTCTCTCTTTCTTTTTTTAAAATTAATTAATTTATGCATGAAAAATTCCATTTCATAAATATATTTACAACTACAATAAGCAAAAAAAACCCTCCTTTAATTGTAAATAATTATTTCTACATTCTTCCAAGCAATTAAAAGTGTCTTTTTTTTTTAAAGAAAAATAAATTTAATATAGGAATGTATATGGTTTCAATACAATCTACGAGATGGCGCCACTAGATGGCCAAATTATTACCTTTATGATAAAACCATATACTTTAAGCTATTTTTCTTTTTTTAAAAAAAAAGAAACACTTTTAATTGCTTAGAAACATGTAGAAATGGATATTTAAAATTAAAGGAGGGTGTTTATTGTAGTTTTAAATATAGTTATGAAATGGAATTTTTCATGCAGAAATTAATTAATAAAAAAAAAAAAAGGAAAAGAAAGAGAGAATTATATTTTTTAATTAAATTATGGGTTTCAAAGTAAAGATGTTATTTATTTATTTTGACGTGTTTTTCAATAATTGCTATTTGACACATTTTTCATGAATTTTAATTCTATTTTCATGGTTTTTTTTTTTTTTTTTAATATACAGTGTCATGAATCTCCCTTCTTTCATATATTTAAAATATGTATCATTTTAAAGTCAGAAAAGTAAATATATGAATAAACTAACTGTATTTTAAAAAGAAATTTTTAATTTTAAAAAAGAAATATATATATATATTTGCAAAAGTGTATGTTTTAATTTAAATTAAAGACAGAAGATGGCGCCAAAACACCATTTACTGTTTTTTCCCATCTCTGCGCGGAATGATACATGAATAGGAATCGCAAATCATTGAGCTACTATAAAATCTATGTTTATGAATGATTAAAAATTTTTTGCTTTAAAAAATTGTAAATTCATCATTATTATGATAAAATAGAATATCTAAAATTACAAAATACTTCCTTATTGAAAATATTATCGAAATGATTTTTTCACGAAATGCGAAATTTTGAAATCTTAAATATTTCCTTTATAACAAAAAATATATATATTTAAGTGAAATTTTATTTCGTATATATACAATAAATATTTAAAAGAAACAATAAAGTTTCTTTCTTGCATTAAAAAACAAAATCTTAATTTTTTATTGACTGCATTCAGATTGAACCCAAATTCGCTCGAGCCATATTCGAGAAAAAATTCTTACGCATTAGGCCGCCCATTTATAGCTTAAATGAGCCAATTCATATCTCGAAATACATTGCACGCAGAAATGTAGCGATTTCAGGGTAGGATCAGACAGAAGGTGAAAAACTATTTTGAAATTATCAGAACATAACCTCCCATATTTCCTGAGATATTAAGTGTCGGCTTTTAGCGGTTTCTTTGATCTTTAAATTGGTGTATATATAAGTGTCGCAGTTTCATTCGTTTTTCCGTTTCCGCTGAGTGGCGTGGCGTGGCGTGGCGTTCGTTTGTTTTTGCGCTTGCGTCACTTGAGACTCTGCCGAGTCTATTGATAGGAATTTACGTAGTTCAAATTATTTATTACATTATTATTTATTAAAATTATGTTCCATAGTGAATGCAAACGATTTTTATTTGAAAAAAAAAAAAAATAAGCACTAAATGATGAAAAAATAATTTTGTGCTGTCATCAGATTTTTTTTTTTTTTTTTTTTTAAGTTGAAAAATCGAAAGTAATAATTTATAACTTTGTATTAAAATAACACAAAAATATGAGGGAGCTGTCAGAGGGGTATTCGCTATACAATATGATAAAACTTTAATTATTTTTATTTTAGTCAGAAAGCTTTCTTATTTTTTTAATCTTTTGTAATGAAATAGAAAAAGAAAGATATTTATATCCTTTCTAATATATTATTTCTTGTTAAAGATTTAACTATTGGACGATTTTAACGAATTCTATTTTATTCAGATTTCACAAAACATTTCTTTCAATTGCTTGTTTCATATTTAAAGCACAATATTTGATACGTTTGTCATCTTTTTAACTAATATAATACCTGTAATCCATTTTGACAGTGTTATCACTAAGTAAATTGGCACTATTTCTTTGTTAAATCCTATTTGTGTATGATATCACAGGTACGACATTTGGTCAGCTTTGCATTTTTTTAAAAATCTGTCAAGATTCAGCGTTTTTTTATTTTCTATTCTCTCTCCCCCCACCGCCCCTTATTTTATCGAACTACAACAATTTGCTTTATCCCGTTTCAGTTGTTAAGAAAAATGCACTTACCTGACATGCACAGATTTATTTATTGAAACAGAAATAGGTATGAAATTTACGAAAGATAGGATACAGTATACAGTCTTCCATGAATATAATCTGAAGTGTAAGGAAATACATTTAAATAATAATGATTAAAAAAAAAAAAAAAAATCACACTATATTTTCTTATACTCTGTGCTCGTAAAATTTTTTCTGTACACCAACTTGAATAAAACATGATTTCTGGCTACATTCAGTAAAATAAGGCATTTTTTAGCGTATTTTTTATGGGAAAAAAAAAAAAAAAAGCTTGTGCCTGGTTAAATTGCTGGAAGGTTTTGAAATTTGAGATAATTAATAACTGAACTGAAGAACTAAGCAATAAGGACTAAGGTAGAAAGTTCGCTAACATTAGAAAAGAAGAAAAAGATTTATAATCGATATTCGAATCGTATAAACAAAGCAATCTTGCATTATATTCAACAGGAATGAATTTTAACTATACTTATACAAAACAGATATATAAAACGTAAAAGACAAATAAATGAAAGATGTAAAACGATATATAATTGTGTATACACAGTAATAATTACATATATCGATGATCAGAACGTACAGTAGTAATATAATATTATCAATACATACAGTTGGAATTGAAAGATGATTTAATATCAGTATTCAAATAATTAATTTGATCAAAAAAAAAAGACCACCCAAATCAAACCAAAAAAGAAATAAAATTAAATCTAAATGAATTAAAGCAACTTGGGATAAGAAAACAGCATTATTTGCATTCGAACGTTATCAAGGGCCTGGCAGAATGCAAACATGCTAAATAAATGAATGTTTTTCTGTCACAAAGATAGCAAAAGCTAAGAATTTCTTTGTGCACAGGTTCGAAACATCCACTGAAAATAAAATGAGAGAAAACGTATATAAAAATTAATTCACCACAACATATGATAAAGCAATAAATTAGTTAAAAAATTATGAGTGATAAAACACCAATAAAATTTGTTATTATACACCAATAATCACAAATAAAATAATCTAGAAATAAGCAACATAAAAATGCGCATATATATATATACTTATTATTAAGGGATATATATATATATTCATTCATCTATTCATTTATTTACTTTAATTTATATATTATATTCAACTTTTTTTTTTACTTTAAGACAGACAAAAGGACTGAAAAGCATACATATTGAATGAGTGAATTCATAGTCACTCTTAAATATTGCTGGCAAATGTCAAAAATGCTAAACACAAAAGAAAATGCCGTTTACAGATTTTAACTGCAGTCCTTAAAATATCTGAGCATTTCAATGTAGCCCTGTAAATCTCGAGATTAACCATACCACACTGTATACAAAACATATTTTAGTATACTTAATTAAATGTCGATTTCTATATGATTTTTATGGTAGAAAATTACGTAAACAGGGATTATAAAAATGTCTGTCTAAAACGCAATGCATTTTTTTTTTTTTTTTTCTGGAGGTGGGGGGGCGGTCTTTGTACATAAACCTATGTACAGGACATATTAATATCATTTTAAATAGGGAGCATTCCATAGTGAACTTGAACAACAAAGTATCGTTATTTAAAATTTTTAAAAATATTTATAGAAGCTCGGAACGAGCATATGGACAGTCGGATAGATAGATATACAAATTGGAATCATATTCACACTTAAAAATTGTTAGAAAGGGTTAAAAACGCTTAATATTTAACGGAAATGCAATTCTAGTCAATTTCCAATAATAGTCCATAACGTAACTGAATATTTTTGTGTGGCACTACAAATCTAATGTGGATCATACTATACTCTATAGAAAATATTGTTGTGCACATATGAAAAATATATTTCTATTTCATTAAGATATGTACAAAGTAAAGTTATTGAAATTTGGCGTATAAAAATATCTGTCATAGAACGGAATGCTTTGGAATACTTTCGGGTGTCCCCGTATACAAATTAGTGGCAGTATTTACTCCATTTTCTTTAGAAAACATCCGATGGTAAACTTGAATAACATATTTCAATTTCATTAAGATTTGTGCTAAGTAAAGGTATAAAAATGTGATTTCTAGAAATACCTTCATTCATTAAAGCACGGGCAAATTCTTTTCTTTTTTTTTTTTGTGTATGTATCTATATATTTATAATATGAAAACCTTTTGAAACATTGTACAAAATGAAATATATCACATTAAGAAAGTGAAGATTCAAACAAAAAGAAAAATAAATAATCAGAATTCAAATAATGAAAGCATATAATACCTAACACGTCTTCATGGGCATTGGTTGAATATTGTATGCAAAATTAGATGTATGATGCAGATTAAAAAAAAGAAAAACTGCGCTAGTATCAATTTAAATAAAATTTTTTGTACCTACCCCTTACTGATTAAGAAAAATTACACTGAGTGTTACACATATCTGTGGGGGGAGGGGGGAGTTGCTAAGAGGAGAACAGAGTGAAAATGTGGGTTTTTTTATATCACCTAATTATATGAAACTTTCTATGACTATCACTTACTTTTTATTAAAATTATAATGAAAGTTTCCTGTAGTTAAAAAAAGGGGCAAGTGGGTGGCAGATGAAAAATAAAATAATGTTTTTCAACAACACTTATTACTGACGCAGGCTTTGCCCGCTTCGCTGGACACTATATTTAAATGATTTCTTTGTAACTGAATATATTTCGATTGGCGACTCTTTTCGTCACAGCTTTAGTATGGGACCTCCTTGGCAATATCAAACATTTTTTGAACTTCTCGAATCTGTACAACAAAACTATTATGAAAACAAATATTTTCGAAAATAGTCCAATAGCTGGTGTTAATTCTTCGAATATTCTGGAAACAGTTGAAGTTGTTACTTGTACAGTATAAGAAGTCATTATTCGATGAATGTTCTGGGACAGTCTAAAAAATAGTCACTTGTTCCACAGGAGTAAAGCAAATAACCCACTCGCCAAGTTTGTCTCCAAGACTATGCTTTCTATTAAACATATCTTTGTTTAGTTATTTAAATATTAATTTGAATTAATCAAATATTTCTGCCCGACAGCGTGCAAGTGCAGTCACACACAGCAGCTCATTTATTTGTATGTTCAATCAGCGTAGTGATTGGTATATAAAAAAATAAATAAATAAATAAACATTATCGTGCTACACAACTTTATTGAATCTCTCCCTTGGCGGCTTTTGAATTTTTGTCGCCATATTAGCGATTTTTTTTTTTTTTTTTTTTGTATAATCTCTTGCATAAAAATAGAAAGCGTTTTATCGGTCACCTTTTCGTTAACATATAAGAACCCTTCATATTCTGTTTATTTTATTAATGGTTTTTAGGTTTAAAATAGTGCTTAATGAAATAAATTTTCTATTTTTAAAACTGCACTTTTTTTTTCTATAAAATTATCTACTGAGATAAAAATAGATCATTTATGTGACTACTATTTCAGTTTATTTTTTTTTCGTTTTGTAGTATTTTATAAATCTTACATTTTTCTTAAACTACCTAAATTAAAATTGCTGTTGCTAAATTAAACCTCTTTTATATTTTTCTTGAACTACCTAGATTAAAAAATGCTAAATTAAGCCTCTTGGCGAAAAATGTTAAATAGGTTTAAAATGGTGCTTAATGAAATAAATTTTCTATTTTTAAAACCACTTTTTTTTTTTCTATAAAATTATCTACTCAGATAAAAATAGATCATTTATGTGACTACTATTTCAGTTTATTTTTTTTTTTTCGTTTTGTAGTATTTTATAAATCTTACATTTTTCTTGAACTACCTAAATTAAAATTGCTGTTGCTAAATTAAACCTCTTTTATATTTTTCTTGAACTACCTAGATTAAAAAATGCTAAATTAAGCCTCTTGGCGAAAAATGTTCGGTGTACTTCAACGCAACAATTTAAAAAATCACCCAGGAGGATCTACTATAAATAAAACTGATTTTAGTACAACACACATTAGCATCGTTAGCATGATTAGCACTTTGTAAAAGAAATTTTAAATTAAAAATGACGTCGATTTTTTGAGATGCATAATTTATTTATTTTTTTTTTTATTGTTCACGTTTAGATAAATGTATTTATTTTCCTGTTGGAAAAAAAAAAAATAAATAAACTCAACAACAATTAAATTATGGATAATTAAATTTAATTTTGGCAACAATTAAATTATGGTTAAAATTTAAATGGCTAATTTTTTGCTATTATTAGCTTACAAAATTGCTATTTTATGCATAAAAATAACAAAAAAAAAGTTTTTTTTCGGAATAAAAGGTAGCCAACTTTTTAAGTTAGGGTATAAGCTATCTCCATAACAAATTTTATCGAAATCCATCGAGCAGTTTTAGCGTGAAACTGACTCAAATAAACGGATATTCACATTTATAATATATATAAGATTTCTTTATTGACATTTTGTGCAAATGTCACTTTCTGTTAATGAAAATTTACAGTGAGAGTTACATATGTCTGGATTAACTGGAAGGAGGGGGGGGGGGGCTGGAGACTGAGAGATAGAAAATGATGTTTTCTTTCATTATGCTTTGCACTTTAATAAAATTTATTGTAAATATCACTTAATTTTAAGAAAAATTTACGCTGATCGTTATATATATTTGGGGGGGGGGGAGGAGGGCTAAAGAGAAAAATGATTACATAAATATTATCAATATGTTATCAATTTTAATTAAAATTTTAACAACTATCCCCTACTTTTAATGAAATATTACTTTGAGTGGAACCTATACCTGAAGGGGGGGGGGGGGGGGCAGAGAGAAAAAAATATGATTGTTTTTAAATCACACCGCTTTATATTTATAGGAAATTGTGTATAAATATCATTTATTGTTTATGAAAAATTTTAGAGAGGGCTATGCATCGCAGTATCTTTCAGTTTCTAAGTTAGTAGGTAAAAATTCAATGCAATGTTCATATCAGACATTAATTAAAAGTTAATATCAAACATTGGTAAAAAATTATTCTGAAGCAGATTTTTTTTTTTTTTTTTTTTTTTTTTTTTTTTTTATCTGTCCCATTAACCCAGCCCCTTCCCCTCGTAGAAACAAACAAAAAAAAAAAATTACTATCGTTCGTATTAAAAAGGCACTACTCTTAATTTCTCCTCGTAAAACGGATGCTAAACATCAACGAGAGCATAAGTTTTTTTATTTCTAGGAGGGAGGTGTGGTAAAAGAGACAGATTAAAAAAAGAAATTTCATTTTTGAGTAATATTTTTCAGATTTAAATCATACATTGAATTTTTGCGTACAAACTCAGGAAGAGAAAGAAACTGATACTTAAGCCTCACTGTAATGTTTTATACACAGTAAGTAATATTTCTTTAAAGTTTCATTAAACGAGCAACAAGATGGTACAAAAACATATTAGCCCTTAGTTCTCACCGGGAAGTGTCTCTTCAATTTTCCTCTTCTCTTCAATTTTTGATAAACAATAAGAGATATTTATGCAAATTTTCCTATTTAAGTGATTTAAAAACAATATCCCCCTTCCTAGATATATATAACACTCTTTGGAATTTTTTATTAAATGCAGGTAATAGTTTTTGAAATTTTAATTAAAACTGGTAGCATTGTGATACTTATGTAATCATTTTTTTTCTTTTGGCCCCTCCCCATAGCCCCCAAGATATACATAACAATCAGGGTAAATTTTCCAAATTGTTCAATGATATTTATAATAAATTTTATTGAAATGCAAAATATAGTAATATAAACATTCATCTTCTTTCCTTCTGTGCTCCACCCCCCCCCCCCCCCCACCCAGACATATGTAACTTCACTGTAATTTTTCAGTAATAGTAAGCGATATTTACACAAAATGTCAAAAAAAAAAAAAAAAAAATTATATGATAAGTGTTGTTTAAAAAGATTATTTTATTTTTCATCTCCCCCTTTAGCCCCCCCCCCCCTATCAACCGTAGGTAACTTTCACTATAATTTTAATAAAATGAAAGTACAAATGATAGTACAAAGTTTCATATAAATAAGTAGCATGGTGTCATAAAAAAAACCATTTTCGTCATTCTGCCCACCCCCTAGTAAACCGTCCAGATATGTGTAATACTCTACTCACTGTAATTTTTCTTAAACAGTACGTTGTATATACACAAAGGTTTTTTTTTTTCTTTTTAATCAATAATAGGGTAGTTTAAAGAAAAATATATTTTACTTCCATCTGCACCCCCTTGCCCCTCCCCCTCCCCAGTAAACCGTCCAGATATGTGTAATATTCACAGTAATTTTTCTTAAACAGTACGTTGTATGTACACAAAGTCTTTTTTTTTTTCTTTTTAATCAATAATAGGGTAGTTTAAAGAATAATATATTTTACTTCCATCTGCACCCCTTGCCCCCCCCCCCCCAGGTATAAAATATGTACATTCATTGCGATAGTCACAAATTGTACGTGCTTATACAAAGTTTCATTAAAATCAGTAAGAAGGTGGTATAAAAACAATTGTTTTCTTTCCATTTGCTGCTAGCTCCTTCCCTCCCCCCCCTTTTCTCAGATATAAAATAAATGAATGGTGTACCAAATCAAATGAAATTCTAAAAATGTAATTTGAAAGTCATTCTGTGAATTCCTTATTTGATATTTATTATTTTGCGATTTGCGAAGTGAAAAAGTGCCCTTTTTTCCGGTGCCGTTTTCGGGATCCCAGACCGACATATATTTTTTTAAATGGTGAAATTTTTTCTGGAGTTTTCAAAACATGTAAATCCATCGAAAACCGGAAGTTGAAAATTTTTACGAATCCAATACTTTCTATTGAATAAATAATAATAATAAAATGCCATAACTTAATTTGTGATGCATCAGATGATTGATTATAAAAGATATTTTGTAATTAAAGCCCATCTTCAATGTAATCATCACTTATTACTTTCTCTTACCCATAGGGTCGAGAAGGAATTGTTTTAGGGTCAAATTTTTTAACGTGAGTTTTTGTTATTTTTACATGTTTTAAGGTCCCTTGAATACGAAAATCATGTTTTTAGCGAATGGTCTGCGTGTCTAATGAACGTGACATTTTACTGCATTGTCATTCAGCACTTGTTTATCCTGAAATATTTTTAGTTTCGTCACTTTAAAAGTAGAAATTATTATTGTACCGGGAACCAGAATGGTTGAGACAAGACTATTGTTGCTTACTTGGGGGGTTCGTGAGTTGTCCGAGAATGAAAGGCCAAACGTACAAAAATTCAGTAATTTATTCACAGAAAGTTCCAGAAAAATACAGGTCTATAAACCAGTATCAGCTTCAATTCGACCAGTAAACACAGCTTAAACAACAGCTGTCAATAGCAAATCCACAGTACAAACTGTATAGCAATAACACTTAAAGCAAGTCTCTTTCGAAGAGGCTCAATGCAAGCTGACCGACTCTGATCACAGACTGACTCACTGCCTTGGCGAGAAGCGCTCCTTATATACTGTTCCATGGAACCCAGATTTTTCGAGAAAACTCTAGAAAGTGGTCAACCAACCAACTTACAGCTTCCATATTTGGTATATCCCTAATAAAGATTTTCTCGCCAAGGTCGCCAAAAAAATCGCCAAGGTGGGAAAAAGTCGCCAAATTTGGCGCCAAATCCATTACCTGCCTTATTGGGGCTTTTTAATGCGTTTTTAAGGGAAAATAAGGCTATTTCCAGCATCTATTAAATATTTCAGTTTTGAACCATGTATTTTATAGCCCATACTATTTACACTATATTACAATTTGATTCCGACCAATGTAATAAAATAAAATGTAGATTAAATATACATATATATATATATATATATATATATATATATATATATATATATATATATAAACAAATAAATTGTAATCAATTTAATCCTTTTTACTATGTGTATACTACCATTTTGCCGATGAATACTGTAAATAATAATAAAAAAAACTAATAAATAAAAGTTTTTTCTTTTAAAGGAATTAATTAAAAAATGAAAAATAAGAAGTTCTACTATAAAAAAAATAAACATAACTGCTATAAATATGTTTTTAAATTTAAAGCTAATTATACTTAATTTTTTCTACTGCATTACGATTTTATTTTTAATAGAGTTCTAACTGACGTCACGAGCATGTTTGCTGAGGGACAGTTGACCCCACTGACCCATTTTAACATTGCGGAATAGTGTTACAAATTTATTGTAACACAGTGTTGTAAATGTATTTGTAAAAGCATAAAAGAAATTCGACTACCACGCTTCCAAAGGCATGGAAAAATTAGCGCTGTCCTTCAGCAAAGTACGGTTGCTAAGAAGAAAGTCACGTGGTTGTTAGAACTCAATAAATATAACAAATATATATATATATATATTCGCCTTTAAATGAACGTATTAAATAAAAATAACTTGCGTAATAGCCGTTGCTAAGATACGCAGACGATTGAAGCAAAAGAATAAATCTATGAAAAATGAAACAAAGAAGCTAATATTTAAAATCGGAAAAACATTAATTTAAAAAATTCAAATTCGAAAAAATCTCCATGAGGTGCACACTTGCAGGATCCCAGGTACCTATATGCCAAATTTGGAAGCTCTGCGATCAGTAATGTGAGCACCAGAGCGCAGAGAGACACACACACAGACACTTCTCTTTATTTATATAGACTAGCAGGCTACGCCCGCTTCGCTGGTCACTATATTTAAATGAATTTTCGAAAGAATTGAATGAATATATATTTTTTTTTCACCAGATTCTATTCAAAAACTAAAAAAAAAAAAAATAGAAACTGAAATTGCTCTAAACCTCGCTTCGTGTACCCGCTGTCTACGGCAGCTCTTTTCCCGCCCGCACTGCATCAGGTCTAGGTTTCCCATGCCTGCAGAAAAATCTTTGCCGGGCACTTCAGTCTGGATATTTATCTACGACAGGGGGATCTGCTACTATTTAAGAACTACGATTTTAAAGATGACTGTATCTCAGCATCTATTAAATACTTTAGTTTTGAACCATGTATTTTATAGCCCATGCTATTTACACTATATTACGATTTGATTCCGACCAATGTAATAAAATAAAAAAGTAGAATAATATATATATAAACATATAAATTTTAATGAATTTAATCCTTTTTACTATGCATATACTACCATTTTTCCCGATAAATACTGTAAATAAAAAAATAAATAAATAAAAGTTTTTTCTTTTAAAGGAAGTTATTAAAAAATGAAAAATAAGAAGTTGTTCTACTATAAAAAATTAAACATAACTGTTATAAATACGTTTTTAAATTTAAAACTAAGTATATTTTTCAATAAATATAATTAAAAAAAAAAAAAAAAAAATCTCTTTCAAATGAATGCATTAAATAAAAATAAGTTGCGTAATCCGCGATTGTAATGAAATGCTCGCCCTCTGGTGGGCTAAGGTGAAATTATCACACCACTGATAGCTTTCACGCTGAAACAATGATAGAACAACAAGAAAGAACAATAATAAATACACGTGGCTATTATAATTTACTAACAACTGCAGTTGAGAAAGCGCCATCTATCGATCATTAAAAACGCGGATAGCCGTTGCTAAGGTACGCAGACGATTGAAGCAAAAGAATAAATCTATCAAAAATGAAACAAAGAAGCCAATATTTAAAATCGGAAAAACATTAATTTAAAAAATTAAAATTCGAAATTCGAAAAAATCTCGATGAGGTGCACACCTGCAGGGTCCCAGGTACCTATGCCAAATTTGGAAGCTCTGCGATCAGTAGTGTGAGCACCAGAGCGCAGACACACACACAGACACTTCTCTTTATTTATATAGATAACTGGTTGCTCGTCAAAAAAACCTCATCAATCAGACTTTTAGAATGCATATAGTTCTCATTTAAAATATAAATATTTTATATTGAAAATTAAGTATTTTTAATCAGTTAATCAAATTTAAATATTTATTTAACATGATAAAAAATTTAATAATAAAAGTTTTAAAATAATTTTCAATCAAGATAAATTATTAATCTGTATTTGAAATGTATTCAGTAGCAGACGTTTTTCTGTCAATATGTGACTAACATTTAGGCATTAGAAAATAATCTGCAGCATAATCTCACTGTAAGTAACATAAAAGATTGCAAGATTCAGTAAGAGTACTTCTGTCAGAAGTTTGTGTTTCTTTAATACTAGCAGGCTTTGTCCGCTTCACTGGTCGCTATATTGAAATGAATTTTCAAAAAGAATTAATCACTTTTTTTTAAAAAATAATTTTTTAAAATAATAATAATAAACGTAAAAAAAAATTCTTTTGAAATACCTCGCTTTGGGTACTCGTGGCCTACCGTAACATTGACATTTTTGTTATGGATGGAGAAAGATTGGAAATCACAATGATTCTGTGAGATGTTTGATTACTGATCATTAGCAAAGAGGGGAGGAGGATAAAAAAATTACGCAAGTGAAAATTATTTTCTACCTCTTTATAGGTTGTAGAATCTAATGATTGAAGCGTGTTTAAAATAAACACTGGCATGTATAGATTAGAAATTGCAGTATTTCCGAGCAAAGTCGGGAGACATGAAATTTTTATACAATACTGTTCTGAAAATAATCTGCAGACTTAAAAAAAAAAACTGCGACGTATGTCTCGCGTCTCACATTTTCTGCTATGGCAGAAATGTGTAACAATATCTTTAAAACTTATTAACTTTACATTAAAATCTAAATCTTCCTTAATGCAAATGCTTTTAACTATAATTAATCAATGATTTTAAAACATCGAATATTACTTACTAAGGATTAGAAAATCTAAATTTTCAGGCTTTCTATTTCATTTCTTACAATTTTTTTTTTTTTTTTTTTTTAATTAAGAAAGTATTCGTAAATCTTTAAAGATTATGTGATTATATTTATCACTCTCTCCAAAATAATAATTATACAATTAATAAATACTGCACAATAAGAGCAATAATCCAGAATCCATTTTACCCAACACTTTCCAGATGACTACAGGGTGTCCAATAATGGGCCCCGATTTTAAAATTAAATTACTCCTGAACAAAGATAGAATAATGAAACAAATGGGATGTTTATATTTATTTTGAAAGCTGTAAAAATCTTATGCATCAGTTCAACAGTTAGTTTCAAATGTCACTAACAGATGGCGCTGTAGTTCCAAAATCATGTTACTAATAGTCACAAGCCAACGTTATGTTGAGGTTTTGGGACAATTTGTCGCTATACTGCAATCGTTAGGGGATTGATCAAAAACTGCATAGTTCATGCAAGATGGGTGCCGACCGCACTTTTACAAACCATACTCCTATTCAAGTAAGGGAAAAAAATCAAGCAGTCTTATTGGTACCCTCCTGCGCATGGGTGAAAGTTTTCAGTCTATTGACTGAATTCAGTCTTTTTTTATGTGTTATAATCCCTATTAATGTTAATTCAATTATATTAATAAATAATTTTCCTAAGTTTTCATACTTATGCTTATTAATGTAACCTTTGGAAATGTATGTTTTGAATATCTATATACATTATGTATGAGTTTATTATATTTTACCCAATATTATAAAAAATATATATATTTACTTCAGTCCAGCGAAAATTTTTTACTTTCACCCATGCTCCTGCGAGACCATCCCACTACGAGATGAAATACGCAAGCAAAGTGTGACGTCACTGTTCGTCTTTAGGGCCAAACAAATCCACATTGGACAAAAAATCCAATGGACGATTAACATAGGAAATCTTTTGTTTGTCCCCAAAGACGATCAGTCATCACTTCGCTTGCATATTCTTCTCCCACATGAACGCGGCAAAAAAAAAAAAAAAAAAAAAAAAAAAAAAAATACGGTAAACTTTTAAACTAAAGATATTTTTTATCTGATATCAATAACATCATATTTGTTGAATTTCAGTGGGATAATGCAAAAAATCATGAATGATAAATCAATTAGGTTGGTTAGCTGGGTTTTTACGTCGCACTAGTGCTGCGCAATTGGCGACGATCTGGGACTCACCCCTAGAAGTGGTGTGGTCTGGGGACATGCCATCACAATTTTGATCCTCCACGGAAAGGATGGCTGTCTCGCTTCAATGACCGTCAGAGTTATAATTTTGATGGGAACATGGAGGATATTGCGGCCACGACAGATTTTACGTGCACCAGCCACTATTAGTGTACACGACGGTCTTTGGCTGGTTCGAGTACCGAACCTGCAATCTTCCAATTACGAGCACGACGCTCTACCGACTGGGCTACCGCAGCCCGATAAATCAATTAGAAATTAAAAATGTTTCTGTCAGGCAAGTAGACATTAGTAGAGCAATAATATTAAATGGAAAAAAAAAAAAAAAAAGATATTTGTTTAATTATTCATTATTGTAAAAATATGGCTGATGCTAGATTTTTTATAATTTTCAAGATTTAAAAGGAGCGTTACTGTTTTATAAGATAGTTTTAAGTTAACTTTTTTTCCCCCCTTGTATTTACAGAAATCATTTATTTAGCGTTAAAGTATAAAAATATAAATCGATGATACATAGTAATAATTATCAGAGTTTTTAATGATTCGGAAGATTCGAAGGAAGTTTTTTCGTTATACAAATATAACTAATATGTTGTGGCCACCAAAAGACTTTCTTCTATATTTTCCTATACAAATTCATTCAGTAACAAAAAAAAAAAAAAAGATTTTTTTTTGTTAAAAGTAAAAAAAAAATTATAATTTTGTTTTAAATTATCACAGATTTATAGTTCAACCATTCGTTTTAAAGGTATTGACGAAACGGAGGTCGAGAATTTTCGCGAATTCAACACTTTCTCTATATTACATATAGAAGAAAGTAAACAAATTTATATACAGTCGAACCTCATTAAAGTGAATCTCAAGGGCGAAAAAGAAATTGTTCATGTTATCCGTAGTTCATGCTGTCAGTAACTAATCTTCATATAATATAACAACTAATCTTCATTTTGACGGGGATTGTGGAAGCCGTTCATGTTAAAAGTAATTCACATTAACGAGGTTCGACTGTAACTTAAAATATATATGACAAAAAGCAATATTTTCAAATACCGGGCACTCCAAAATTCACAGAAAAACAAAAAAATATATTATTCAAAAAGCATTTAGCGTAGCACTATGCAGTTTTCACTGAAATGTACAGAAAACTATGGCATTATATATATGTATATAAGAAAAATATTAATTATATTTTTCCGTAACATACCGTGCTGTATTCGCAATATCCTCTTACATTTTAAGCAGATCTGCTTGGTCAGATGGCACCATATAGCGAATACTATAATACTTATAGTTAGTTGTAGGGCGACTAAGGCGCCCATTGAAAAATGATCATTTCATTTTATTTATTTCTCACTTCAAATAATCCATTTGTTAGGAAGCCCGTGCGCATTTTTCGCACTTTATTTAACTCTTCGTTACATTTAAAATTATTATTATTATTTTATAGACGTCATTTTTTAGATCACCACGACATCATATTGACGCAAATTTAATATTATATATATATATATATCAGGGTTGTTATTTTATCCACTTTTTTGTGAAAAATCCAGGACACTGGAGAAAACCACGCGAAACTGTACAAAATAAAATTCATTGAACTGTACATGTTCGATGCATAAAATTATTCTGTTAAAGCAATAAATTGTATTTTTAAGTTTGAATTAGAGCAATTTTAGCAATAGGAATATTTTATTATAAATTAATAATTTGATTAATAAAAAGTATAATTTTATTTTAATCACGATGAATTAAAAAAAAAAAAGGGGGTAAAAGTAAAGAAAATACTAATTACATTAGTTATGTATAGTTTGCAAATATAACAAAGTAAATCTATTGTTGACTATTATCATATTGAACATTGAGAGTAGAAAAAAATAATAATAATAAAATAAATGTTATTTAATGCAATTCCTACATCTTAAAAAAAAAAAAAAAAAAAAAAAAAAAATGGATAAAGCTATAGCCAGAAAAAAGATTTCATACATAATGTTCATAGGTAAAAAAAAAAAAAAAAATTCCAGCGGTTTTTTACACTATGGAAAAAAACGAACAACCCTGATATATATTAAAAGTAGACTTGGCGCTGGATTGTTAAAACCAATAAAAATGACAACGTCAGAAACGCCGAAAAAGAGCAAAATATGAAAAGCATACAGCTGTTTCGGCAGCTTTAAGCGTACCGTCTTCAGTGCAATGAAGACGGTAAAAGCTACCGAAACAGCTGTATGCTTTCCATATTTTGCATATTTTCGGCGTTTCTGACGTTGTCATTTTTATTGGTTGTAACAACCCTGATATATAAATATATATATATATATATATATTAGGTGAAAGCATATTTCATTTTATGCTGAAAAAAAAAAAAAAAAAAAAAAGCAACAATTAAAAATTTATGTTTATTTTCATATTTCAATCAATTAAAAAAAAATTCGTTACAAATAAGGTACCAAATGAAAGGGACGATTTTTCTGAATCCGTCGGATTAAACAGCTTATCGATCGGACAATTAGATTTTTTAAAATTAACTCTAAAGTATGAAAATTAGGTGGCAACTTGGGTTCACACACAGACCGAGTTCAAGGAAATCTCTTAGCCTTTTTAAACGTGATAGACTCACTCAGCGTAACTACATATGCTGATTGAATCTTTTTTTAGGAGAATTTCCAATACGCAATGTACAGTCGGTAACAAAAGTGTTCGAACACTAGCAAAAATTCCAATATAAAAAAAGTACACTTAATACTGTTTTGTTAAATAAATCCTTGTCGAATCCTGTTCTTAGTCAGTCTAAGGACGGCCATTCTAATGAATGACGGCCGTTACATTGAGATTTTATAATCCTAATTAGGCTGATGAATGCACTACGCCACTGTAAAAAAAATAATTTTACAATTAAAGCGCCACCCGATGCAGAAAAGTGAAACTATTTTTTTTTTTTTTACTTCCATTACCCTACTACCGTAGGAAATAGAAGGTTCAAATATATTGTATTCGATATCGAATTTTCACCTAATTTACACGTTTTAAGGCCTCCCGAGTCCAAAAAAGTAGTTTTTGGCAATTGGTCAGTGTGTGTGTACATATGTGTGTATGTGTGGAATCTTCTGGCTATCATATATCCGAAACTAATCAATATAGAACTACGAAACTTCACAATTGATACACGTCTGGTGTACAGATGAATTTTCCAAATTTTGGTGACAATCGGAAAACCGAAAGTGGATCGGCGGAAACCGGAAATGGAACCATAAGTCCATATCTCAAAAACGGCTCTAACGATTTTCTTCAAAGTTGCTAAATAAACACTCTATTAGATGCCCTTTCGAATGATATAGTTGGTTAGTTCAGGAAATTTGATACTCGTCCTGTATAAGCAGCTCAACTTTAGGTCTCGGAAGTGCATTCTTTTAAAAACAGCTGTATGGATTGTTTTCAGACTCACCACATTAACTCCCTTTTAAATATCCTTTTGTATGTAGTTATTGTTTTCCGGTCAATAATTGAGTCGACCAAATTTTGGTAAAACTTGGTATCTCAAAAACGACTCTAACAATTTTCTTGAAATTGTTTCATAATCCATTTTAGATACCCTTTCTCATGTATTGCGTAGTTATTTCAGGAATATTAACGGTCATTTTGATTAGGTAGTTCAATTTTAGATCTCAGAAATTGATGTTTAAAAAAATAATTCTGTCTATCTCTGTATATATAAGATGAATCTTAAAAATTAGATGAAATAAAACTTGAATTTTTAAATATAAAACTGGTACATGGTATTTATAAACCCATGTGCAAATGCAGCAAAAGGAAGCATAAAATTATAATAAATATAAACAAAATAACCCAGAGCCTGATTAAGGGGGAAGCACATATTATCTCCGCTCTCACCGGAATATTTTTACAATTATTTTTTACTTCATGTCATAGAAATTCCACGCTTTGACGAGGAAATATTTTTTATAAAAAATGAACGGTGTAAAACAATCCAATTTACTCACCGTTATTAGACACCAGAATTCTTTTAAAATAATTTTTAATGAGAATTTTCTGTTTATAATAGGAGGAAAGTATTTGTTAAAAAATAACGGTGTAAGTATAAATAATGTGTGCTTCCCCCTTAATCAGGCTCTGAAATAACCAATGATAAATGAAAATTAATCCCAAAACACATGAAGGCCTTCTTCAGGGAAGCCTACCCTATGTAGGGAATCAAATATCTTATTTTGCTTATATATATATAACTGTAGTCCAATAAATTAAAGTTAGTAATATTATTAATCTTAAAAATTAAATCAAATTAAGATAACTAGTTACTTTGTTTGACCTGTGTATGTTCCTGTGGTGATTTATTTGACTGACTATTCTTCGTATCATTGTCTTCTTTCATTATCAAACGGATTATTTATTATTGCAACAATGGAAAATACTAGAAGATGTTACAAAATAACAATAGTTATAATAATTTTGTAATTTTTTCAAATGTTTGCATAATTTTACTAAAAAGTATAGTTTTTGACAGTTTAAGACACTGCTAAGAATTTGGACATTGCGGTAAAAACCATGTTTTTTACCATAGCGTCCGAAACCTTGCCAACTCTGACACTAATATATAAATGTAATCCTTTCACGCTTATTTATTTCATTGGGTGAATTAAAAATATCTCCGGGGCATATGTGTCGCAGTGGAGTTGAAAGGGTAATAAGTAAAGAAAATTTAGCTCTAAAATTAATTAATAAATACTGGGCGATTTAGAATAGATTGTTCAAATTTGGTGGAAAATGGGGAGTAGAAAATATTTCTTACAGGAAGGTATGGGCAGAAACAGACACATAATATTGTGGAGATGTAGAGTGTGCTATGTATTTATGACTTCTGTTGTCTATGTGCAAAACTCTGAAAAATTACACTGCAAATTGACTCCGTAGAAGTAACATGAGTTGGTCTAATCTTGCGTCTAACTTAGCCATTTCTAATTGATATGTAAGGCCGTGGAAAAAGTTATAAGCTCGATTAAATAACCAGTTAAACTAGGATTTATGCAAATTTGTCGGATGGGGAGGCAACAAAAATACAAAGTATACAAATGATATAATTAATTATAATACACTTTAATTAAAATCTAATTGAAATTAATCGAACTAATTACCGTATTAGGTATTACTTTTATTTGCAGATGGAAAAAAAGTATAAGGTCGTCGAATTTTTTGGAGGGATATGCAAATTTTCTGCTGTCTGAGAAAGCACGAAATATAAAAAGCAACCTAATAACACATTTAGGGTTACTTTTAATCTTTCTCTGCGCTATTGACAACGATGCCGAAGCAGAAACAATTGTCCGATGTAGAATGAAAGAAAATCCTTGGGAAAAAAAAGCGAGTGCAATGGGTGGTGCAGATATTTCCAAGTCTATGGGTAGGTCTAAAACGGTAGTTAATATTTTTCTTTTAAATATCCTTCAAATTATGGTGAAATGCAATCCCTCAGAAAGACCAGGTGCACTTTCAGGGCTCCAAAAATCGACAGTTTTTGATGGGCGTGCGATTAAAAAATGTCTTCTTTTGAAAAAGTTCGCGCTTTAAGCCTACCATGTACCAGCCGAACTATCTGCAATGTTTTATGTTCCAACCCGAGGGTGCAGTTCTTAAAATTACATCTTCGATAACACTTGACAAAGAAGCATAGATAAGCTCGCCTAGAATTTGCTAAAAATGTTTTTCGCTTGGAGATAAGTGGAAAGACATAATTTTTTCGGATGAGAAAAATTTAATTTTGGTGGGCCAGGCGGTTTTAAAAAGTGCTGGCATGATATTTAAATAATAATAATAATAATACCTCACTTTTCCAAACTGCAATATGGAGGGGGATCAGCAATAGTATGAGGAGCGTTTGCTGCTAATGGCACGTTACCAATGGACGACTAGAACGAGGCGGAGTTTCCTTTGTTTGTGAGGGAAACCTGCGCAATGATAGTCCTTTAGTCCTATAGTCCTTTATTCGTGGGCTAAATTAAGACTCTTATAGGTTAAATTTCACCATAATGTCGAATGACGACAGAAAGTCAAGTCGTCAATTGCGGTAATTTATACCAAAATAAATGCAAAATAGTATCAAGATATGCTGGACCATCTAGTTATATCAGTAGATTAGACATTTCAGCCAGGATAATGCCAGCATCCATGCTGCTCATTCAACAAAAGTTTGGTTTGAAGCAAATGAGGTCCGTCTGCTTGACTAGCCATTTTTCAGTCCGGATTTAAACCCATTAGAAATTATTTGGGGAATAATTACGCATCTGTTTATAAGGACACGTGATAATATTGAGGAAAAGGCGAACCCATCAATGTGATCAGGAATGCATGGGAAAATATAAAAAAGAAACTTTATTTTAGCTTGGTTCAACGATGACTGATCGACTGATAAAAGTAACTGAAAGTAAAGGGAATTTGTAGGATATTGACTTTATATTTTCATTCACAACTCTTCGACCTTATATTTATTTCCAAGATGAAGTTCCATCAGATTTGTAAATTGTCATTTAATGCTTTGATTATAGTTAAAATTAAAAACTACTGAAAGTTTAAAATTTGTAATGACTTCACGTCTAAACATATTAAATAATATTATAGTTTTAAAAAATTAAAGAACACGCCTTTATAGAAATGTGAACTAAAAAGCACAAAATATCTATCTTAGTATTAAAATGCAGGGTAAGAGAAAATCGTGTGAGTGACACACCATAATATTTACATACATTTAAATCTTTCATTAAAATAATTTAGAATTAAACAAAAACCATTTTTAAAAAATCTCCCCTGACTGGGCTCGAACGCTAGACCTTTAGGTTAGTAGCGCGGAGCTTTACCTCACAGCCACATCATTCACGTAGGGAAAGCCTTTTTTTACAATATAGATTTTTTGTTTGCTCCCAGAGCGGTTACAAACATACATTATACATAAAAACATACATACAGGTAAAGCTAATAAAAGGGTGTTAAAAAAGTATAAAATCACTTTTAAATCACGTATATATATATATATATATATTTAAATCAAACACAAAGCTTTTCGCTATTATTAACATAGCATCTTCAGGTGTTCTTAATTAACAGCAGAGTAGACAGCATTATATACTGGAGAAGTTCAGTGCAGTTACAGTTAAAAAACTAGTATGTTGTGGCCACCACAAGACTTTCTTCTATATTTACCTATACATATTCAATCAGTAACAATATTTAAAAAAAAAAAAAAGTACAATTTTTTTTTTTTTTTCTAAGTTTTTTTTTTTTTTTTTTTTTGTTAAAAGTGAAAAAAATCGATAACTTTGTTTTAAATTATCACAGATTTATAGTTCAACCATTCGTTTTAAAGGTATTGACGAGACCTTTCGAAAGATACCCATCTTGAAAATTTATCCCCCCCCATGCAGAAAATTTTTTTCCTAGTTACATACCACTATTATCAATAATTCATATTAATTTTACAATCACAAGTTTAAAACAACTCTTATTATGCAGATTTATACGAATTTTTGTCCTATGCTGCCATGTTAAAAATTTAGCTAAAATGCTATCACAGCGCCAGCTGTTGAGCTATTGATCCCCAAACATAATCAGCACCAGTTAATGTCGGGGACAAACTAAATACCAAGTTTGGTTAAATTTCGTTAAAAAAAAAAAAAAATTGCGATTTTTTTTTTCTAAGTTTTGTTTTGTTAAAACTAAAAAAAATCGATAACTTTGGTTTAAATTATCACAGATTTATCGTTCAACCATTCGTTTTAAAGGTATTGACGAGATCTTTCGAAAGATACCCATCTTGAAACTTTGCCCCCCCGGGTGGTAACTTCCCCCCCCGGTGGGGGGGGGGAACCGATGCCCCCACATGCACAAAAATTTTTTCCTAGTTAACTACTACTATTATCAACCTGATCTTTCGAAAGATACCCAATGTGAAAATTTACCCCCCTGGGGGGGGGGGGGGTATTTCCCCCCTAGGGGGGGAAGCGATGCCCCCCCATGCACAAAATTTTTTTCCTAGCTAACTACTACTATTATCAATAATTCATATTAATTTTACAATCACAAGTGTAAAATAACTCTCTTTATGCCCATTTATACGGAATTTTGTCCTATGCTGCCATGTTAAAAATTTGCATAAAATGCGATCACAACGCCACCTATTGAGCGATTGATCCCAAAATCTAATCAGCACCAGTTTATGTCAGGGTGCAACTAAATACCAAGTTTGGTTAAATTTCATTCATTGGTTCGTGAGATACAGCGTCCACAAAAAAATGATACAGACAGACAGACAGACAGACAGACAGACAGACATTTTCTAAAAACTATTAATTCGTGTTCTCCATATCCCAAAACATGTAAATCCATCAAAAAGTGGACTTCGAAAATTTTCGCGAATCCAATACTTTCTCTATATTACATATAGAAGAAAGTAATAAGTCTTGTAAAAATCACGAGTCATTTAATATCACTTGGCGTCACACTATAGGATTACACAGCAAGTCCTGTAGAAAACGTCACATAAAAAGTTTTCAGCACACCGGAACTATCTTGTAGTGTAGCCACGTACTTTTAGAAAAAAGAAGGTCGAGTTCACAAAAAGTCGCAACAGAACTACATGGCTTTGATTATATTTTACATATGCTCATATATAACCTATGTTTATATTTTTACTTTCTTCTATATGTAATATAGAGAAAGTATTGGATTCGCGAAAATTTTCGAAGTCCACTTTTTGATGGATTTACATGTTTTGGGATATGGAGAACACGAATTAATAGTTTTTAAAAAATGTCTGTCTGTCTGTCTGTATCATTTTTTTGTGGACGCTGTATCTCACGAACCAATGAATGAAATTTAACCAAACTTGGTATTTAGTTGCACCCTGACATAAACTGGTGCTGATTAGATTTTGGGATCAATCGCTCAATAGGTGGCGTTGTGATCGCATTTTATGCAAATTTTTAACATGGCAGCATAGGACAAAATTCCGTATAAATGGGCATAAAGAGAGTTATTTTACACTTGTGATTGTAAAATTAATATGAATTATTGATAATAGTAGTAGTTAGCTAGGAAAAAAATTTTGTGCATGGGGGGGCATCGGTTCCCCCCCCACTGGGGGGGGGGAAGTTCCCACCCGGGGGGGCAAAGTTTTAAGATGGGTATCTTTCGAAAGATCTCGTCAATACCTTTAAAACGAATGGTTGAACGATAAATCTGTGATAATTTAAACCAAAGTTATCGATTTTTTTAACTTTTAACAAAAAAAAAAAAAAAAAAAAAAACTTAGAAAAAAAAAATTCGTACTTTTTTTTTTTTTTTTTTTTTTTTTTTTAAAATATTGTTACTGATTGAATATGTATAGGTAAATATAGAAGAAAGTCTTGTGGTGGCCACAACATACTAGTTTAATTTTACGTCTAAGAAATAGTGATATTAAATTTTTTGTGTTTTACCTTTTACTATGTTTACCTTAAACTATGTTTTATACCTTTTTTGTTAATATATTTTGCGATTATATACTTTTTACCAGGGCCTTAAATTATGGGTTATCCCATGCCAAATCAGTAAAAAAAAATTTCAGTTTTCAACTTGACTACTACAGATTTCAATGAAACTTTCAGGAATCATTCTCCTTGATAATATAAATGAGAATATACTTTTGGTATATATATATATATATTCCCGATGGATTTCATTTTATGATTTAATTAAATTTTGGAAAAACAGGGTATTTTACCTTACATGATCATCCTTACGTTTCAATACCAAGTTTCTCAAGTGTTATAAGGATAGAGAAGTTTCTGTCCTTCTCATTTTAAAGGGAATTTTATAAGGTTTAATTTGATATGCAACTTTAATATGTTATTATTATTGTTTTTTAACAGTGTTTTTTAAAAATTGTGAAAAAAAAAAACGAAAAGTTATTAGAGTGGGATCTCAATGGAATCAGGAGTTATAGAAAAATTTAAAGTCACTGCACATGTAAAAACGCATTATAATTATTACCATGCTTTGTGCATACATAGTAAATGAAGTAATTTTTACTTCTTCTATATTCAATAGAAGAAAGTATTGGATTCGTAAAAATTTTCGACCTCGGGTTTTTGATGGATTTACACGTTTTGAGAGCTGTAGAACACGATTTGACCATTTTTAGAAAATGTCTGCATGTCTGTCTGTCTGTGTGTGTGTGACAAAATTTTGTGGCAACTGTATCTCAGGAACTATTGCACAGAATTTGATACAAATTGGTACGTAGTTGCACCTTGACGTAAATTAGTGCCTATCAACTTTTGGTAAAAATTGTTTTACAGGTTGCGTTGCCATCCCGCTTTTTCTAAATTTTTAACATGGTGATATAGGACAAAATTTTGTATAAATGTGCATAAAGAGAATTATTTTTTAATAATCATTATGAAATTTACAAGAATTATTTATAATAGAGATAGTCAACTGGGAAAAACTTTTTGTATGCATAGGAGCCTCGCAACCCCCCCTGGGGGTGAAGTCCCCCAGCGAGAGGAGTAAATTTTCAAGATGGGTATCTTTCAAAAGGTCTCGTCAATACCTTTAAAACGAATGATTGAACTATAAATCTGTGATAATTTAAAACAAAGTTATCGATTTTTTTTTTTTTTTTTTTTACTTTTAATAAAAAAAAAAAAAAACTTAGAAAAAAAAATCTTTTTTTTTTTTAACGAAATTTAACCAAACTTGGTATTTAGTTCGCCCCTGACATAAACTGGTGCTGATTAGATTTAGGGATCAATCGCTCAACAGGTGGCGCTGTGATCGTATTTTTTCTAAATTTTTAACATGGCAGTATAGGACAAAATTTCGTATAAATGTACATAATGAGAGTTATTCTTAACCTGTGATTGTAAAATTAATATGAATTATTGATAATAGTAGTAGTTAATTAGGAAAAAAAATTGTGCATGTGGGGCATCACCTCCCCCCCTGGGGGGAATTGGGCATCTTTCAAAAGGTCTCGTGAATACTTTGAAAACGAATGGTTGGGAAAAAAAAAAGTTTTTTTTATTTTTATTTTTACTGAGTGAATTTGTATAGGAAAATATCGAAGAAAGTCTTGTGGTGGCCACAACATACTAGTTAAAATTCAAATAGTTAGCATTGAATGCTGAAGGATTATTGAATTAATAAATTGATATGCAACATAATTATGCTTGCTAAAATATATATACATATATGTATGTTTATAGTATATATTTATAAAAAATAATTATTTAAATTTGATCACTTAAAAGATATCTCTGTAGTATTTTGTAATTCTATAAGTTGCACAGACTGAAATTTTTAGAGTGGTATCTCAGGAGTATCAGAAGGATTATTAGGGGCGATTGTGATTTCATGAAGAAATACCAGAAATTTTAACAAGCAAAAGTTTTTGCACTGGGAGAGAATGTGTGATTTATTGCAGGAAAAACTAATCTTCTCATTATAAACTAGTATGTTGTGGCCACCACAAGACTTTCTTCTATATTTACCTATACATATTCAATCAGTAACAATATTAAAAAAAAAAAAAAAAAAAAAAAAAAAAAGTACGATTTTTTTTTCTAAGTTTTTTTTTTTTGTTAAAAGTGAAAAAAATCGATAACTTTGTTTTAAATTATCACAGATTTATAGTTCAACCATTCGTTTTAAAGGTATTGACGAGACCTTTCGAAAGATACCCATCTTGAAAATTTATCCCCCCCGGGGGGTACTTCCCCCCCAGGGGGAGAAGCGATGCCCCCCACGCAGAAATTTTTTTTCCTAGTTACATACCACTATTATCAATAATTCATATTAATTTTACAATCACAAGTTTAAAACAACTCTAATTATGCACATTTATAAGAATTTTTGTCCTATGCTGCCATGTTAAAAATTTAGATAAAATGCTATCACAGCGCCACCTGTTGAGCTATTGATCCCCAAACATAATCAGCACCAGTTTATGTCGGGGACCAACTAAATACCAAGTTTGGTTAAATTTCGTTAAAAAAAAAAAAAAAAAAAAAAAAAAAAAAATTGCCATTTTTTTTTTCTAAGTTTTGTTTTGTTAAAACTAAAAAAAATCGATAACTTTGGTTTAAATTATCACAGATTTATCGTTCAACCATTCGTTTTAAAGGTATTGACGAGATCTTTCGAAAGATACCCATCTTGAAACTTTGCCCCCCCGGGTGGGAACTTCCCCCCCCCCCCCCCCCCGGTGGGGGGGAACCGATGCCCCCACATGCACAAAAATTTTTTCCAAGTTAACTATTACTATTATCAGCGAGACCTTTCGAAAGATACCCATCTTGAAACTTTGCCCCCCCCGGGTGGGAACTTCCCCCCCCCCCCCGGTGGGGGGGGGGACCGATGCCCCCCCCCATGCACAAAATTTTTTTTCTTGCTAACTACTACTATTATCAATAATTCATATTAATTTTACAATCACAAGTGTAAAATAACTCTCTTTATGCCCATTTATACGGAATTTTGTCCTATGCTGCCATGTTAAAAATTTGCATAAAATGCGATCACAACGCCACCTATTGAGCGATTGATCCCAAAATCTAATCAGCACCAGTTTATGTCAGGGTGCAACTAAATACCAAGTTTGGTTAAATTTCATTCATTGGTTCGTGAGATACAGCGTCCACAAAAAAATGATACAGACAGACAGACAGACATTTTCTAAAAACTATTAATTCGTGTTCTCCATATCCCAAAACATGTAAATCCATCAAAAAGTGGAAAATTTTCGCGAATCCAATACTTTCTCTATATTACTTATAGAAGAAAGTAAAAAGTATTAATTTTAATTGAAATTAGTAGTCATATGAAATTGATATTTTAGTGTTATTTTATGCATTTAGTGCCAGAAAACTGGAATATTGGTATAGAAAATAATAATAAAAACCTGAATCCATCAGGCAAATTACCTAAACACAACCACACTGTTAAAAATTTCAACAAAAAACTCTGTGTAATCTGTTATCTTAAGTCTTTCGTAAAATTTCAGAGAAAAATAAGCGGAGATGTTAAAAAACTTATTTTATACATTCACTTAATAACTAATATTAATTTAATTAATTATTGGTGAGAATATATTTCGGACTTGGAATGCTTTTTCTGAAGTAGAAACAGTCACTTTTAATTTAAATTCAAAAATTAAATAATAAAATTAGGTAAAAATACAGAATAAAGATTGAGAATCTTGATTATTCACTTTTAACTAAGAATTACTGTAAATTTACAGAGACTCTTGATAAGTATTTACATTAAATTTACCGAAATTTTTAACAGTGCACCTCTGGATTATAAAACTTATGGTAGACTTTCCTTAAGGTACAGTCGGTAACAAAAGTGTCCGAACACTAGCAAAAATTCCTATGTAAAAAAAGTACACTTCATACGTTCTGTTAAATAAATCCTTGTCGAATCCTCTTCTTAGTCAGTCTAAGAACATGATAAGGATTTATTTAACAGAATCGTATGAAGTGTACTTTTTTTACTTTCTTCTATATGTAATATAGAGAAAGTATTGGATTCGCGAAAATTTTCGAAGTCCACTTTTTGATGGATTTACATGTTTTGGGATATGGAGAACACGAATTAATAGTTTTTAAAAAATGTCTGTCTGTCTGTCTGTCTGTCTGTCTGTATCATTTTTTTGTGGACGCTGTATCTCACGAACCAATGAATGAAATTTAACCAAACTTGGTATTTAGTTGCACCCTGACATAAACTGGTGCTGATTAGATTTTGGGATCAATCGCTCAATAGGTGGCGTTGTGATCGCATTTTATGCAAATTTTTAACATGGCAGCATAGGACAAAATTCCGTATAAATGGGCATAAAGAGAGTTATTTTACACTTGTGATTGTAAAATTAATATGAATTATTGATAATAGTAGTATGTAACTAGGAAAAAAATTTTTTGGATAAGGGGGTATCGCTTCCCCCCCCCTGAAGGGAAATACCCCCCCAGGGGGGGTAAATTTTCACATTGGGTATCTTTCGAAAGATCAGGTTGATAATAGTAGTAGTTAACTAGGAAAAAATTTTTGTGCATGTGGGGGCATCGGTTGCCCCCCCACCGGGGGGGGAAGTTACCACCCGGGGGGGCAAAGTTTCAAGATGGGTATCTTTCGAAAGATCTCGTCAATACCTTTAAAACGAATGGTTGAACGATAAATCTGTGATAATTTAAACCAAAGTTATCGATTTTTTTAACTTTTAACAAAAAAAAACAAAAATATCGCAATTTTTTTTTTTTTTTTTTTTTAACGAAATTTAACCAAACTTGGTATTTAGTTGGTCCCCGACATAAACTGGTGCTGATTATGTTTGGGGATCAATAGCTCAACAGGTGGCGCTGTGATAGCATTTTATCTAAATTTTTAACATGGCAGCATAGGACAAAAATTCGTATAAATGTGCATAATTAGAGTTGTTTTAAACTTGTGATTGTAAAATTAATATGAATTATTGATAATAGTAGTATGTAACTAGGAAAAAAATTTTCTGCATGGGGGGGCATCGCTTCCCCCCCTGGGGGGAAGTACCCCCCCGGGGGGGATAAATTTTCAAGATGGGTATCTTTCGAAAGGTCTCGTCAATACCTTTAAAACGAATGGTTGAACTATAAATCTGTGATAATTTAAACCAAAGTTATCGATTTTTTTAACTTTTAACAAAAAAAAAAAAAAAAAAAAAAAAACTTAGAAAAAAAAATTCGTACTTTTTTTTTTTTTTTTTTTTTTTTTTTTTTTTAAATATTGTTACTGATTGAATATGTATAGGTAAATATAGAAGAAAGTCTTGTGGTGGCCACAACATACTAGTTTACATAGGAATTTTTGCTAGTGTTCGGACACTTTTGTTACCGATTGTATCTTTGGGAACCCTTTAAAATTCGTATAGATTGTTATATTAGAGCATTTTGGAAAATAAATTATTAAATCATAATACATAAATAACACAGGCCTGCGAAATCATACTTTTCAACTTTTTTTTTTTTTTTTTTTTTTTTTTTTAACTTTCTTCTACATTCAATAGAAGAAAGTATTGGATTCGTAAAAATTTTCGACCTCGGGATTTTGATGGATTTACACATTCTGAGAGCTGTAAAACACGATTTGACCATTTTTAGAAAATGTCTGTCTGTCTGTGTGTGTGTGTGACAAAATTTTGGGGCAACTGTATCTCAGGAACTACTGCACAGAATTTCATACAATTTGGTATGTAGTTGCACCTTGACATAAATTAGTGCCTATCAACTTTTGGTAAAAATTGTTTTACAGGTTGCGTTGCCATCCCGTTTTTTCTAAATTTTTAACATGGTGATATAGGACAAAATTTTGTATAAATGTGCATAAAGAGAATTATTTATTAATAATCACTATAAAATTTACCAGAATTATTTATAATAGAGATAGTCAACTGGGAAAATTTTTTTTGTATGTGTAGGAGCCTCGCCTCCTCCCCTGGGGAGGGGGGGGGGAAGTCCTCCCTCGAGAGGAGTAAATTTTCAAGATGGGTATCTTTCAAAAGAGCTCGCCAGTACCTTTAAAACGAATGGTTGAACCATAGATCTGCGATAATTTAAAATGAAGTTATCGATTTTTTTCATTTTTAACATTTTTTTTTTTTTTTTTTTTTTTTTTTTTAATGTAATATTGACAATAAAATTGACTTTTTTTGTATATTTAGTGTTATACTTCTTCTCTAATATGGAAATCGTCTGCATTATCATGCAAGATATTGTTTTTAAATAATAATTTTTATAAATTATTTTTACTGAGGGAATTTGTATAGGAAAATATAGAAGAAAGTCATGTGGTGGCTACAACATACTAGTTTTCCACTTCGTTGGGTGTCTCGAATGTGTTTTGATACGCTGAATTCAAAAATGCTTGTCTTTTCTTCCTATCACGTAAGGAATTTTAACAAAGTAAGGATGATGATAGAAAAATGCCACACAGAGGCTGTAATAAATTGGAAGTTATTTATCGATAAAATATATTAAAATAGGCTATCACTATCTTTTAAATGCGTGTCTTTACGTAGAAGATCCCATTAGAGCTGTTTCCCTTGTGCACGTAGGCCTTGTGGAGGGGGGGGGGGGTTACTCTATGCAGCATCCAAGAATAATCTGCTCACATGTTAACTCTCTATCGTCCCTGATACCTCCTCTACGTTTCTTTGATATCTTAATAAAATAGTTATCTTTGTTCTCTACTCACATCACCCAGATTGTCAGGGAAATAACTTAGATTGGAACCGAAAAAGTGGAACTTTAACCTAAAAAAATCCGATTTTTTGTCAAAACTGTACGTTTTTTAGTAGCCTTAACCAGCATCCAAAAGTAGATCAGAGAGGCACATCATCGTGAAGAACATAATTTCATGGTCGACCTGTGTAATCAATGCATCTACTAAGCACTGCCCACAGGGGTGTCGTCGGGAACGAAATGGCAGATCATTTAGCAAAAACTGCCACAAAACATGCAACAATTGATTTTCACTTCCCCCCCTCCCTTCCTATGTAAAATCTAGACTCAAGGACAAATTAAAACAAAATTGGCAATCCTTATGAGATATCTCCATCAAAGGCAGATATACTTATAACCTGATCCCAAATCCCACTTCAAACATTTGGACCCTTACTCCCCCTATCACGGCCTTTCTCACGGGTCATGGCCCATTTCAAGCATACCTTTATAGGTTCCACCGACTACGCTCACCCCTGTGCCCTTGTGGTGAGGAAGGCACTGCTTCTCATTACTACTTCAACTGTCCCCTTACCTCCAGTTTTCACCTACGAAACCCACTCCCAAGACCAGTAAACTGGTTAGATAATATCATCACCAGACCCTCCCTAATCCAAAAACTAAATAAAATCTACACACTTTTAGAAGATATTACAAATTTAACAGATTAACCTCCAAGCTTCTTCCTACTGGCTCAGGTTGCAACCTACAATTTGTGATCATCCCAAGCCACTCAGTTTTCTGCAGCACGACTCCAAACTAGTACAGCAACGTTACCAAATTAACCACTGTTGCCCCTTGTCGCGTGGGGCGAAAGCCCGGCAACCACATGCAAATGTCAAAAAGACTTTTATCAATACTCCTAAACCAACTCAAAGACTAACACGAATGAACTGAAATACTTAATGATGGACTCAGCTAATGAAATCATAGATTAAAATTCTCATTGCAAAGTCTTAACAAAGCTATTTATTCCTCCTTGTGCCCTCTGTCGCGTAGGGTTTAATCCCGGCACACCTGCTATAAATAAATTATCGCTCTCTGTCGGTTGAGGCTCAATGCCTGGCGAATTTTGTGAACGCTTGTTGAATTCTCAATAAACGTTCGGAGTAGCTCCCTCTGTCTCGAACACTTGTTGCCCGAGACACTGAAGAGCTCAACATCGCTCCAACAGCGATGAGCGGGGACTGTCCCCTGTTCAGACGTTCTGTCGCAAAATTTATTCGTGTTTTACTCTTATTTATTTTTGTTACTTTCTTCTATATACATATAAAGAATGTACTAGATTTCTGAAATTTTTCGACCTCGAGTTTTCGATGGATTTATGCATTTTGGGAGGTTCTGAACATGATTTGACCATTTTTAGAAACTATCTGTCTATGTGTGATATAAGGCATAAACAACCGACACATAAAAATTAATCTTGCTGAAATAATTTGAAACAAAGTTGTGCTTGGAAACGGGTTTATTCCCCGCCCCAAGTAGGGAAAGGGGGGACTTTCGCAAAATCCCGTTACGATGGGGCTGGACACACGTAAATAAGCCACACCATAGCCTGTCGCGTAACTTGAAAACTAGGCAGCAGTTGAAGCGGTAGACAGCGCCACCTAGTACAGACTATAAGACTCATTTATTCAAATGTCACCAATAATTTAAAGAAGTGATACATGATATATGTAATCGACGTTTCTTAAATTCTATTCGCCTTTTATGTATATCATATCCCACTTTTTAAAATTTTTGGTGGCTCTTGAATAAAAAAGTCGCGTAATCTGTACCAGGTGGCGCTGTCTACCGCTTCAACTGTTGCCTAGTTTTCGAGCTACGCGACAGGCATCTAGTTAAGGAGGCTATGGCCACACACTAAAATTTGTGACCTCAGCTTCTATAGATTTCCTCGGACGAATTTAGCTCAAAAAGGGGGACTTGAATTTGCCCCTTCGTAACTCCCTCCCAAAATCGAAAATCGCAAAAAACCAAAAATGAAATTTTGGAAATATTCTCGACTCTTGGCGGTTTTCTATATCTTTGTGCTATTATTGGTAGAGTTTTACTAAAAAATCCATATTTTGTTATATTTGCCTCCGAAAATCGTTTTTACCCTTCCCCCCCCCCCCCCCCTAAAAATCCAAAGTTCCAAAATCACAGAAAATTATTTTTTTGTACTCAAGTCTAGTCTCTCCCTCAGCAATTTCTTCTCCATGAAGGAATTTGGAGCGGAGTTATGCTTATAAAGGTGTTTTTGCTTTCTAACCCCCCCCCTCCACAGGAGGGAACGGGGGGAGGGCATTCCACAAAATCCCGTCTTTGTGGGCGTCAGGGTCCTAAAACCAACGTGCTCACCAAAATTTGTGACTGTCTCCCATAGAATCGCCATGGCTGTGTTGAGTCAGTGATCAGTGAATCAGTGACTTTACTCTTTTATACACTGATGGAAAAAAAAATCCCAACACCAAGAAAAAATTATTGTACAGTAATGAAATTTCAGCAATACATTTGTCTAGGTAACATATTTAATTGATTAAAGTTTCAAGATCACAGGTAGAGCCATTGGCGAGAAGAGCCATTTCAAATGTGAAATGTTGGTACATTAGTAACCGGTGTAACCGCCAGAATTTTGAATGCAAGCATGCAAACGTGCATGCATTGTGTCGTACAGGTGTCGGATATCAGTTTGTGGGATCGAGTTCCATGCCTGTTGCACTTGGGCGGTCAATGCAGGGACGGTTAATGCTGGTTGTGGATGACGCTGGAGTTGTCGTCCAATGATGTCCCATACGTGCTCGATTGGTGAAAGATCTGGTGATCTAGCAGGCCAAGGCAACATTCCGACACTCTGTAGAGCATGTTGGGTTACAACAGTGGTATGAGGGCGAGCGTTATCCTGTTGGAAAACACCCCTCTGAATGCTGTTCATGTATGGCAGCACAACAGGTTGTATCACTAGACTGACGTACAAATTTGCAGTCAGGGTGCGTGGGATAACCACGAGAGTGCTCCTGTTGTCATACGAAATTGCTCCCCAAACCATAACTCCAGGAGTAGGCCCTGTGTGTCTAGGCCGCAGACAGGTCGCTAGCAGGCGTTCACCTGGCCTCCTTCTAACCAACACACGGCTATCACTGCGACCAAGGCAGAACCGGCTTTCATCAGAAAACACAACAGATCTCCACTCCGTCCTCCAATGAGCTCTAGCTTGACACTACTCACGTTGCAAACGGCAGTGGTTTGGAGTCAGTGAAATGCACGCTACAGGGCGTCTGGCTCGGAGCTGTCCTTGAAGTAACCGATTTGTAACAGTTCGTTGTGTCACTGTGGTGCCAACTGCAGCTCGAATTTCAGCTGCAGACGCAGTACGATTAGCCACAGCCATACGCCGAACACGGCGGTCTTCCCTCTTAGTAGTGACACGTAGCCGCCCGGAACCCGGTCTTCTTGAGGCAGTACCTTCCCTTGACCACTGCTGCCAGCACTCATGCACAGTGGATACAGTCCTGCCAAGTCTTTCTGCAATATCGCGGAAAGAAAACCCACCTTCTCGTAGCCCTACTACACGACCTCGTTCAAACTCAGTGAGCTGTTGATAATGGCTTCTTCGTCTTCTTAGAGGCATCCTTGACTAACATTAACCCACTACGTCAAATCTCAACTGTAAATAACGATCACGAACCTTACAGCGCTTATTTAAAGCAAACCTCATTTGCATGTTAATAGTGTCGCTCCTAGCGCCACACTTATGCGCGTAGCTCGAAATTTGAATCGACGTCATCTTTCAGATGTATAAACACGCCTACCAAATTTCGTTTATCTAGCACAGCTCCTTCCTGGTGTTGGGATTTTTTTTTCCATCAGTGTATATACAGATTATTAAGATCATACATTGATGTAGTAATATTTTCATGAAAACAATACAAACTGAAAATAACCATGGTTAGAAAAAATAGTTTAATATTGTTACAATTAATTGATTAAAGTTAATAAAACTTAATAAAAATCAAGTATAACAATTAAATTATTGATTATAAATTTCACAGCGCAACAGGAAAATAACTTAGCAGATATACATAAGTATTGCGAATTCTGTAATCTGTTTACGAAGCAGTTAAATAAGTGAAAACATAGTAGGGGAGTTCAGTTAGTTGTCTGATTCCCATGAACTTTATTCTACCAACAGGTAGTTGAGGTTCATTTATTCTCCAAGATGTCTATTCGGGTAACATGGAATACCATACATCCCATATTATTTGCGATTCTTGTAAATCTTGAATGTTGATAATTTTTTCAACACTGTTGATTTTCAATTATAATTTCAAAATAAAATGTTTAGATTCCAATTATTCATATTTTTTTTCTAAAATTACTACCCTATTTTACAACAATATTATCCTTTAAGGAAACGGATATTCCATATTTCCCTTCATAACTATATTCCACACTACTCGCTTGGTCCATATTTCCTGAAAATAGCATTTTTTTTTTTTTTTTTTCATGAACTGAAAATTTTGCATGTAATCTCTATTTTTTATAACATATATATATATATATATATATATAAACCATCAAAACACATTACTAACACTTGAACGTTTGAAACAGCCGAATCCACCATGATCCAAAATGCTTCCGTTCATTATGGTGAGTTTAAATAGAAAAAATTCCATGTTCATCTACTTTCCTCTATATACAAATTCCAATTCCGAATAAAAATACAGCATATCGAATAATTATTTAACACTGGTGTTGTATTTCATGTTTCTTACTAAATCTACGAGTAGTTATTGTCTAACAATGTTAATTACATTTATTCGTAATTCAAATATTGATATGAAATGCTGTCATGAAAAAACGAAGCCAAAAAAAAAAAAAAAATCCATTTATAATAAGCTTAGCTAAATAACTGATCATACGAAGCAAATTATGTATATATATATGTACACATAATGAGTAGAATCAACAAGTTTGTGAAATGATAGGCCATGACATAACAAATGCAATAAGATATCAAAATTCACACTTATTTTTCTTTTGAAGATTACCTATTCTTTCTCAACTTCGTTCAAAACAAATTTTCATAAAATACGAAAAATAAATATTTTTTTCTCAGTTTGTAAACAAATTAGAAAAGTATAACAACTTAAAAAGAAAAAATGTGATAGAAAAATTTGGCTAAATTACATGTAGATGTACTTATAAGAAATTCAGTTTAAAGAAATAAGCCATGAAGTGATGATATACATAGCAAAATTCATACACATTTTCTGTTCTTTGTGCATCCAGATTGTTTTTGTTTTTATATGCTTTTCTGAGAAGATTGTAAACTCTACTTTCAAAATTGAAAGCTTTGTGTCAATTATAAACAACATTGTAAAGGTCATGACTTAATAGGCGTAAAAAGAAGAAGAAAAAAAAAAGATAAATAATACAAGACTCATAACATAATGTACAAACGTGATAGTTAAAAGAGCAAAAAGAGAAGAATCTTAGCAAAATCTCAACCATAAAAACTTCTTTTTCTTTTTACGCATCAGCTGTTCTTCTTTCACTCTATTGACAGCATTTTCAACTACCGCCAAAGCAGAATGTTTTTCATTGGCTGGTAACGATACTGCAAACGTCGTCGAATTTTGTTTCCTAGGAGACCATTTTGCAACTTTTCTTAATGCTGCTACAGTCTTCTTTTCGTCTTCGGGGTTTAATTGGATAGTTACATTTTCTTGTTTATTTTTAATGCGACGAATAAGATTAAATAAACCCCTGGAATGTAAAGGTAGAGGACGAGGAACGATTTCTATACAAGAGGTGTAGCCAGAATCTTCACACAGCAGAGGAGTGCTATCGTCTTGAAAAATTAGTCTGGGACATGTTATGTCTGTTACATTTTGCTCCAAGGAGATTATTCTTTGGTCATGAATATTTGCTGGCGAAATCATCACTGGATGAGTACTTTCCGGAACGGGAACTGTTACGTTGTTTGATGAAGAAACATGACGTCTCTGCATCCTGTTTGATCGTCTGTTGGTTTCCATTTCATCCAGAATGATGTTGAGACCACCGGATCGGAAAAGATCTCGAAATGTCAAAACCATGGCAGTTGTTTGTTTGTGTCTGTTACTTTTGCCACCATTGTTCTGTCTTCGCCTCCTGTATGGAGGCGGTTGAGGTTCTTCTTCCATAAGGGTTCTTAAGGTGATTAGAAGTTCACGGATGAGAGGCATTTTAGAAATTCTGAAATATTAATGAAAAATGAATTAAAGTCATGCATGAGAGAAATCAAAGGAAGATTGCAAATTAAAATTTAATGTTTTTTTTTTTTTTTTTTTTTTTTTTTAATTACTAGCTGTTACCCGCGACTTCGTTCACGTGGAAATTTTGATGTGTATGTGTGGGAACTGACGGTTTGATCATAATATGTAATGAAATGAAACCTTATCATTGTGGTGCTGTGCAAAACAGAGTCTGATAAAGTACACTCAAAAAAATTTGTAACTCATTGAAAGCCAAAATAAAATGCCAAAATAAATAAATAAAAAGTTATCGCCAACATGGCGATAAAAATTTAAAATTCATCCATAGGGATTCTGTACTAAAACAGTACTGCGTTGTGGAAGTATAAAAACTGGGTCGTCAATTATGAATTTTATTTCGAAACCTTTCTTTGTATGATTTTAGTTCCCTATTGCACAATATTAATCTGGTTCTAATAATAATTTGGTGACTGGTTAATTAAAATTTTAACTATGTGGTGAAATTCATATAATATTTATGAGTTTCAAATTTTTAACTTTTTTTTTTTTACAAATAAATGATTTTTTTTTTTTTTTCATTTCCCGGCGAATTGTTGAATAATATTTTAGTTCTTAAACAATTTTGGACGGCTTTGCCCGCTTCGCTGGCAAACTCTTTTCTATATGCTTTATGGAAAAAAAAAACTGAAGTCGGTCAAAAGCTTGCTTTGGGTTCCCGCTGCCTTAGGCAGCGCCTTGTTCGTCCTTGCAATCTCCGGTGCCTGTCCCTATTGCCTGCGACAATGGCTTACCCGTGGGCTTCCATTTGGGTGCTTATCATACATAACAGTTTCGATACGGACAGTATCGAAAAATTTGAAGTAGCTCTTTTATATCTGAATCCCAGTTACATATGAACAACATTATATGTGATGTACATAATATTTGCTCTCAAGTTATTTCCTATATTTATTTGATTTAATCAATCAACCACAGAATGACAGCAATTTCAAGCCACATATAATATTACAATATGCTATGATCGGCAACTTCTATCGCATGAGACAATTATTATTTTGTGGTTATATATACTTCATGCTTAGTTAATAGTAGTTGGTATATAGAAAAATAAATAAATTAGTATGTAAACTTGATCATGGTACAGCCTTAATGCCCTTGGCGACTTTTAAATTTTTGTTGCCGTTTTAGACCAAAATATAATTTATGCGATTATTGTTCCTATACGCAAGCGAAGTGTGACGTCACTGACCGTCCGTGGATGCAAGAAAATGATTTCCTATGTCAATCGCCCATTGGATTTTTTGTAAAAAATGATTAAAAATCGAAGAAAATTATTTGCCGATTTTAATCCCCATATTTAGGTACACATATGTATTAGGTATCATGTGCATGTGTTAGATTGAGTTATTTTGCTGTCAAATTGACAAAATTTTAATTTTAAATTCCAAAACTCTGTCGTTCTTGGCGCTTATTGTATTTGGTGATCAAAAACGTAATACGAAAATATACATGCCAGATGTATATTTTCGTAATATGCATTGTACGAAATATTGTTTCATATTATTCATTACTGTCTTAAAATAAGTTGTTAAAATAACCATGATTTTTGAAAGGAATTAAATTATGTTCGCCAAATAATTTGGCGATATTTTATTTTTCTACCAAGGATGACCGATATCAAATCTATTCCACTACAACATATTAGTATCTTATATCAGATACTTTATTTAGACATTTGAAAACAAATTTGACTTCAAATTATGATAGAATATTTATCATTTCCCTTTTAATCAGTATATTAGTTGGATATTTATTGTGTTAATATCATCCTTTGAAATTAAATGTTTGTGTTTTCAATCGAATATGGAAGTTTGCCATTTTTTTTTCTGGAGTTTTGAAACTAAAAATTCAAATTTTGTCAATTTTACAACAAAAATAACTTAATCTAATGCATGGACATGATAACTAATACATATCTATACCTAAATATGCGGATTAAAATCGGGAAATATTTTTCCTCGATTTTTAATAATTTTTTACAAAAAATCCAATGGGCGTTTAACATAGGAAATATTTTTCTTGCATCCACGAACGGCCAGTGACGTCATCACTTCGCTTGCGTATTTCTTTCTATCTTTTCCTTGGCAAAAAATGTCCGATCTACTTCAGCATCAAAATTATAAAAAATTGTCAAGAATTATCAATAAGAAAATACCATAGATATAGTAATACATAGATCTATCATCCCCATGTTAACGTGCAAAGAGTTTTGATGCCGAAAAAGTTTTTGGCATCAGCCATGATGAGAGAGTATAAAACTCGAAAACAACAATGGAATAGAATGTTGATATCATAGATATAGTAATAAGACATGGTTGATATATATTGAAAATACCGAAGTACTGCGCGGCTTTTAATTGTAGAAATAAATTTATGAAAGGAAGTGGAATAAGTTTTCATAAGTAAGTTAAATTTAACTATTTTATGAAAAATATGATTCTTTATAATCAGTTACTTTGTTATTATTATGGTTTAAATACTGTTTTGGCTTTTAATGAAATACTTTTTTTTTAAATTTTAATATTTTTTAAGTTTTTATATTAGTAAGTAATATCGAATTTTCAAAATTCTTTTAAATGTAGTTAGCAGTGGCAGAGGTAAAACCCGCTTGTTTTAATATATTATAACTAGTATTACTACAAGACTTTCTTCTCTATTTAATCCTATCCGCGATTGTAATGATCGATAGATGGCGCTTTCTCAACACTGCAGTTGTTAGTAAACATTATAGCCACGTGTTCTTTTTGTTATTCTACTTAATATTCGTACTATAATTTCTCCGCCATTACATTATGGAAAATTGATTGCTTTTGGAAAAAACACTTCAGTTTATTCAAAGTTCGATCGGAAGTAGATTTTTAACTGAAGTTGAACAAATATTAGTTTCAAATCATCTGATTAATTCTTTACTTCCATTAGCCGAAGCAACTGAAATTTTAAATTTGTCATTTGGAAATAAATGGAAGCTCAATTCTGGATTTCTTGATCCTTTGGAGTTAGATTGTAGCACACAACAGTATGTGTTATCTTTTTTACCGTATTTATTCATTTTTATTCAATAAATATATGTGAAACTAAATATCGGCAAGCAATGGCGGCTGTATGGAATTCGAATTAAACCATGTTTATTGTAATTTCACCTTAGCCCACCAGAGGGCGAGCATTTCATTACAATCGCGGATACCAATTTACGCAATACAAATTATTTATTAAGTTATAATTTATTAAAGATATTTTCCGTGATGAATGCAGACGATTTTTTTCTTAAAGCAGTATAATAATAAATGCTGAAAAAAATCATTTTTGTGCAGACATGAAAAGATATACAGTCGAATTTTGTTAACGTGAATCTCAAGGGGGATCAAAAATCTGTTCATCTTATCAGTAGTTCATGCTATCAGTAACTGATCGTCATATAACTAAAGTAAAAAAAAAAAAAAAAAAAAGGAAGAAGAAGAAAAGAAAAAGAAAAGAAGAAGAAAAGAGAGAAAGAAAAATGAGTATCTGGAGTTTTTTCATTCATCTTTAGTACATAAATTATTCATAAATTTTATTTGCTAAATTATCTGTGTGTATTCCCGTGTATATTCAGTCGGGGAAAGACATCCACAAGAGAGTAAAATGGCCGTCTTTTCCCGAAAAAAAAAAAAAAAAAAGGCATCACTTTTTCGGCCTCGCTGATCAATCTATGTCTTATTACTATATCTATGGAAAATACCTTTACCATAATGCTGAATTAACTTTTATGCCAAGCGTGTTTCAACCGCCATACTAAAAAAAAAAAAAAAAAAATCTGAAGTTGAGGTATATAAAGAAAATGCTGTGAAATAAAATTCAGAAGAAATATGTTAGATTTGTAATATTACTATTTTATTTTAAAATTATAATGTGTCATTTTCTCATCGACCAATTTAACATTTAGTAATTTCTTATTTTTCGCATGAAAGCATATTTCATTTTATGCTGAAAACAATAAATAAATATATCTCGTAAACTTTTTTTGGCAACAATTAAAAATTTAAATGGCTTATATTAAGTCAATATAAGTCAATAAGTTTATTATTTTCATATTTTAATTAATTTTAAAGATTTTTTCAATTTTTTTTTCCTAAACCATCCCTGACCTATAAGGAAAAAAACAAAAAAAGAATGATCGAAATCGGTCAAGCCGTTTACGATTTTATAAATAACATACAGACAAACATTCATTTTTATATATATAGATTAATGACAGAGTAGAGTTGTTTTCATTTCGTAAAACAAGAGAACTGCTTGTACGATAACATATAGGAAAAGCGCATAAGGGTAAGTGCATCAACAACACAGGTCGATGTTGACATGTAAAATTTTGATTTTATAATTTTGACTGATCTTAATGTTTTTTGGTGTGCTGAAACCGAAAATGAAGTCGGTAATCAACCTGTTTTGACAAAAATAGATACCTGATAGAGAAATAATTACAAGATAAAAAGATCTTTTTATATACCATGTTTTTAAATTTTCTGTTCAATCATATAAACGCTACCGAAGGCAGCGGGAACCCGGAGCAATCGGATAAATTTTTTAAAAAAATCATTGCTCTCGTGTTTTGAGCTATTATAAAAGTTTCAAATGTCTAGCTAGTTGGGAAGTTAGTGAAAAATCGATTGCAATCTTTGTACTGGTAACGCTGCCGAAGGCAGCAGGAACCCGAAACATTTGGTTACAAATATTTTAAAAATGCATTTTCACCGTATTCTGAACTATTCTGAAAGTTTCAAATGTCTAGCTAGTCAGGAAGTTAGTTAAATAAATTTTCTGTTGAATCATATAAACGCTGCTGAAGACAGTAGGGACCTGAAACAGTTGACTAAAGCTATAAAAAAAAATGTATTGTCACTGTATTCTGAGCTATCCTGAAAGTTTCAAATGTCTAGCTAGTCGAGAAGTTAGGGAAAAATCGATTGCAATCTTTGTACTGATAACGCTGCCGAAGGCAGCAGGAACCCGAAACATTTGGCTAAAGGTATTAAAAAAATGCATTTTAACCGTATTCTGAACTATTCTGAAAGTTTCAAATGTCTAGCTAGTCGGGAAGTTTGTTAAATAAATTTTCGTTCGAATCATATAAACGCTGCCGAAGGCAGTAGGGACCTGAAACAGTTGACTAAAAGTATAAAAAAAATGTGTTGTCACTGTATTCTGAGCTATCCTGAAGTTTTCAAATGTCTAGCTAGTCGAGAAGTTAGTGAAAAATCGATTACAAGCTTTGTACTGGTAACGCTGCCGAAGGCAGCAGGAACCCGGAGTAGTTGGTTAAAAATATTTAAAAAATGCATTTTCACTGTGTTCTGAACTATTCTGAAAGTTTCCAATGTCTAGCTAGTCGGGAAGTTAGTTAAATAAATTTTCTGTTGAATCATATAAACGCTGCCGAAGGCAGTGGGGACCTGAAACAGTTGACTAAAAGTATTAAAAAAATGTATTGTCACCGTGTTTTGAGCTATCCTGAAAGTTTCAAATGTCTAGCTAGTCGGAAAGTTAGGAAAAATCGATTGCAATATTTGTACTGATAACGCTGCCGAAGGCAGCGGGAACCCGAAACAGTTGGCTAAAGGTATTAAAAATATGCATTTTAACCTTATTCTGAACTATTCTGAAAGTTTCAAATGTCTAGCTAGTCGGGAAGTTAGTTAAATAAATTCTCTGCTGAATTATATAAACGCTGCCGAAGGCAGCGGAACTTGAAGCAGTTGACTAAAATTATTAGAAAAATGTATTGTCACCGTGTTGTGAGCTGTCCTGAAAATTTCAAATATCTAGCTAGTCGGGAAGTTAGTTAAAAATCGATTGCAAGATTTGTCCCTGACAAACACACAAACACACAAGAATCGAAGTTAATAAAAACATGGTAAAATGGGCTACATTTTCGGTTTCAGCACAACAACAACAAAAAAAAAACGTAAAGATCAGCTAAAATTATCAAATCAAATTTCGTCACCTTCATTTTTGTAGACCTGTGTAATGTTAAATTTTTCAGTTTACAGTTTATAATACAAGTTTATAGATTTTTTTATCGCATTAATTAATTGAAAGGCAAATACCTTTACTTAATTAAATGTATAATATCCTTGAGGTTGCATTTTACTTTCGCCTTTTCTTCTGAAAAAATTCAAATGTGGCTACAGTCAACTACTGGTACATTTTAAACTCTCTGGATTAATTGTTTAATTGGGTTTTACGTCGCACTAGAACTGCACAATGGGCAATTGGTGGCGGTCTGGAGCCCCTAGAGGGGGTCCGGATACATGCCATCACAATTTTGATACTACACGGAGACGATCGATCCCCCGTTTCGATAACCCTCAGAAGTGTCGTTTTGACAGGATAAAACTTTCTGGACAATTTATTTTTTGAGTATTAAAAATTATTTTATTAATATTTTTCACAGATAGAGTCGATTGAGGTAATTTTTTTACGGAAAGAGTTAATTGAGATATCTTTCACTGGTTACAGTTACAGCTTCTAATATTAAAAACATTACACAAAAATAACCAGAAAAGGTCTTTAAATCACCCACTACTGGTACAATTACTCTATTTTGTTAATTTTGCACATTCTTACATTTTTTTTTTTTTTTTAGCATACTTCTGTAATTAAGAGTTGAAGAAATAGCTATTAAATAATAATAGCACTAGATACCTTGCTAACGTAATATATATCACACTATAACCTGGTGTGACACTGCCATTTCTTTTTCTTACTTTGTGCTACTATAAAAATACGTAATTACAATTTAAAACGTAGGATAAGAGGTACCGCATTTGAATATTTTCAAAATACTTTAAATAACAGTTGAAACTTATTTTAGAAACAGGTTTATGTGATACACATTATGAAGGGGAAAGAGGCGATTGCCCTATTAATCTTTCCCTCATTTGAATATTGTAGCTTCATTCATACAACATTTTAGGTTGTTATTAAATAAAAAAAATTATTTCAATTTATTTAAAGAATTTTTGGCTATACTGCTCTTTAAAACTTATTCGACGAATTTTTGGCAGCCCATATTGACAATTAATTGTACATGCTCCACGTAGTGTACTTCCATTTTTTTTTTTTTTTTTTTTTAAGATATACAAAAATATACAAAAAAAAAAAAGCATTAAATCATTAAATTCATTTTTTTACTTATTTTTATTTCATATTATTTTACGCGCACTTTTTATTTCCTAATTCAAAATTATTAAAAAAAACTTTTTCGATATCACTTGTAACGATACTGATTATTATTAATTTTCTTTTCTTTTGCTTTCAATCATAATAATAATAATAAAATGATTTTGATGAAATTCTGGCAAAAGCAGAATTTAGTTTAGGACGGAGGACTATTAGTTTTTTACTTTCTTTTATCTTCAATAGAAGAAAGTATTGGATTCGTAAAAATTTTCGATTTCGGGTTTTTGATGGATTTACACGTTTTGAGAGCTGTAGAACACGATTTTACCATTTTTAGAAAATGTCTGTCTGTCTGTCTGTCTGTGTGTGTGTGTGTGACAAAATTTTGTGGCAACTGTATCTCTGGAACTACTGCACAGAATTTCATACAAATTGGTATGTAGTTGCACCTTGACATAAATTAGTACCTTTCAACTTTTGGTAAAAATCGCCTTACAGGTTGCGTTGCCATCCCGTTTTTTCTAAATTTTTAACAGGGTGATATAGGGCAAAATTTTATATAAATGTACATAAAGAGAATTATTTATTAATAATCACTTTTTTTTAATTATTGTTACTGAGTGAATTTGTATAGGAAAATATAGAAGAAAGTCTCGTGGTGGCCACAACATACTAGTTTTTCTTATCAATTATAACATCGCTTTCAAATTATTCAATTATATTTTCGATAAATTTTAGATTTCGATAAATGTCCAACTATCGAAAAATGATTTCGACAAATGTCCAACTATCGAAAACGACAACGCAAAAATCCCAGATTGAGACTAATAGGCCCTCAGTCCTAAAAAAAAAAAAAAAAAAAAAAAAAAAAAAATGTATAACATAAATTAAAATGCATTTCAAGCAATTTCAATCGTAGCTTCAAATGTATCTGAATTTTTTGTGTAACTCTGTATACGAATTCTGAAGGATTTTCATATCATATTCTGTAGAAAATAATCTTTTGTGCATGTAAAAAATTATATATGTGTGTTCATTTCATTATGTTTAGTGCAGTCTAAAACTATTAAAACTGTACCGAAAATAAAATTCGCTTATTAACGTAATGTATTTTATATCATTTGTATCTTCCTGAAAAATGAAAAAAAAAAAAAAAAAAAAAAAAAACTGTGAAATAGACATTTTAGTTCTTTATAAGCGGGCTTTCCTTTTCTCACCATATCACTGTAACCGTTTAAATTAATATTAGTTTAATAGGTGTCTGTAGTTGGGACCACTGGAAAAGTTTACTGTAATTGAGAGTTCACTATATCCACTATTCACTATAAAATAGTAGATATATATATATATATATATTTTAATAACTATTATAAATATTGCAAACTGGTATACATTACATATACAGCCAGTCCGACGTACTTCAATATTAGCCGATTTTCGTAGTAAGACATATATATCATTCAATACTGGTTTGTCCGATGAAGTCGAATATAGGCAAATATTACTGTGCTACTGGATGGTTGTATACAACAATACTAAAATTTGTATGTGTAAATTGAAACGTGTATGTATATGTACTTACATTATATTAAAATGTATGGGTGTATATGTATATCTATTTAAAGTGCGTACGTGTGTGTACATACATAATCCGATGTTCTAAATTCTACTGTATCAATTTAATTAACCCTTTGCGGCGCAAGACAATTCGGATCATTTAAATTATACTGCCACCAGAATTCATAAACTAAATTAAACTAAAAGAAATTTTAAATTTTAAGTGAAAAAAACCGGCTCTTTCTGAAATGTTATAATCGTGAATTTTTGCTGAAAAATTTCCGGGATGAATTTTTGCAGCTGTATCTTAAATTTTGCGTCCTCGCAGCGAATGACCATTGGTGACGTCAGCCCTATTACGAGTGTTACGCTTTTTTAGTACGACTGGTCGTTCTATTTCTTTCAGACAGCGATTTTGCCGTCGTTACCATACTTTATCAATCACATTGAGAGTGAACGTAGAAACATTTTTGTTTTCATACAAACATATAAAGCTGAAAATTTGTCATTGTATCTGTCTAGATTATTAGATCTTGTCAAAAACTGGTACACATATTAATCAGGATAAAATCTAGGTAACGTATTTCTTTCTTTCTTTCTTTTTTTTTTTTTTTTTTTTTTTTTGTTCAATCGGATAATTGGTTAAAAAATATTAAATAAAAACCCCATTTTAACTTTAAAATTATATATATATATATATAAGCAAAATTTGATGCTAAAAATAAATAAATATATTTAATTTTATTTCGAAATAATAATAATAATAATGATAACGTGCAAATAATAATAATAATAATGATAACGTGCAAATAATAATAATAATAATGATAAAATAAAATTGAGAAAAACGTGCTAAAGTGCAGACATCGTCGAAAACATAAAGACACATAATATAAACTGATAATAAAAACTGATGCCGAAACGAAAGCGCGCTGACTGCAGAGAACTTGATAGTTAATTTAGCAGCAATGACATTTTCACTTTTTTTTTTTTTTTTAAATGAATGAAGCAGTTTTTCTTTCATGTTTAGTGAGTAAAAATAGAATAAAATAAGGACATTTGAGGACGACAAATTTGTAAATTCGAGAACATTTGATGTCCTCATATGATTTCCAAATTGCTGAGGACATGGGTCGAAATTCGAGGACGTTAGGCCATTGATGAAATTTGAAAATTGGAACCGAAGTAACTCGGACATTTCTCTTCAAGATCTTTACTTACGCCATTTTCTTTCATCGCCAAAATAAAATAATAAGAAAAATAAATAAATAAATAAAAATAAAAATAATTATAAGATAAAAAACTTTTTATAAACCATGTTTTTAAATTTTCTGTTGAATCATAGCTATAGAACTAACTACATTAGCACTTTATCAATGCGTATTGTTACGAAATTGTAAATAATTGTATTTATTTTCGTATAAACTCTTTCAAAGAGGCTTATATAGTAAGTTGATAAAATGTCAATTTTCTGCATTTCCAGCTCTTTTTCTCGTTAAAATAGCTTAATTTCCCTTTAAAACGCATTAAAAAAAACTCCAATAGGCAGGTAATGGATTTGGCGACTTTTTGCCCTTGGGGACTCTTTTGGTGACTTTTGGCGAGAAAAATCCTTATTATCGAAATTCCAAAGATGGACGTTCTAATGTGATTGGCTAAAGAGTTACGAGAAATTTGAATATAAAAAAAAAGTTGGTTTTAAAAATAAAATATTAATCTTTTCAGAACAACATATATTTGCATCATGAACTACATTAGCACTTTATCAATGTGTAGAAAATCTTTAAAGTGATAAGGACGTCAATTTTTGCCAGATGCATAATTTAACTTTTTACAATTTTTTAACGCTGACGTTTAATTAAATGTATTTATTTTTATGTCGAAAGAAAATGAACTCGTAATTTTTTTTGGCAACAATTAAATTATAGCTAATATTTTAATGACTCTTTTTATTTCTATTAGGAGCTTATTATTTTCATATTTTAATTAATTAAAAGTAAACTATTCGAAAATCTGACTTCGAAGTATTGTGTTGTCACCGGGTTCTGAGCTACTGTGAAAGTTTCAAATGTCTAGCTGGTAGGGAAGTTAATTAAAAATAGATTGCAAGATTTGTACCGAACAAATAAACAAACACACAAACAAACAAGAATAGAAGTTAATAAAAACATGGTAATAAACGCCACCAAGGGTCTCAGTAACGATTTGTCGTCGTGACCGAAGATATATATATGCCGACTGAAATTGAAGAAAAGATTGAACTCATTCCAAATGATGACTCTGGACTCTGGAGAAATGAATTTAATTACGACACTGCACAAATATATTTGCAAACGCGCACATTAACACACATAAAAAAATATGTACATTCTAAAATTAACATTTCAAAATTAGATTTTAAAGCCTGGTCCTTCTAACATTCTTTTCGCCACTTCCTATTTTCTCTGCTTTCCCATTCTAATCTCTCCGCATCCTCTTGATGCCACTTCAGAAAAACTAAAAGTACGCAATCGATTCGAATAAAGTTCGAATATGATCTTTACAGTCTCCTATGCTAAAGATATATACCAAAGACCTTTTAAGAAATGAATATGGTAATAGATTTAACGTACACAAACATCAAACCGTCTCAATTATATATATTAAAAGCAAACAAAAAATTGAATTTGCTTGTGATATTATAAGAAAAATTTATCCTAATGATAGTACTCATTCTACTCTTAATATTGAATCAATTCTTAAATTAGTTTTTTTCTGCTTATCTTGTAATTGCTTCAAGTTTAATGATTTATACTATAAACAAATTCGTGGCACGCCTATGGGCTCACCTGCTAGTGTTTGCATAGCAGAAATAGTTATGCAGTTTTTGGAAAATAAAATAAATGATAGTTTAAATGATAAAATTCCTTTTTGGCGAAGATACGTAAGATGACATTTTTTTATTAATTGAAGAAAAACATATAAATGAAGTCGTTACTTTTTCTAATTCGTTATGCCCAGAAATTCAATTCACTTTGGAAGTAGAACAGAATAACAGTTTGCCTTTTCTTGATGTTCTCGTTGAACGCATTTCGAATTCACCTAGCATTTTTCAAACTTCTGTTTATCGTAAGGCCACATTTACAGGTCAATATCTAAATTTTCATTCCGCTAATCCTAATTCGCATAAAATTGCAGTCTTCCGAACTTTGGTCAATAGAGCTCTTCGGTTATGCAGTAACGAGACACTTTTTAAGTTGGAAATTAAAATTTTTTTCCAGTATTTAATAAATAACGATTACCCTCTTAATTGGTTAAAACGAATTTATCGTGAAAACATTATCAGCTTCCCCCCTCCTTCGTTTCCTCCTGCAAATTCCCCCTCTACTCCAATGAAAATGAAAAATTCACTTATTAATAAAAACAGTTATATTTCTATGCCATATTTTGGTTTTCCTTCAGAATTTATTTCTAAATTACTTAAACAACATAATATTTATACTGCTTTCCGGCCAATTAAACAATTAAAAAACGTCCTTTTCAACTTTAAACCCATAACCCCTTCTCTGGATTTAACTGGTGTAATATATTTAATTCCATGTAAAAATTGCAAATCTGTTTATATAGGTGAAACTGGCCGTACAGCAAAAATTAGACTACAAGAACACAGACGATCTTTTAAAAATTGCAATCAAAATTCTAAAATTGTAATCCATTCAATAGAAACCGATCATATTCCTGACTTCGATAATATAAAAATTTTAAATTCTGGTGTTCATAATTATAAATCGCGTATTTTCCTTGAGAGCTGGCACACTGCCAAGCATCTCCACACTATCAATGAAGCATGCGCACTGGCTCCTCAATATTCTGTACTCCTTTAAATTCCTTGAGTGTTCATGTCCTGTTTGCATATTATGTTGTAAATTACTGATGAGGAAACCCGGACGGGTTTCGAAACGTCTGATTTTAATTGTTTTTATATGTAATTTTGTTTTGTTTTTTTTAATGTATTTTAACTTAAAATTTTTTTGTCTCATAAATAAAACGTGTTTGCTTTTAATGGTAATAGATGTTATGGAATGAAACACAGTCACTGCATGCCTTTATATGGACGAATATACACTCATGTCCAAAATTAAAGGAACAACCTATTTTACCGTTTTATTCTTTTGAGCATAATTTTTAAACAAATTAACGTATTATCATAAAATTTGAATGTCATGTCCGTTATCATATCATTAATCGAATTTTATATAACTTAGCATGAGCAATAATTTCTAAATTTATAATTATTAATTTTTCTCAAAACTACGCTGGTGGACAAAATTAAAGTAACAACCTGTTTTCTCGTTCTCTTCTTTTGCGCACAATTTTTAAACAACCAAACATATGAACATAAAATTTGGATGGCCTGTTCGTTATCATGTTATTAACCGAATTTTATGTAACTTTAGCATAACAATAATTTTTAAGATAATAAATATTAATTTTTTTCTGAAAAATAAGCTTTGGAAAAAAAGAAAAATTTCAATAATTTTAGGAAAGAACACTTAACGAAAAGTGGTGTTAAGGATGCATTAGAGATCCGCGATTGTAATGAAATGCTCGCCCTCTGGTGGGCTGAGGTGAAATTATCATACCACTGCATATCATCATATTATGCAATCGATTTTCCATGATGTAATGGCAGAGAAAGAACTATAATAAATACACGTGGCTATTATATTTACTAATAACTGCAGTTCATAAAGCGCCGTCTATCGATCATTACAAACGCGGATTGGTAAAGACGCATATTCCTTGAAATGTTAAACTAAATCTCGGTTTTTCTTTCTGTATTAACTTTTCTTTTACTTTTATGATGGACTTTTTAAAAACATATAATTAATAATTTGTAAACTATGAGCATCACCAGAATAATAAAAATGTCGATAAATAGTTTTATAATGAACGTTTTATTCAATTTTCATGTTTCCATGTATATTTTTTAAAAAGCTATTCACATGCGAAAAAAGAAGAAAACAGAAAAATCAATACAGGTAGAAAGATTTACTTGTAATCTAACATACGAATGTGGTGCATCTTCACCTATCTGTAAGGCATCCTTAACATCACTTTTTATTAAATGTTCTTTCCTAAAATTAGTGAAATTTTTCCTTATTTTCCAAAGCTTACCTTTGAGAGAAAAATGAATATTTATTAGCTTAAAAATTATTCTTATGCAAAAGTTACATAAAATTCGGTAAATAATATGATAACGAACAGGTCATCCAAATTTTATGTTCATATGTTTATTTGCTTAAAAATTTTGTGCAAAAGAAGAAAACGAGAAAACAGGTTGTTGCTTTAATTTTGTCCACCAGTGTATGCTTTGGAAAAAAAAAAAAAAAAAAAAAAAAATGAAAATTTTCAATTATTTTAGAAAAAGAACTTAACGGCCCTCTTCACTTTCCGTCGCCGGAAGCCCGAGCCAATGTTAATCTATGGGGAAATTTTCTGTACAAATAACTTATTAACTAATACATATTTTTACTTCCTTATACAAAGTATAAGGAAGTATAGTAATCTCAATTTGCGAAATGGATTTTGTATTTCACATTGCTCGAAAACGAATGATCACTGAATGTTGCCAATTTATACTGTCATGATGTTGTGACTGTCATGATGTCTAGCTGTACACCTGCAAGTGTCGTCTAAACACGAGCTCTCGTTTTAGAGATATAAGCGACTTTACACGATTTTTCGTGACGTCTGTATGTATGTGTGTCTCTGCGTGTGTGTGTGTGTGTGTGTCGCATAACTCAAAAATGGTTGAATGTAGAAAGTTATGAATCGGTACATAGGTTTGATATAACATCTAGTTGTGCACCTCCCTTTTTGGACTTTGTATGGTTTTCCGTTTTGGAGATATTTAGGAAAATTTGGTTCATAATGACCAAAAATACAAAGGTTTTGGCCATAATGTATCAAAAAAGTGTAATAACTCAAAAAAGGTTTGTACAAATCTTGCAATCGATTTTTAACTGACTTCCCGACTAGCTAGAGATTTGAAACTTTCAGAAAAGCTCAGAACACGTTGACAATGCATTTTTTAAATTATTTTTAACAACTGTCTCGGGTCCCATGACAATGCTTTTTAACATTATGCATATATTTCTAAAGGTGTATAAAGAAGTCATGTGGTGCCCACATCAGATTTTTTATAGTAAAAAAATATATCCATGTTAAAAGCATGCACATAATCAGAGAACAAATTGTAGACAACAGGTGAAAGTGTAAATATTACATCATTACTAAAAGATATTATCATTATTTATTCTCAGATACCCTGATTTTATTTTTAACACTATCTGTGTCACCTTTTAATAGAACATAAATGTCAACAAACACAAAACTACGCATCTAGAATTGAAAGACGATGATGTCAAATTTTTAGATATCTAAGGTGTTTGGCAGATCTCACTTCCTATAAATAACAAAAAGAAAAATTGAAACGTGAAAATTTGTGTTTGAACTCTTTGATAGAGTACAAACACTTGAGAAATATAGGTTATTTGATAAGCGTTTATAAAACAATGAAATTGTATAAGACACATTGATTCTGACATAATTTTCAGTTTTTTTTTCCTCTTAACTTATTTTAGTGTAGAAAATCTGTTATATTAAACGTTTAAGGAAAATGGGAGTGCTAAATTTACTTCCGATGAAACGTCACGATACATGTTGTGATATAGCTACCAATTTTAACGGTCTTCACGGAAGGTGTATTACCGCAAATTTTTAATAGGAATTTCTAGTCACAGTTTTTACTTTCCGAACACTATAGTGAGGAAAGTATTGTAATTATGTCAAAAATCCGAATTTGAGATTTTCATGTTTCTATACGTTTCGAGGTCCCCTTAGTCCGTTTCCACTATTTTTACGATGATGTGTGTATGTGTGTGTGTATGTCTGTGAGTGAACACGCTAGCGTCTAAACGCTTTGTTCGAATAAGCTGAAAGTTGGTACATATATTGTAAGTCACCATAGTACGAACCCTGTACGAACTCCTATAAAATCTGTTATATTAAACGTTTAAGAAAAATGGAAGTGCTAAATTTACATCTGATGAAACATCACTATACCATATCGTGATATTAATAAGAAAGCACCACAGAACTGGCATTTTAAATTATTACTTACAAAACTTTGAATAAACACCATAAAATGCAATAAAAACGCAAAAATTGTTTCGGGTCGAAAGAGACCCGACCCTTCAACAGGTGAACAAAGTAGGCACGAGTGCTGCAGTCAAAGTTCTGTAAGTAGCATATCGTGATATCTACCAATTTTCTCGGAACATTTATTACCGCAAATTTTTAATAGGAATTTCTAGTCACAGTTTTTTGATGTAAATATCTACGGTTAATTGTATTGAAAAATATTATTAGAAAATAGTGGTGTTTATTCTTTAAACATGAAGCTTAAAGTTGGGAAGTATTTATCGTGTAAAAGGGAAAAACAAGGAGATCAAATGTTCCTCTAAGGTATACATACGTCTATGGATAATTATACTTGCATTACCTGATTACGTATTTAGAGTGCATTTACACATGATGCTTTAAATTGTTTTGCTTGCAGATAATTAGTAAAATATTAACAAATTTAGTACCAAATATTATTTTGGTGCTAAAAGCAAAGCCATTTTTGCGCGAATCTGTGAATATGCAGGAAATTTTGTCCAAATGTAATATAGCATTCAAAAGTTAACTAAATTTCGAATGATATAATTCTAAACGTTTTTACCTTTTATAAACATTACCCTTTTTACATCTTAATTAACTTCTGGAAGAAAAAAAATCACAATTGTTAAAAACATAAAATACGTTAGAAGTTATATGATGAATTCAGTAACATTTTTAATTATTTTTGATAAAGATTATCAGATACATTAAATGATAGGCTTTATTTTAATAACTAGCTATAAATTGCAGATGACTTTCAAGTCAAAAGGAGAGAGATTGCGAATAAAAATTACTGATTGGAGAATAAAATATGGGAATTCTGAGAAGATAAATGCAAAATTTTGTTCTAGAAAATTGCACCTCAAAACAGGCGTAAATTTAAATTAATTTGCGCTTCAGTTCCATTTCGAACGCTTTCTGTAAACAAAACGCTTTCGCTTGTTTTGAAATATTGTAACTTTTTGTATTCCCTATTACATTTTGTTATTTATTGAAACTGTTTAAAAATAATTACACTCTTTTTTTTTTTGGAAAAAAAAAAAAAAAAAAAAAAAAAAAAAAAAAGACGAAGCAACTTGAAGAAACTGACTGTTTATTTAAAATAAATATGTGTACAACTCATTTACAGATAATGAAATGATTAAAACTTCAAGACCATAGGACCCAACAATGGTTAAGAATTGCACATGGAATGTTCAAATCAGTTGTTGGTGAAACCGCACCTCGCAGTGATCCATGCATACGTCTAGGTAAGGAATGATAAAGATTCCTCCTAACGTCATCTTGCGATGTATTCTAACAGGCATTCGTCAATTGTTGCTCCAGATATGTGGCATTTTGGGTTGTCCGAATTTTACGAATTACCAAGTTCCAGACAATTTCAATGGACAAAAGATCTGGTGACCTTTCTGGTCAAGAAAGAGTATTAACTGCCGTGAGACAGTTCATAGATATGTGAGCAGTTTGGGGCTTGGCATTATTTTGTGGAAACCTGGTCCCAGAATGACGTGCCATTAAGGGTAATGCCCTTGGCAACAGGATGGATTCAACATATCGCTGCGATGCTAAAGTTGTGCGCAGGACACTAGAGGCGACCTGCTGTCGTAAACGATAACACCCCACACTATCACACCAGGGCTAATGTCTATATGCCACTGTAAAACAAAATTTGATTGAGACCATTGGTCCCGGTCCCTTCGTGCACGAATGCGATGGTCCAAGAGAGAAGTGGTATTCAGCGCCAAACACTATGCGCTGCCAATTTGTTGGCAGCTATGATGATCGGCTACGATACTACTGCAGACGACTCCACCGCTGTGTGTGTATGGGGAGGAGGGGGGGGGAGTAAAGGCCGATGTGTGTTTAACCGTATCTCAGCCAAGCGTCTTATGATGATGATGGAAGGATCTAAGGGTGGTATGGAAGAGACTGTAGTACGCTGAATAGCGGGCGATGATGAGCTACAGTGAACTCCAGCCTGGCGCACAATCATCCGATCTTGCACCTTGACCATCCAGAGCTTTCTTTTTGCCAATAAGTTCTTTGCAGCAACCATTGCTGCCAGCACCAGCACCTACGCACCACCGTGTCCGTACGTGCAGGTTAGAACTTCTCTAATACAGGCTGACTCATCAGGAATTATGTTTCTCACCTCGTAGTTATTTTCATGTTACAAAATCATTAAAATTGATAGTTGTTCGGTAGTTAATTGTTCTAACCCTTCATGAAATGTATTTAGATAGTTCAGATTAGCAAAAAAGGAAGAAAAGGGAAATAAATTTAACCATTTATTGACAATATTTACCTTTTACTACAGTTAGCAGGGGAATTTCGTCAAATACCACCAAATTGTACTGATGACATCTGTTCTGAAATAATTTTAGATGTCGGTATAATAGGAAATACATTTCATCAAATATTCTTTTTTATTAAAATATTTATTATTTTTAATAATTTATTTTGTATGCTGTTAAATTGGAAAAACAGAATTTATATGTTATGAAGTTTATTTGCTAAAATAACAATTTTTATAAATTTCGTGATCTAACAATTAATTACATAATAAATTCAAAATCAAAATTTTGAAATTTAATTTACAAATGTACGTGTATGTATATTATACATATGGAATAAATTTAGATATTATCCAGAATAACTTTCTGATATTTTTTTATCTGGCGTTTGGAAAAACTCTGAAACATTTTTAAGAATATAGGAAGGCCTTTGGCACTAAATTGAAATTTGTAAGAAACATATTTATTAGAGTGAGAGGACTATTTCTTTCAGACATCAAAAAAAGTATCCTCATTACTTTGACCTTTAATAAAGCACGATTATTCGCAACACACAGCTAAAATGGATAAATAAATCAGCAAAAATAGGATTCGTATTCAAAATTAAATTCTGTTTAGTGCAGAATTTTATTTTATTTTTTCTTTCATTGTATTTTTCTTTCTTATTATACTTGTTTTTATGAAAGTGTGATACATGGTGTCATTATGAGAGAAATCTACTTTTGTCTTTGGTTTGAAAAGTATATTGTTGAATATATCTATAACAATGAACATAATGTTATCAAGCAAAACTTATATTATTTCTTCGCTACATGTCTGCTGTGCGTAATTAATTACATATAGAAATCAACTTAAAAAATGAATTAGTTCAACGAGATCAAACATATATTCTTGTTTTCGCCCCGTGAATCAAATTTTAGGGTCATCTTTAAATTACATGTTTTATCAGTTAGATAAAATTAATATTACTTTACAACGTCTACACTCAGATTATTTATTTATTTTATAGTGTACGTGCTCCAGTGATTGACACTTTTGGAGCAATTTCTGATGTTTTTAGTGTTTTAGTTATCATAAACTATTTTTGGAAATCTTAAGTTAGTACAGGGTAGGTGCTCCAGTGATTGGCATGCTCCAGTAATAGACATCTATCCAGAAATAATTAGTAAATAAGAAAAATAATAAAATCATATATTTTACATATAAAAATTTTAACATTTTATGTCAAACACTGGAGCATAGGGTGCTAATAACTGATAAAATGAATAACTAGCAGTGTCAAATACTGGAACATAGGGGGCCAATTACTGATAAAAGAAAAAACTGGCAGTGTCAATTACTGGAACATTGAGTGGGTGTCAAATAAAAATTCATAAAAAAAAATATAATTGTTATCAAATGTATATATTTTAACATATATGTGGTTCTGAATGTCTTTCATACCATGTGTACTAACTTAAGATTTCTAATAAAATCTTTTTGTAAAAAAATAGAACCGACTCCAAAAAGGAACTACTATTCAAACAACTAAAAATGAAAGAAAATTGGCGGAAAATGGAACTGTAAATTGCGCCTAAAAGTAAAAAATAATTTCCTTCGCCAAACAACCTATAACACTACAATTAATCATAACTTTTGAAGTCGGCGCAAAATTAAATAAAATTTAATTAGTTTTTAAAGGTTTGTTTTTAGATGGGTACCAACAAATGCTGTCGTCTCGAATGATCCATTTTCATGTTTCTTTTATTATTTTATCACTGTATACAATTGGTCCATTGGTAGCATCTACACAGAACAGTGAACATTCTTCACAATGTCGTATTTATGTTTCTACGAAGTTAGAGTTTCCTTTGCAAATTTGGTATAACTTTGATAACTATCATCCTTGATGGCTTTTGGATTTGGGGATCAAAACGTAAGGCAAAAATATACACGCAAGATGTATATTTTCATAATATATATTGTACGATGTGTTGTTTCATATTCTTGATTTATCTCTTGATATACCTTATGAAAATAATCATGATATCCCAAAAAAATTAAATATGTTTGCTAGATAATTTTGCGATTTTTCTTTCACCAAGGACGTCAGATACCAGCACCTTCGCCAACTTTTGCTGCTTACGAAATCTTATTTGTTTTCTTGAATCAAATTAGTTCTCGGTTGCCTTTTGCAGGTAACAATGTGAGATGTGTATTTTGAATAGGATTTGATTTTTGTATTGAACAAAGGTATCAATTTTTATTTAATTTTGCGCCGACTTCAAAAGTTATGATTAATTGTAGTGTTATAGGTTGTTTGGCGAAGGAAATTATTTTTTACTTTTAGGCGCAATTTACAGTTCCATTTGCCGCCAATTTTCTTTCATTTTTAGTTGTTTGAATAGTAGTTCCTTTTTGGAGTCGGTTCTATTTTTTTACAAAAAGATTTTCTTTTTCTCTTTTCAGTGAAAACTTATTTATATAGCAGAGCATCAGAAGACGTTCGACGGAAGTTTCACAAATCATAAGTTCCAAGAAAAGTGACGTTACTTTTAACTACCGACCGCTTACAATAACCATACTTTGAATTTTACATAGCATAAATGTCACCCGCTACGCTACAACATATGCAATGTCATTCAAGTATGCACAAAATAGAAAATTGTGAACAAACAAATGCACGTTTTAAGCGTTCGGTTTTTAGCATTAATTTCTAAACTATCTTTGCGTACTACATCGATGATGCTCTGCAATTTTATAATTCACTTTTTCCCCTGTCTTGAAACGTTTCCGAGATAGGGTCGCTAACTCCACTCTTTTCCACCAGGTGGCGCTTTAGGCGGTTGAATCGAGTAGCACATGTCCACTTTACTATGCCTACATACCACTTTTATAACTATAGCTGCAGCTGTTCAGCAGTTAAAAGAGTCGGGACTGACATTTTTGGGCACCCTGTATTTTCTTTTGATCGTAAATATCTTACAATGGGATTTATTTCAGACCAAGACCTTTACAATAAAACAAAAAGTATCAAAATCGGATCATCTGTTCCGAAATTATGAGCTAACAAACAAAAACAAAAACAAAAAAAAATACGCTTTGAATTGAAAACCTCCTCCTCTTTGAAGTCGGTTAATTAGAGCACCTCTTACGATGTTATAAGCTTACAAACACCAACAACAACACATAGCTTGAATTAAGAACACCATCCTTTCTGAAGTTGGTTGAAAACGACTTTGCACTAATCGATGTGACCGCTTACAGTAACAGTACATTGAACCACAGAGTATACGTATCATCCTCTAATCTGCAAAGTGTGCAACGTAGTTCAAGTGTGCACAATGTAGGAAATTGCGAACAAACAACTGCACGTTTTAAGCGTTCTATTTTTAGCAATAATGTCTGAAAACTGTCTTTTCGTAGTAAATCGAAGATGCTCTACAACTTCGTAATTAACTTTTCTCCCATCTTGAACCGTTTTTGAGATAGGAGCGCTAATTCTGCTGTTTTTCACCAGATGGCGCTTTATTTTCTTTAGATTGTAAAGAAGTTATAATGGGACTTACTTCAGACCAAGATCTCTACAACAAAACAAAAAGTATCAAGTAACCGCATTTTGAACTATATAGCGTATGTCTCAGCAGCTACGCTACAACGTGAGCAATGTAGCTCAAGTATGTATAGTGTAAGAAATTGCGAACAAAAAAATGCACGATTTTAGCGTTGTAATTTTAGCATCAATGTCAAAACTATCTTTTCGTACTAAATCGATGATGCTCTGTAATTTTATAATTCACTTTTCCCCCCTGTCTTGAACCGTTTCCGAGATAGGAACGTTAGTATGAATGTCTAAACTATCTTTTTGTACTAAATCGGTGATACTCTTCAGCTTTGTAATTTACTTTTTCTGTAGAACCGTTTTCGAGATAGGAACATTAACTCCGCTATTTTCCACCAGGTGGCGCTGCAAGCGGTTTAACCTTGTACAGCATGGTCACTTTACTATACTTACATACCATTTTTATCACTATAGCTGCAGTCGTTTAGCAGTTAAAAGAGTTGGGACTGATTTTTTTGGGCACCCTGTATTTTCTTTAGATCGTAAAGATATTACAATGGGACCTATTGTAGACCAAGACGTTTTCAGCAAAACAAAAAGTATCAAAATCGGAACATCCGTTCAGAAGTTATGAGCTAACAAACATAAAAAAAACATACGGTTTGAATTGAGAACCTTCCTTCTTTTTTTGAAGTCGGTTAAAAAATATTTTCTGATGTCTGGAACATTAAAAACATCAGAAATTGCTCTAAATGTGTCAATCACTGGTGCACTTACCCTATATGGCATGAAAGACTTTCAGAACCACATATATGTTAAAATATATGCATTTGATATTTATTTATTTATTTATGAATTTTTATTTTACACCCACTCAATGTTCCAGTAATTGACACTGCCAGTTTTTCCTTTTACTAGTAATTAGCATCCTAAGCTCCAGTGTTTGACATTGCTAGTTTTTTATTTTACCAGTTGTTGACACCCTATGCTTCAGTGTTTGACATACAATGTAAAAATTCTTATATGTAAAGCATGTGTTTTTATTTTTATTTATTTTTTATTAATTATTTCTGGAAAGAAGCCAATTACTGAAGCATGTCAACCAGTGGAGCACCGACCCTATTATCTATTTATTTTATTTTATTTATTTATTTATTTTTCTGGAATAAAAAAGAAGAAGAAGAAGGTTCGGTCGGTAGGTCGCTGCCTTCCGAATCTATTGGTCCCAGGTTCGAATCCTGGTGCGGGCATGGATGTTTGTGTTGTCTTATGTCTTCAAAATATTGTGTACTTGTTACTGTGTATTAAATAAAAACTTATAAACCCTTGTGGTGTGGATATTTCGAGATATAAGCGGCCTTCGAGGCAAGCAAAAAATCTCAGTACTCACCAAACCAAACGGAAACGGAAGAAGAAGAAGAGATCTCTACAGAGTATAATAAAACTGTTTTCTCTGTTTTCATTAATTCATATATTTCAGTGAAAGTTTTGCCCCGAAAGCAAAAGGGAGCAGGGAGCCCAGTAAAAATGGTAGGAATGCGGTCTGGCTGTTGCATGTGATGATGAGGTTTCTTTTTATTACCTGGATAAATTTTTATGGGCCTATTACAGATATTCATGGAGATATAACGATTTCTTTAAAAAAAGGTTTAAAGAAAAATTCGTCACTTCTTAATTATAACAAATAAGGTTAAACCCAATTCAAAGCAATTTTTAAGAAAATTGGCAAACTACATTAGACACAGCATATTGCAATTAGAATACAAAAATATTAAATATCTAATAAAATATGAGCATTTTTACTAAATAATTTTTAACTATGGCTGCGCAAGTTTTAATGAAATTTTATTTGCAAACTATAATAGCCAATAGTATTAAGCTACTTATATAAAGACTCCAAACAAACATTGCGTAAATTCAAACAGTTGTACGTGATAGAATGCACTGAATTTCAATGTTCAGAAATAAGGAAGATAATACAGAAATATTTATTCCACTTTTATATATGCTGCTAATAATTAGAAATAGTAATAAAATATACTTTCAGCATATCACAATTTTAAAAAACTTTATTCCGACGTTTCGGTTAAAACACATCTTTAACCATCTTCAGGGAAAAATGATGTTTAAAAAATATAAACATAGACAATTTACGCCATTCTATGATACAATAAATATAATTCTCAAAGAAATTAATAGGTGATTACATAAATTATAAAAATACACAATATACATTTTAAAACTGAGCTAAAAACACTTAAATAAACACTTAAATGGTCATGATTATGATTTATTTAAGTGTTTTTAGCTCAGTTTTAAAATGTATATTGTGTATTTTTATAATTTATGTAATCACCTATTAATTTCTTTGAGAATTATATTTATTGTATCATAGAATGGCGTAAATTGTCTATGTTTATAGTTTTTAAACATCATTTTCCCCTGAAGATGGTTAAAGATGTGTTTTAACAGAAACGTGGGAATAAAGTTTTTTAAAATTGTGATATGCTGAAAGTATATTTTATTACTATTTCTAAGGAAGATAAGTTTTTTTTTTTTTTTTTTTTTTTCGTTATTCATTTACAATTAACGAACACTGTATTATCATCAATTGAATTAAAATAAAAATGTAAATAAGTAATAGTATAGTTCTTCTTCTTCTTCTTCTTAATTTTTTTTTTTTTTTAAGAGAAAGAGAGAGGAATTGAGTTACATTTTTATTTTGATTCAGCCAATGGTAGTACAATGTTCGTTGATCACAAATAGATATTGATAAACTTATCCTTTTCCTTACTTTTGAGAAGAACTGAAATTTATTTCATTCCATTGCGTACAAATTTTTGAATTTACACGATACTTGTTTGATGTTTTCATGTAAATAGCTCAATACATTCGGCTATTAAATTATGCAAATGAAATATCGCGAAAGTTTACGTATATGCGCAGTTAAAAGTTATTTAATAAAAATGCTCATATTTCATTAGATATTTAATATTTTTGCATTCTGGTTGAAGTATGCTGCGTCTAATATTGTCTGTCATGTTTTCTGAAAATGGCTTTGGACTGGATTTAAAGTATTAGTGTTTAAAAAGTTACAAGTTAGTTTGAAATTTTTTAAACAAAACCATTATATCTCCATGAATACATGTTGTAGCCCCATAAAAAATTATACAGAGAATTAGAAAGAGCCTCATAATCAAATGCTACAGCCAGATTGCATTTCAAGCATTACTTTTTAAAAGGTGATCCCAAGCATTTTGATTTTCATTTAATTTTTTACGGGTCCCTTTTTTACTTTCGGATCAAAACTTTCAACGAAATACACTCCTTCTCATAATTATAAGGACACCGGTTTTTCTATATTAACTAAACGCTGAACATTATTATTTAAACAAATATATTTTTTATTAATTTGAATTTCATTAATAGACGATATTTAAAATTTTTTATCGTTTTTCTATCTTAAAAAACTCGAAAAAATGGTTTTTCAGGTGTTCACAAATATAAGGACAGCTCGAATCTTAGTATTTTTTTTTCAATTACTCTTTAAATTAATATTTTTGGGGTCTCTTTTTAGGATGAAACAGTCAGACATTCTCTCTGGTATATATATATATATATATATATATATATATTCTTTAACATTCAGTTTCAATACCATTTCATACGGCATAGATGATATTCTGAATACATTTAAACTATTTAAAATTGCTTTCCACTTGCATGCAATTTTCTAATATTATAAGTTAAGGTTTTTTGAACTTTTAGACTACGGGAAAGGAAACAATACAGAAGTTTCTTTCTTCAAACTATTTCCTATTGCTCTAGAAGTAGAGCAAAAATGTAAGTCTTGTTGCAAAAAATAACATTACCCCCCAAAATCTAACAAAAATCTGAGAATTCCAAGTTTAAAATTTGCGGATATTCTCTTGATGTTCATAATAATAGAAAAAATTACTAAATTCCTTCTGTCTTCAGCAGAAACAGCTCTCCAGAGCACAATAGATCCACCTTTAAAATGCCCGATTCATATCTGCCTTTAAAAAATCTGCTCTGTCTTTCGCTATCTTCAGATCGTGCCAGTAACTGTTAAAACCATTTTGTTAATCAAGAATAAAATGTTTTTCATCCGAAAATTCAACATTTTACCATTTAATATTGTCTTTATTCAACTTTAACACAGGCGTTCTTTCCCCCATTAAATGCTTATTGATTATTGCAGGTTTTTTATTCGTTTTAACATATTATTAATTATTTTAAACATGCATAAATGTGGACCCCAACCTTTCGTTAAAAATTACAAGCGAATTCAGCAGCAGTCATTATGAGTAGAACAGTAAGAGGAATTATGAGTCTTCGATCTCTGTAAAACAACTCTGATTTTGCATCAGATCTCTCTCCTCTCGAACCAGCAGTTCAACGTTTGATCACATTTCCTTCAGCAATTTTCGATCTTCGAATTTCATTAGAAATTCGGCGGATTGAAATTATCCTTCCACTTAAAAAACACGTTTATCATACTTCACTACATGAATGTTCTTTTTTTCAAGGAATTATCAGTAATGTCCGTCCAAGAAAAATTGAAGGCTTATATATGAATTAATCTAGCCCAGTAGTTAACGAATTCGCATGCCAACTTTAATTTATCCGCTAGTAAGTTAAATAAAACGAAAAAATCTTGATTGTCCCTATAATTATGAACATCTAAAAACGTGGAGAAAAAAATATTTTGCCCTATTATTTATTAATTTTGTTTCATATTAAAAAAATTATAGCAGTTTTGGTTTTTAGAATACTAGATAAATAAAGTGCACTTAGTATAATCTTGTTCACAATTATTTTTACATTAGTTATTTCAAAATATGAAGTGTCCTTATAAATATGAGAAGGAGTGTATATGAAGTATAGCATGCTTTTCACACTACTGGAATTTTAAGATGATTCGTCCAGTACTTTATGAGATATATTTGAAAAAAAAAATAAAAATAAAAAAACGTCTAAAATCAAAAGTGTCTGGTCATTTGAGGAAAGATAATGTGATACAAAGAACTGAGTAATCCGAGGAGAGTATTTTCTGATATACAGAAAACATAATTTAATAATACTTATGAAATAGGTTTTATAAAACTGAAAGCAAAGTCATAACAGAAAATGTAAAATAAAAAAAAACTTATAATAAGTTTTATTATTCAATGAATAAGGAAAAAATTAAAAATACTGATAATTAAAGTAAAAAAAAAAAAAAAAAAAAAAAAACAGCAGTGTCAATTCGTTCAAAAGAACTAAAATATCGAATTTTATCTTCAATTAAAAATCAAAGAAAAAAAAAAAAATGAAATATAAAAAGAATTAGTGTTCTAATTATTAAAAACAATTACAAGGGTAATTTTCTGTCCAGAAAGCCATACCTATTTTAAATTCTTAAAAAAAAAAAAAAAAAAAAAAAAAAATCTGGTGTGTCACTCACACGACTTTTTTTACCGTAAAATTTAATATTATAAATACAGATTGGAGATTAAAGGGTAAGATAACGAGTACTGTTATGTAAACCTATGTTAAAACAAATCAAATTGGCCTTCGGAACAGCTTTATTTGACAAATAATTCTATGTGAGAGGGGCTGCTGCCCCCTAACCCCCCCCCCCTCCCTTTTCATTATTGCACCTACATTTATATATAATTTAAATCTGTTATTGAATTCAAAAGTTCACTTAAAATTATTCTGACAACTTTCACATGCAACATTCCTTGAAACTTATCGGTCTTGAACAAACTTTTCTAGTAACAAATGTATTAACTTCAAAATACTAAATTTGGATCGCCTGAAATATGTTTTTAATTTACGCTAACAGGCACAGACAAAGATCAAAAGTTAAAAACTTGACTTCGGTATTCAAGAAGCGTAAAACGTGTAAATATACAAAAAAAAAAAAAAAAGCGATTAATATTTAGATTAAAAAAATACATTATTTACCACATGGCTATGAGGAATTAATTTCAATTTCTGAGCAGCTTTCCTGGACATGGTAAAATGTTATACGAAAGCACTTCCACTAACAGTAAAAAAGAATATTATGGCTTAAATATTAGTAGTCCTGTATATCTTCTGAAGAAAGTTATGTGCACATCGCATGATGCACATATATATAGTCCTATATTAATAACACACGGCACAACCTGAAGTACACTTCCATCAATTTTCACGTATTGTCGCAATATAATCTAGTTCTTTTGTGTACCCCTGTAAGCGAACAGATTTCTATATGACAATCAACGTGAAGCATGTTTTTACGCATATAACAAATATATAGTACTCGTTTTATTTGGTTTAGTGCAGTCTGCAGATGCTAAACTCTACTTACCTGCAATTTCCCCCATAGACGTAATGTATTTGAATTCTTTTGGGTATCCCTGTATACGAACCATTCGCTTGATCTCAACGAAAAGTTTAGTGTAGCATCCCTATATGATACACATTTAGAATATTAGTTTGGACTTTCTGCTACTATTTGTTTTTGAGATATGATGATAACAGACACACACACAGATCATTCGCTAAAAACATGATTTTCGGATTCAGGGGACCTCAAAACGTGCAAATATAACAAAAACTCACGTTCGAAAATTTGAAAGTTTAGTGTAGCATCCCTATATGGTACACATTTATAATATTAGTTTGGACTTTCTGCTATAATTTGTTTTTGAGATATGTTGATAACACTCAATTTCGAAAATTTGACCCAAAAACAATACTTTCTCTACCTTATGGATAAGAGAAAGTAAAAAAGTAGTGCAGTAATTTTCGAATTGTATATGAATTTTATGTTCATTTGCTAAAAATATATCCATTAATTATTGATACAAATATAATAAACATCAAAATGCATCTAAATAATAATAATAATAATAATAAAAACAACAACGTCTGTTCGTTAATAGATCCCAAACGACGATGGAAATATATTATGACTGATTTGATTATCTTTCCTTCTCTTCCTTCCCTCTGTGTAACTTTATTCGTGTTTTTTTATTTCCAAAATTGATTGTAGTTTTTTCATGTTATTTTCCATGGAATTCCAAGCAGCAGGTCTATTTGAAAAGTTTCGAACAAAAAATAATCATAAGAATACATTTAAATCTTTTTTTTTTTTTTTTTTTTTTTTAATAGCCAAAATAAGTCAGAAAGCGTACGTGCAGAGGCCGTAATGTACAGGATATTTTATTACATGGTGTCTACTGAGCCGCTATTATTTTTCGTGACTCTCTCACCACTATACTCATATAATTATTTTTCTCTTAATCAATCGCGGAAACATATTACAGAAGTTTACTATATAAATACAATCGTGGGAGAGCCACGGAAGAAACTGTGTCAGTAGATATCCTGTATTAATATTTAATTATAAACAATTTCTTTATATCTTCTCAGAGAAGCCATGCAAACTAAATCCGGTCTTGAACATAAAACAAACGAGAAATAAAATCAAAATTCATAAACAAGTTTTTAAATTAAATACTTACATGTTAAACTGATTCTAAAACAAGCTTTGTCGATTTTGTTGTGAGTTGCAAACGCTATCACTATTGTCAAGAAACTGAAACTTCTCTTTTCATTAATAACTTTTTAAATATAGGTAAATCTTACTCGACCTTCGTTTTGACGTCAACATTATCGTCTGCATTCAGCGATTTGAGTTTACATACAGCTTAAGCTTAAACTAAAATCCTGTCCAAAATTCCGTTGTTCTACAGAATGGTTGCCTCCTAATCTACTGCTGCCACTAACCTAAACCTTTTTGAAAAATAACGGTCTTTAAAACAAAGTGTTTACACAGTGTTATCGTTCTTGACACCAATAGCAAATAAAAATGTATGGGTTTTTATCAGGAAAGGTAAACCTCAAAGATGTTTCTCGTGAATAAAGTAAAAGTCAGATTACTTTATCGATTAAAGTGCCGAACTTGCATTTTTAAATGTTGCCTTTCCTTCCGCTTTTTTCCCCCGTCAAAAATGGCTGGAATTTTAAAATAAACACTAGAAAATGAAAGCAATAGTTTAAGTGTCCGAACACTAGCAAAAATTCCTATGTAAAAAAAAGTACACTTAATACTGTTTTGTTAAATAAATCCTTATCGAATCATGTTTTTACACTGACTAAGAACAGGATTCGACAAGGATTTATTTAACAAAACCTATGAAGTGTACTTTTTTTACATAGGAAGTTTTGCTAGTGTTCGGACACTTTTGTTACCGACTAACTTACGCATTTTTTTTTTTTTTTTTTTTAATATTTGGAATCGCATAGATTCTACAGGGTGATTCAGAACTCAAGTTCAAAATTTTGAAGCAGAAGGGAGCGTATTACGGAAAATATTACTAGCGTATCCAATCCTCTTATTTATTCAGGGAAATAAAAAGAAGAAAATGAAGAAGCTGTCTTTTACCACAGAAAATTTTTGTTTATAAGTTCCTCGTAACATAACGAGAAGTGCTAAAAGTCACTTGATAAATGGTACTGGTTTCTGGGAGCAATACGAACAGAGTTTCACTTGCATTTCTCCCATCTAATGAAAAGAAAATACTGTTATGATTATGTGTCATAATTGTCCTTGATAACGATAGATGAGAGGAGGGTATTATAGAATACCATTTACATTTCTTAACTGTTCTTTCTTACTTTACTTTACCTGTTTAAAAAAAAAAAAAAAAAAATCATCAAAATCATCATGAGTACAGAGTGTAATTATTTGTAATGAATTGGCAATAAAAAAAAACCCCATTTTTTTTTTTTTTTTAATATAAAAAGTTTACTTAAAAAAAAAAAAAAAAAAAAAAAAAATTACAAATGGAGGTTAATATGAAATAGTCGGGTAATATGGAATAGGTGGTTTAATGCATGCCATCTTTAAAAACGAACTTTTAAACTGATGGACAAAATATTTTCAGCTAAAAAACGACCAATGTATAACAAAATACAATTCTTTGAGCATACATTATGCTTAACATCAATGTTCAAATCTCCTGTGTACTACTAAGTTTAAACATTTGAAAACTTACCTGCAAAAACTTTTAAAAATCACAAAACATACTTTGTTCTATAGAGAATGGTACGACAGCAACAAGTGGTTGCTTCTTACTGTATTGCTTCATGGGAAACCTTCTTGAGTAATTCATAGTATTTTGAAGAGATAGCAGCACTAATCAGAGCCGAAACCTCGGCATTCCATATTTCCCGACTATTCCATAATACCCTCCTCTCCTCTATAAAAAATATATATTTTAAAAATTTCAAATATTTTTTCTTAAAATGAGATATTTATTTACAATAAAAAATATATAAAAGAGTATGATAATTATAATAATAATAATAAACATTAAACATAACACAAACGTTTCGGATGTAAATCAGCCTTCACCCTATTTTTTCTTCATTTATTAATTTTTTTCAGAATTTCTTCTACTGTAATTTTTTGTTCTTTTGTTGTTTAAAAACGTATTTCTAAAATATGTCAATTTTGCATGAGTGTAACATAAAATAATAGTAAAATTATTACATGAAAAATCGAAACTGGCAAAAGAAACTGCTATTTTTAATCCATTTTTACTTTACCTTATCCGGGGCCTTCGGAGAAGTCATCGTTTCTACCTTTTTCCACCGGGCCGGCTCCTAGAATTGTTGACGTCACAAACGAGATCTGGCATTAGGAAAGCATCTGATCTGTACGATGCAGTACCAACGCAAAAACCATTAAATAGTAATTAATTAATTTCGTTTTTCCATCGAATTATGAAATTAAACTTTATCTACATGACAATAAAAAATTATAGGCAAAATACTACCCATAAATAAGACTAATTTCAATTATTCTTCAAAAAATGTTTTTGTATTAAATGTTAATATGCAGTATATAGATGTTTTTTGAAACTCAAATTCCTGAATAAAAGACTAGAACTAAAAGAATAGAAAATACTGGAAATTTCTAAGTTCTTTTTAAAGAATCAATGATTATTTCTTTGAAGGGTAAAAAATTTTTTAATAACATATTTGTTTCTATGTCAAGTAACTATCAAATAACTGGAACGTTAAACATATTAAGTATTTATAATTATGCAAAGAAATTCAAGAAAATAAAAATATATATGCACGTTTTAATCTTTTAAACAATTTTTGTTAAAATGAGAAAATGTTATAATTTTTCTACAAAAGTAAAAAAACAAATAGTTTGAAAAACTTAACATGATTTATTAACATTTTATTTTTTGTGGAAATATTAATGAATCTGATAAGAATGCTCAACTCTGTTATTAACGTTTCTAACAATCACAAATTTGTAAAAATATTTAAAGTAACAGATAAAAATTGAAAATCGTTGGTTCATTTCTTGCAGTGTTTAACAGAAATAATTTTTTTACTTACAATTATTATTTATTTATCTAAAAAAATTTTCAGTTATTTATGTCAATTTAAAGGCAACGAAAAAAAATAATCATAGAAACTTCAAGAAATATTTTATTTTTTGGAGGGAAAGAACTACAATAAATAAAATAACAATAATTTCAAACACATATAATTAAATTAGCTAATTAGACCATATCAATATTTTTAAAGATTATTTTTGATTAATTAAAATACAAAATATAACTGAAATACTATGAAACAATGAACAAAAAATTAAACACACCAAAATATATGGATGGAATGTGAATCTGATATTAATATATATGTACATTTAAATATAATAAATAGATTTCTTTTTTAATAGTTCTTACAAATTATTTCCTGTTTGTAATTTAACTACTTCCTTAAAATTAATTATGAAATATAAGGTTTTTATTATTATTATTATTATTATTATTATTTACTTGAATAAATTTTTTGTATTGATGTATTTTCATGAAACAGCACATAATGAAAATAACCATGATTTGAAAAAAAGAAACAAGTGAAAGTCCATGTGAATCTATCTAAGAAGTTCTGGCCCGTATTCACACGATTTTCGGAGAAAACCTCGGAAAACTTCGAACGGGTAGGTCGAAAAGCGCGTCCAGGGATCGAACCCGGTATTTCCTGTCATTCAGTTTTGAAAGAAGAAGCTTTTGGTCGTGGGGGAGGGAGTTGAAAAAATAGAGTTTAATATTGCTATAATTAATTGGTTAGACTTAAAATAAAATCTAATGAAAACCAAATATAATGTATAAATTACAAAATTAAAAATTGCACAGAAAAAAATAAATTAAATTAAATAAATAATAATAATAATAATAATAATAAATAAAATAAAAAAAATTAAGATTAGGAATTGGCTAATATAGTTAGTTTTCTTTTGGTGCCACTAATTTTTTTTGTATCATGTCTAACTTTCGTATAATTATGTAGGAGAATTTTAGATATTCCTGAAAGGCACTGTTTAATTATATTATATAAATCATTTCCACACTTACATTTGCATGAAAAATCAATACCTAATATTTCTGATTTTTCCAGTGTTAATTGTATAATTATATTTTTTGGATTTTGCAGTTTTAAAAAAGAATCTTCATATTTTATATTAATCAGTTTTTGAAAAATTTGAAATGCATTTACTATAATAATAATTAAAATATCCTGAGGCCATTTGAGCTGACCTCTATCAATGACCATCAAGTATTTATAAACGTCTTCAGGACAGTCTACATCTAATATTTTATGACATTTTAGTTTATTAGATACTTTGTGTGCAATGTAACCGCCTATGAATATTAATATGGATAAAATTTCATTACTTATTTCTATATCGTCATTACTATTAAAAGTGTCTTAAAATATTTTTGGGATTTCAATCTCTTCATTTTTTTCGTCTGCAAATATGTACTTGAGATCTTTAATTAGAAACTTTCCATTTTTTTTGGAATACATGCTAATTAAACTTAGTATTTTTAATTTGGATTCGGATTCCATTACCTGCATGCAAAGAGATATCTGTCTTCAATATAAATCTATATTTTGCCTTTTGTCCTGTTTGAAAGGAAAAAAACATTAAGATTTTAAAATAAATAATGTGATTCTGCGTATATCACTAGCTTATATGGTTCACATTCGAGGAAGAAAACCAGATCTCGTTTGTGACGTCACAGCGATTTCAGATGTCTAGTAGCCGGCCCGGTGGAAGAAGGAAGAAACGGCGACTTCTCCGAAGGCCCCGCCTTATCCCTATAAGGTAGAGCAAGTATTGGTTTTGTCTCAAATTTTTTAAATTGAGATTTTTAATATATTTACACTTTTTGAGTTCCTTTGAATCTAAAAATCAGGATTTTAGTGGTTGGTCCTGTGTGTTTGTTACGAACGTAACTCCAAATAATAGCAACAAACAATAGCAGAAATAAAATAGAGTTAAATAAGAGAGAAATAATAGCAGAAAAGTTGAAACTCGGTAATTTAAATTTTTATCATATAGAGATGTCACTTACTCTTTTTTAAAACCAACCAAACAGTTCGTATACAGGGACATACAAGAGAATAGAATACATCATGTGTACGCGCAATGTGGTATTTTACAGAAAAACCTGGCCAAAATCCTTTTAAAGCATTTAACACGTTGAGTGCCATGTCAGCCATCGGTGGCTGTCACTGAACTTTCTGTTTAGGCTGCGTCAACCACCGGTGACTGACATTGTAAAATATGATATAAAACTAAAATATTTACATTGTTTTAAGTAATTACTGAAAATTTATTTCAAATTTACTTAATTTTTATTTATTATAAAATATCATTAAGGCATTTGTTGGATTTTATTAAAACACGGTAAACATAACGCGATTCTAAGTAGCGCGCGTGGCTTGACGGGATTTCCAAAAGAATTCGCGTGGCGCTCAACGTTTTAACAGACACTACAGCAAATGTAGTAATTAATGACTGACTAAATATATTATTAGATATAATAATAATAATAACAATAATAATAAATAACTTTTTAAAGAATATACCAAATATTGTACAGTTACAGTGATTTTTATGTAAGTCATTAATCATCTTTGTGGAAATGAAGGTACAGGATTTTGCCACTGTGATTTCCGCTGCCCATTTACGTAGCTTATTATTGCAAGGCTTTGGAAAATGTTTGCGTCAGAATCTAAGAAATTTTTAAATTTTTGTTTAACCCTCTAAGTATGGTTTTTACCAATAAGTGATTTAACCAGTCAACCTTGCATTCCGGATGTCGTCAATGGTTGATCGTGCTATTTAACAGCATTTTCAGGTCCGCCTATTTTCCTAATTTAAACAGCAAACCCCCTCCTTTCGACGTTGTAATAACACATTACATTACAGTAAATATCACAGCAGATTTTTTGTATTTAATTAGGGAATTGATCACTGTTAGTATATAGTGGTGATGGTTGATGGATATAAATCCTTGTGTGTGATATTACATTTACCATGGAATTACTAATAGAGTAAAACTGCAGACGTGGCAAATTATCTGACCACGCCTTTCCCATTCAAAAATTGATAAAAGTCATTTTTTTTTTCTTTCTCGTTTGGCGTTCTAGTTGAGTATAGTTTTATTTATAGTTAAAGAGTTAAACTTTTGTTATTAGGAGCCATCAAAAACTAATTTGATGAGAAGTCTAAATTCGTCATTTCGTGTTAAATTGCAGATGTCGAAGCATCTTCTATGTAGGCTCTTATAGCTTATACGTTCTTCATATATAGCATGCTCTAAAAGATTTTGTAGTTTAACCTTAGCCATATTTTCAGTAGCTATATTAAGCACTTCGATACCAACCTCCTTTATCTTTCTTGATAAGTGAATAACAGGAAAATAAATTTTACTAGCATTTCGTATAATGAATGTTCTATTGCTTATATGAGAGCTTTGTGTCAAAAAATGCGGTCAAAGCGTCAGATAACTTTATACTATAGTATTTTTCTTTTCAGATATAGCTGCGTTTTTTTTAGGACTGAGGACTATTAGTCTCAATCTACGGATTGTTATGATACCAGTTTTACGATAGTTGGACATTTATTGAAATTTAAAATTTATCGAATATATAACTGAATAATTTGAAAGCGATATTAGAATTTAAAAAGACAAAAGAAAAGAAAAAAAAAAAAAAAAAAAAAAAACGCGTCTCAATCAATTAATATGTCACTGTTTTAAGTGCAAAAAAAGTTTTCCATAGAATAACATTGGCTTTTAGAAAAGGAAATGGTAAGTGAAGAGGGCCCTTAAGGACCCCTGAATACGAAAATCATATGTTTAGCGGTTGGTCTGTGTGTGTGTCTGTCCAGAGCCTCCTTAAGTAGATGCCTGGCGAGTCGCTCAAAAACTTGGGAACAGCACAAGAAGAACATAGCCAGTAGATGGCGCTTGATACCGAACATAAAGTTCTGTTTATTTCCCGCTATTCAATTGAGGTTCAATTGAGTTCTTTATGGTTTATGTTTTATTAATTTAACAAATGTGAGATTTTTTTTTCCCCTTATAATATGGTGTATTGCGTCGTTCCATTTTGTAAATCGGATAATCGCCGTGAAAATGTAAGTTTTCACGAAATACCAAGCAATGCAATTCAGCATAAAAAATGCCTTGCAAATATTTCAAGATAAGGTATGCAAACTGCATAAATAATTAGTACAAAATTACCAATCCTCCGGATTTTTGAATATCAATAATATTTTTCACAAAAACATTATTTTTATTTATTATCATAAATTCTGTGATTAAGACGAAGATAAATTTAAAAGAAATTATGATGTAACAATTCGAAGGGTTGACAGCTCTGTTAGTAAGTTAGATTTAACAAATAAAATAGCTATGCTTATTACAAAATGAAATGAAATTTTTATTTATTGATGTAGGAATACAGAAAAATAGCTTGTTCTTAGTTACTTTGAAGTAACTCTATATTGGAGTATTTTATAGTTTTATTCATAAATTATAATAGTAATTTATGAATAAAACTATAAAATACTCCAATATAGGAACAAGATTGATTTATAATTTTTTAATACCACTGCTTTTTAAAGACTTGTGTAAATGCGTATACAAATTTGATTATTTCAGTTAAATCGAAACAAAAATGCATGTAATCTATAGCAATAATGTTGATCTAATTTTGATGAAATTTATAAGGCCATATATAAAAAATTATGGAATGAAATGCACAGATGATTTTGCAACCAAAATCTCTTTAAATAGTAAGCCTGTATCCAGGAAAATTTTAAAGCTGTAGATTATAATCTAAATTACAGAGTTTGGTGTATATATACATATATATTTGAAAAAAAAAAAAAAAAAAAATGTGTGTCACAATTTTTACCCCATTATTCTAGAAGCACTCGAAAACATTTTCATTAGCTTTTCAATTTCTTAGTTTTTAAGCGTTTTAAATTCTTAGGGATCCAAAACAAACAAAATAAATATTGTAAATAATTTTCATACATTGTAAATTTTCTTGCATCGTAAATAAATTTTCCATTTGTTTGTTTGTCCTCGATAATAGTTTACTTTTCTTAAATTAATATTACTAAAAAAGAGAGAGAGAGAGAAAGTGTGTATCAATCTCACAACTTTCTCTTACCCTGCATTCCATTACCATAAAGATATATTGAAGATTAAGTCGTAGGATGAATAAGGTAAGATAATAAAGTTAAGTCTACTTTAAAAATAATTTCAAATTCTGTGGGAGGTGAGTTAATGCCTCCCTCATTTAAGGCTGTAGTTATTTTGCTTTTAAACTTACCAATCTTGATCAATTTTTTTAGATTGAAAATTTATACGAATTTTAAAATATGAAATGTAAATTTCCTGCATTTATTTGTTTTTAAGTTATTCTGATAACAACTATAGATATACGTAGATCAATCGTTAAAAGCTGGACTTTCATATTTAGGTCCAGGGAACCTCAAAACGTGATAATATTCAAAAGGGATAGAGGGGAGGAGGGGATAAAAGGGATTCAACTAATAGAGTGTTTATATAGCAACTTTGAAGAAAATCGTTGGAGCTGTTTTTGAGATAAGGGCTTACGGTCCCAGTTCCAGTTCTCCAATTTTCACCAAAATTTAGGAAATTCATCTGTTCACCAGACCTGCCTCAATTCTGAAGTTTCGCAATTCCATCTCTATTAATTTCGCAGATATAATAGTCAGAAAATTCCCCACATCCATACATTCACATACACACACACACACATACACTGGCTAATTGCCAAAAACTACTTTTTTTGGGCTCATGAGACCAAAATATAAATCAGGGGAAAACTCGATATCGAATTTTCGGACAGAGCACAATACTTCCATTACCTACGGTAGTAGGGTAATGGAAGTAAAAATATTTCAAGGATGTTATTAATTTGTCCTTAAATTTGCCAATCTTTATCAAATTTTTAAAATTGAAACCTAATACGAGTTTAAAATACAATTGTGAATTTCCTGCATTTGTTTGTTTTTAAGTTATTCTGATAGTAAATATGCATATAAATCAATCGCTAAAAACTAAAAAAAAATGTTTTTTGTATTCAGGGAACCTCAAAACGTGACTTTATTATAAAACCTGAGTTGAAAATAGAACTTTAAAAAAAATACTATAACTTACATTATAGGTTCGAAAAATTAATTTTCCTTCTTCAACAGTATTCGTCGAAAAAGCACTTCCGCCAATAACATTCTACAGAAAAGAACGTTTAGCTTAATTTTGGATAGCGCTGTGTTGTGTTTTCCATAAACTATTTGCACATCAGATTGTGCATTTAAATTTAGTCTTATATGAAAAACATCTAACTCAAAATGAAATGCACTTTCAGCATTTTCCAAGTATATCCGAGATAGACAAAACGACGCGCACAGACCAACCGCTAAAAACATTATTTTTCGTTTCAGGAGGCCTCAAAACATGTAAATATAACACAACTTTATTTCAAAAATGTCTATCACTTTCGAAAGCATTACCCTCTCGGAACTGGTGGAGCTAATAAAATCTTGAATAATAAAAAAAAAAAAAAAAAAAAAAAAACTTGGTGAGAGAGAAAACTTATACTCAAGAAATCCTTAATTTTAAAAATTTAAATCTTAATTGTTATTTATTTATTTATTTATTTATTTGTGACGGACAAGACAACAGATTGTTTTCTTGTCCAATTTTTATTACTGAATGTTAACTTATCTCGTTAATGTGCTGGTCTATTTTTCTTATAAATAATATAAAATTTTCAATTTAAGAAAAATAATTTACACTTAATAAGGTAAAAATGTCACGTTATGACATGACCAAAAAAAAAAAGAAGAAGACATGGTTTTAGTAATTTATCATTATAAATTATTCATTCTAAACTGAAACTCATTTAAAATTCAGAGATTTTAATTTATATAAACAAAACTTTCATCTGATATCTAAATTAAAAAAAAATTTTGAAATTTTTATTGAATAAATATATAAAAAAAATTTTTAATTGATAATAATAAAAAAAAAAGGTGTTATTTATTTGATACGTTGTAATTCAATTATTTGAAAAGCTAAAACACTTTCGAAGAAAATTAAACCCTATACTTTTTTAAATATAAATATTTGAATATTTTATTGAAAATATTTATGATAAAGCACTTTCACATTATTTTTTCAAATTAAAAGAAAAAAAAAAAAAAAAAAAAATACAATTTTGGACTTTAAATTGAAATTAATAGCTAGATTTTTAGATGAAAAATAGAACTTATCTATGAAACAGAATAAATTTGTTGCTCTGCGTAGGTGCTGTCACCTAGCGTTAGTTTTGTTTTTTAAATGTTGCCTAATTTAACATTGGGATTTGCCGCGCGTGGAAGGCATCTAGTTAAGGAGGCTCTGGTCTGTCTGTTATCAGCATATCTCAAAACAAATGGTAGCAGAAAGTCCAAACTTGGTATTCTAAATGTGTATGATATAGGGATGCTACACTAAGCTTTTCGTTGAGATGAAGCAAATAGCTCATGTACAGGGACACCCACGATAATTCAAATACATTACGTGAATGGGGGAAATTGCAGGTAAGTAGAGTTTAACAGCTATAGACTGCACCAAAACAAATGAAATGAATATATATTTTCTATATGCGTAAAAACATGTCTCATGTAGAATATGTTTGGGAAACCTTTCACTGTTCATTTACAGGGCTACACAAAAATTAGATCTAGGGCGACAATAGCTGAAAATTGATGGAAGTGTATTTCAGGTTGTGCCGTGTGTTATTACTATAGGATTATATTTAGGTGCACCATGTGGTCTGTACATAATCTTCAATAGATATACAATTTTGCTAATGTTTAAGCGATAACATTCTTTTTATTGTTAGTGGAAGTGCTTTACTATAATATTTTATCATGGCCTGGAAAGCTGCTCAGAAATTGAAATGAAGTCCTCATAGACATAGGGTAAATAATATATATTTTAAAGGCAAATATTCATTGCTTGTTTTTTGTATATTTACGAGTTTTGAGGCTTCCTGATTACCAAAGTAAAACTTTTAACATTTGGTCTTTGTGTTTCTTAGAGTAACTTAAAAAAGAATAATTTCAGGAGATCCAAAGGTTGTATTTTTAAGTTAATATAAATTTGTTGCTAGAAATGTTTGATCAAGATTGATAAATTTCAAGGAATGTTGAGTATGAAAGTTGTCTGAGTAATTTTAAGTTAACTTTTAACTTTAGTAACAGATTTAAATTTTATATAAATGTAAGTGCAGTAATGAAACGGGGGGTGGCGCCCCCCACCCCCCACATGAATAATTATCATATAAAACTCTTCCGAAGCCTAATTTGAATTCTTTTAATATAGGTTTGCATATCAGTTCTCGTTATCTTACCTCTTGTCCTTCAACATATATTTATAGTATTAAATTTCAGGGTAAGAGAAAGTCGTGTGAGTGACGCACCAGATTATTACAGAATTTCTTGTTATAAAAGGAGACGGGTTTCTCTTTTAAATCGAATAAATATTGCAAGCCGATGTGTATTTTCAAATACTATCATAAATTTTCGTTTTTTTTTTTTTTTTTTTTTTTTTTAATACTAATTTATGCATTTAAATTTTTATCACTTTGTAAACAAAAGGCATTATTTGTGGAATTTTTCACAAAAGAAGCTCCTCCCATTTTTATTATATTAATTTTTTTAATAAAGATTATTTAAAAAAAAAAAAAAAAAAAAAGAATGCATATCTCAAAGCAGAGTGGTGACAGGCCACATTTCCCCCCTAATTTTAGCACGAGTATTTTTTCTTTCGAAAACTTCATTAATTTTGTAAAAAAATGGTCAAAGTTTTTAAAAGTAAAAGTGGGCGGTGATCACGAGAACGTTTTTTTTTTTTTTTTTTTTTTTTAAGAAACCTGAATTTAATTAGCAATTGTATTCCTCCCAATATCTTAATTAATATTCCGCAGTATTGCTTGCCCCCCTTTTTTTCACACTGGTATTTTTTTTTAGAGTATTTTTCTTCTTATTTAATCGTAACTGAATTTGGAAAAAGTTACTTTTCACAATCACTAGTGTGAGAAAATGTGCGAGACTAATAAAACTACGGAATATGAATTAATATGTTGGCAGGCATGCAATTGAAAAAAAAAAAAAAAAAAGAAAAGAAATATATATATACATACATACATATACTATGTGGTTTATATAACACCAGCCAAGTGAAATACAAGGCATAACCAGCATAATACAAACACGCGTTTTATAATGACCACGCCTTGTTTTTTATCATGCAGGGAGAGTTTTGTTGGACCTCACTGCTAAAATAGAATAGTTTATAGCAAAAATTATCGATTGCAGTTAGAAAGGTGTGTGCTATATTACCGATTTCGGATTTAGGAGAGAATTTAATTTTGTATTTTTCACATGTTTTATCGCTTGTCTCTCACCATTAATTATAGACATTCTTATACGAATGATATCATCTTATAACCTACTTGCCAATATCCTAATTATTAACCGGAAGATTTTTTAGTACACGCCCCCTTTTTTTCTCACACCACCAGTATATTTTTAGAGTAATTTTCTGAAATCTAAATACAATAAATAAGAAGAAAAACACTAAGAAAATATACTGGTGTAGTAAAAAGGGTGTGTACTAAAAAAAAATTTCCAAATCATAATTAGGATGTTGGCAAGTATGTCTCATAGAATTTTTTTCTGTTCTTTTAAATCATACTTGCCAACATTCTAATTAATATTCCGTAGTGTTGTTAGTCCCGCCTTTTTTCTCACACCGGTAAAATTGTAGAGTATTATTCTCCAAATGCAATTACGATTGAATAAGATGAAAAATATGCTAAATATATACTGGTGTAAAAAAGAAGACGGGGCTAACGATACTACGGAATATTAATTAGGATGTTGGCAAGTATGTTTTAAATAAATGATTTTTTGCTCAAAATTTTTTAAAACTTCAAAATTTGGAAATTTTAAAGATTGGAATATCGTTTATTCTATCTGCAGTAACTTATAACCTGTTGTGAGGTAAGGATAGATTCAGAAGCACCCTGTATGTTTAAGAACAAAAATTGAGCCAAAAAAAAAAAAAAATACATTATTTAAAATCATTTGAATTATGTCAATACTTTTGATTAGTTTTATTTTGCTTTACTTTTTGATTTTTCCTTAAATTAAAATTTATAATAGTGTGTTTATTTAGAGACTTTGAAATATAGAAGAAATTTCTTAAAATATTGTAAAATATGAGTGTATGAAATTAATACATACAGACCTGCCAGTTATGTCAATTTAATCATAAGAGAGTTAGACCCCGCCTTTTTTTTCTCACCAATAAATTTGTAGAGTAATATTCAGTAATATGTAATCACGATTAAATACGAAGACTATTAGGTACTCAACAAATATACTGGTGTGTGAAACAAAGGCGGGGGCCTAATGTTATTACGGATAAATTAGCCGAATTGGCAAGTCTGCATATTCATCAAGTTTTGTAGTAATAATTAACTTGAATGTAATTTTTTTAATAATAAACTTAATATAATAATAGTTTACAGTATTTTTCCTCAAATGAACAATTTGAATGTTGCTTTCAATAAATAGTGGTATACAAAACAGTGACAACTATAAACGGTGTTACATATAATATAGATGTATACTACATAGGTACCAAGTCTCCCATTTTTCAAAGTAGACTTAACCCATTAACGCTCGAATTAAGTTTGCAAAATCTATTTTGATTAATTTTTAACTTCTAAATTAATATAGACAACTGACAGTAAAATATATTAAATTTGAACAATTCTGCTGATAGTTTTAAATTTAAAGTGTATCCTCATTTGAGGACGTTTGGTGTTCTAGTAAAAAAACTTTGAGATAGAAAAACTTCGAGATAACAAATTAATTTCCTATTATTTGCTGACAAAGACCGCGAAAGTAACGTATTATAATATATATTATTATCCACTTGACTTAAGTTCGTATATCTGCACACAAAACAAATTTTATATGCCATGAAAAAAAAATTATAAAATGACTATCCAAATTTATGTAATTACAATTAATAGCAGGCACATAAAACTTTGAGGGATCATTTAGAATGATGCTATAAACTGTCATTAAAAAGCAGAAATCATTCCAAGAAAACACAAAAATAATACGTACTGTTTTATTAGCTGTCCTCATACGAGGTCGCTGGGCGTTAATGGGTTTTAATAACGGGAAAATTTTATAACTCTTTTCAGCTTATTTAATCGTTGAAAACATATGTAATATATTCCTTTAAAAAAATAGTGGTGATAAATATGATGAAAAAATTAAAAAGTTTCGCGGTTATGATATATATATAATTTTAAAAAAACTTTTTTACTGCCACCGTCAGATATTCCTTAAATTTTTCATATAAAAAAATAAGCCAACCACCTTTCGACTAGTGATGGGTAAGACAGGAAAAAATTTTGTCATGACATTGAGGCACTTCAAAATATTTTGAAGTGGGACAATGTCATGCTTCAAATGACATGAGGTGTTGCAAGAGAGAGAGCAAGGTGAATGAATGAGGAGAAATCTTTTGTCATCTGTTGTAGTGACTTCTGAGGTGTGAGGTAGGTTGTTTGTCATGTTCCACATGAATTGAAAGAGTTGTTTTGTCATGAAAATTAATTAGTGTGAAGAGGTGAGAGGTTCAAAAAAGTGAATGAAGATGCATGAATGAAATGAAGTACTATGTCATATGTTGTAGTGAGTTGTGATGTAGGTTGTTTGTCATGAAGATTAGTGTTAAAAGTTGAGGTCTACATTCGGTAACTACAACTACAAAAGTGTGAACGAAGATGTATGAATGAAATGAAGTAGTATTTTGTCATATGTTGTAGTCAGTTGTGAGATAGGTAGTTTTTCATGACACGAGTGATAAAAAAAAAATATTTTGTCGTGAAGTTTAGTGTTAAGAGATGAGGGGCTTGCATATGGTACCTACAATTCCAAAAGAGTGAAGGAAGACGTATGTATGAAATGAAGGACTGTGTCATCTGTTATGTCTTGTTATCAGTTAGGTAGTTTTTCATGTCACAAGCACAAGTGAATTGAATTCAATGAATTGACTTGTCATGAAGATTACTGTTAAAATGATTGGAAAAAAAGTTAAGGAATCACTGAGAAATTTTATTTTATTTCTTTAAAAGAAGTAATAGTCACAAAAATTTAAATACTTTTAACAAATAAAGCTGACTTTTCGAAAATATTAAGATTGTTAAAGAAATATTTAGTTTTAACAAGAAGGTGTTAAAATGATTGTTTTAAGTAATTTCTCAGGCACTTCACTCCTCACTTGCTTATAAAAACTCACGAATGTTTTCGGAAGAAAGTATTGGATTCGTAAAAATTTCCTACTTATGGTTTTTGATGGATTTACATGTTTTGTGGGTTCCAAAACAAGATTTGACCCTTTTTATTTTCTTATTTATTCAATAGTAGAAAATATTGGATTCGTAAAAATTTCCGACTTCTGGTTTTCGACAGATTTTCACGTTTTGAGAAGTCTAGAATACAATTTTACAATTTTTTGCGAATGTCTGTCCGTCTGTCTGTCTGTGTGTGCGTGTGAGAGACAAAAATTTTGTGGCAAATGTATCTCCTGGACTACTGTTTAGAATTGTTTATAAATTTATATGTAGATGCACCTTGGCCTAAATTAGGGCCTATCGACTTTTGGTGCCAAACGCTCAACAGGTGGCGCTGCTATACAGCGATTTCCACAATTTAATGGGAGGCTATATCTCAGGTAAAGCTAAAGCACTTCCACCAATTACATTCAATAGAAAATAACGCTTTTGCTTAATTATTGGTAGATCTGTATGTCATATATAAATTATGTACACACCACACTGTGCACGCAAGTATATTCCTACATTAATCGGATACCGGACACTTTTGCGATTTGGAATCGTAAGATGCAATAAACACCAAAATCCAAATCGGAGTCTACAGATGACTCTCATATTGAATTAAAAATATTTAGGGATAACTTTTGAGTGAAAATTCAGTAATTGCTTAATATAAATGGGGGGGGGGTGAGCTGGATGGGAAATGAAAAAGAAAATAATGGTTTTTATGTAACCATGTAATTAATATTAATGAAACTGTGATAGAAATATAGATTATTAATTTTTTCAGCGAGGGCTAAGTATAACAGAGTAGTTTTTTTTTTTTTTTTTTCTGAGGGAGGGGGTTGGGGGCGGATACAAGAAAAATAAAATCTTTTTTTTTTTTTTTTTTTTTTTTTTTTTTTTTGTTACCTGTTACTGATTGCAATGAAAATTTTTATGAATTTCTTCTCAAGAAAATTTTTATTAAGTGTTATATATATCTAATAAGTAAAAGGGGGGGGGGTCTACGTGAGCAGAAAATAATAGTACTTTTTTTGTGAGTCCATGTCTGATTTTAAAGAAAATTTGTGTATCACTGATTATTTATGAATATTTTTAGTGAGTGTTACTAATAATAGGGTGGGGGAAGGGGCTTAGAGGGCAGAGAAAAAGAAAACGAATGTTTTTATAACACACGGTATAAGATTGTACTGAATTTGTGTCATTTACTCATTGTTAAGAAAAATTTCATTGAGTATGGCATGTAACATTGGAGGGGAGGTGGGGGGGGGCAGTTCTCCAAAGAAAAGGAACATTGTGGTTTTTATACAACCAATGTTATTGAAACAATAAGCTAATAAAACTTATAGTTTATAAAGGTTTTCAATTAGGGTTACTTGTAAAAGGGGGGTTACTGTTGGGGGGGGGGGCGAAAGAAAAGAAATTGGCGATATTTAAATCTACCTGTTCCGGATTGTAATAAAAAATTTATAAATTTTTATGAGAGTCATTTAATGTTTAAGAACATTTTTACAGGAAAGGGGGGGGCGAGCAGAAAATTATAATGGTTTTAATGAGTCTGTGGCTGAATTTAATGAAAAAAAAAAATCATTCATTATTCATGAAGATTATCTGTAAATGTTACGTATAATGGAGGGGGGGGGGGAGCGGAAAAAAAGAAAATGAATATTTTTATATCATCCAGTTAAAGATTGTAAAAAGAAAAAGAGAAAAAGTGCCATATATTTATTTAAGAAAAACATCAGTTAGCGACGCAAGTAGCTACTGAGGGAGGAGGGTGTCGTTGGATAAAGAAAAGCGAAATTATGATTTGTATGTAACCAATTTTATCGAAACAATAAATTATTATAAATTATAGTTTATTATTATATATAGTTTATTATTTAAATTATAGCTTTTCAATGAGAAAGAAAAATTATAAAAAGAAACAAAATGTTTAAAAGAATGCGCTTTTTTTGGGGGGGAGGGGGGGGCAGAGGAAAAGAAATTGACTATATTTAGATCACCCTGTTCCGGATTGTAATGAAAATTTATAAATTTTATTAAGTGTTACTGAATGTTTAAGAAATTTTTCATTGGAGGGGGGGGGGGGGGGGGGAAGGAGATAAGTGAGCAGAAAATAATAATGTTTTTATATGAGCCTGTGAACGATTTACATGAAACTTTGAATAAATACCATTCATTATTTATGAAGATTTTCAGTGAGTGTTACGTATAAGGGGGAGATATTAGGGGGCAGAGAAAAAGAAAATGAATTTTTTTTTAGTACTCAGTTAAAAAAAAAAAAAAATGCTCATGTATTGTTTCAGAAAAAAAAAAAAAAAAAAAAAAAAAAACGGTTAGTAGCTATTGGGGGGAGAGGGGTGGTTCCGGTTCGTAGGGTAAAGCAAAATAAAGCTACGGTTTATATGCAACCAATTTTATTGAACCAATAAATTAATAAAAATAGTTTATAAAGGTTTCCAATGATGGTTGCTTGTAAAAGAATACTGTTGAAGGGAGAAAGGCAGAGGAACAGAAATTCACTATGTTTTAATCACCCTGTTCCGGATTGTAATGAAAATTTATAACTATCTATAAGTGTCATTTAATGTTTAAACATTATTTCATAGGAAGGGGGAAAGGAGCAATGCGAGCAGAAAATAATATAGATTTTTTTTTATGATTCTGTGGTTGATTTTAATGAAAATTTGAATAAAATATCATTCATTATTTATCAAGGTTTTCTGTGAGTAATACGTATAAGGACGGGGGGGGGGGGGAGGGGGAAGTTAGGGGGCAGAGAAAAAGAAAATGAATGTTTTTATATCACCCCGTTCAGGATTGTAGTAAAACTAGTCCCACTGACTCATTAGGAAACATTTTATTGAGTATTGCATGTAACTGTTAGGGTGTGTGTGTGTGTGGGGGGGGGGGGGGGAGTACCAGGTAGGCAAACACAAAAAGAACATAATGGTTTTTATGGAACCAGTTTTATTGTAGCGATAAATTTAACTTATAGTTTATGAAGTTTTTTAGTAAGAGTTAGGTATAACAAAGCAGGCTGGTGGAGGGAGCAGAGGAAAAGAAATTGACTATTTTTTAATCACCCTTTGACGATCTGTAATGAGAGATTTTATAAATGTCATTTACCGTTTGAGAAATGTTCCCTAAGTGTTATATATATATACCTCGTAAGGATATATACATACCTTGTATTACATATATATAACACTTAGTAAAAATTTTCTTGAGAAGACATTCATAAAAATTTTCATTGCAATCAGTAACAGGTAGCAAAAAAAATTATGTTTCTTGTATCTGCCCCCCCCCCCCCTCCCACAGAAAAAAAAAAAAAAAAAAAAACTACTCTGTTACATTTGATCCTCGCTGAAAAAATTAATAATCTATATTTCTATCACAGTTTCATTAATATTAATTACATGGTTACATAAAAACCATTATTTTCTTTTTCATTTCCCATCCAGCTCCCCCCCCCCCCCCACTCCTAGTTATATTAAGCAATTACTGAATTTTCACTCAAAAGTTATCCCTAAATATTTTTAATTCAATATGAGAGTCATCTGTAGACTCCGATTTGGATTTTCGTGTTTATTGCGTCTTACGATTCGCAAATCGCAAAAGTGCCCTTTTTTCCCGGCGCCCTTTTTTCCGGGTGCCCTTTTTTCCGGTGCCCTTTTTTCCGGGATCCACATTAATAGCACACAGCACAACCTGAAATGCATTTGTAACAATTTCCTAACGTAGTCCCACTTTATTCTAAATATTTTGGGTAGCCCTGTGAACAACTAACGAAAATTTTTATAGCTGATTCCGCACAAAACATGCTTTCATGCATATAACAAATGTAAATGCAGAGATGTTAAACTGTATACTCATCAAAAATTTCGTCCATAGTCGTAATGTATTAGAATTTGTTTTGGATGTCTCTGTATGTGAACTATTTACTTAATCTCAATGACAAGTTTAATGCCCCTATATGATACAGATTTAAGATAGCGAGTTTCGAATTCCTGCTACTATTTGCTCTTGAGATATGCTGATAACAGACACACACACACTCCAACCGCTTAAAACATGATTTTTGTATTCAGGGGATCTCAAAACATCTAAATATAACAAAACTTACTTCCGAAAATTTTACCTAAAAACAGTACTTTCTTTGCAAAATTTTACCTAAAAACAGTACTTTCTTTGCCATATATATGGGTGAGAGAAAGTAAAATTTTGAACTAGAAAATAATTTCTCTATAGTGATATAATTACATTGTATACAAAAGTGGTCTAAAAACTCTAAATTGAAGTGCAGAAGCAATATAGTTAACCTTATGATGACACATTGAAATTTCTAATTGCCAGCATTATTACTATTTGTTTACTGAATTAACTTAAGAAACGTAATTTTCAGTGCTTCGAATTGGAATCCTTTTAATGTCATAAATATAAAAATAACACATATAGATGAAATTTATGAATAATTTGAAATGATAAAAGCTTTTATAATTTTGAACATACGCCTTAAAAAAAAAAAAAAAAAAAAAAAAAGAAGAAGAAGAAAGAGCGAGAGAGAGAAGAAGAAGAAGAAAACGACATTTAAAGAACATTTAAAAGATAAATACAATTTTAAAATTTTAGACCACTTTTATAAATCACAAATTTGAAGCATTTAATATGGGTCCACAGGAAATTTCACTTGAATAAATAATGTCTGTAAGTTAATTATAAATTATGTATGAATAAAGGAGGAGGTTCAGGTACAACAAAGATTATACATGTCAATTTATTACGGATTATCCATTCTTTATATCATTACTTTTTAGTTGTACTCTTTTGTGATATTTATATGGAATTAAATAAGATGAAGATTATTATTTGTAAATAATGGTATGAAAATTATTTATGTTCTATATTAAATTGGCAGGTATAACTAATATCTATCATCTTAATCGCGTGCACCATGAAAAACTGACAATCAATTTAAAGTTTTTTTAATGATTTGTGAACTATTTTTAGTTTAAAAAAAAAAAAAACACCGACTTAAATATTTAGAAGATGAAGCTAGGTTTGTGTATTATTTTATCATAACTAAAAATTAAAGACCTTTCAACGTACAAAAATAAATAAATAAATAAAATCTTTTAAGTGTTCTTGTCCAAATTAAGAACACAACCGACTTTTAATTATTTTCATAACTTAATTTTTTTTTTTTTTTCACAAGGCACTTGCGCACATGAAAGGATATTTATACATACTTGTAAGCTATATATAAGGGGATATACATTGGCCCATAAGAGTTAAGTTCGTGCAGCAACTCTAGAGCACAGCTCCTTTTAGCTTTGTTCTTCAAATATGCTTATTACATACACAGACACCCACAAAACAACCATTATAAATCTGATTTTCGAATTTAGAAGACCTTAAAACGTTCAAATATATTAAAAATACCGTTTCAAAAATTCGATCAAAAAACAACACTTTCTCTGCCATACATGGGTAAGAGGAAAAAAAGAAAAAAAAGGTATTACAATATTTTCAAACTTAAAGATATTTTCCCTTAAGTAAAAGGGGCCCACCAGCGGCCGAGCGGTTCTGCGCTCAAAGCTGATAGACGTGAGGTGCTGGGCGGGCTCAAAGCCTGGTCGTGCTCTTCGGCCTAGCGTTCGGACCTCTGTGATTTTCTCCGGAACTTGCGTAAATACGGGCTAGGATCCCTTAGAAAAACCCCGAGGGCACTCCCCCTCGGGCCTGGGTCCCTGGTGCGGTCAATTGACCTTTAATCCCTACAACCCAACCCAACCCTACACATTAGAAAAAGAGGGTGTATTAATAAACATTTCGCTGTTTACGTCCTGCTGTTAACTAGAATAGGCCTGTCCTTTACACATAGCATTCAGGGTACATGTACCACTGTTGTAATGTAAAGATTATTTTTAATTACTTGAAAAAAAAAAAAAAAAAAATCTTTCGAGGAATTGAGAGAATGAAACGTTCTCATAAAAGTATCTTTAATGCATTCTTCAATGCAGAAATTTTCACGTATTTATGGCAAATCACTAGTCGGAAAAAATTGAGAGCTCACAGATTTCAAATGCAAAGCACCGGAAATTAAAACTGCTATGTTCAACTAGGTGCAAATTCGTGATCTATGCAATCATGTTAAAACTAGTGTATGATGAAAATTATATTAAAAGTGATTATTGTAAATATAAACAAAACTTCAGTGCACAGCGTAATAAAATTTCTTTCGTATTACATTTACTGTTAAAAAAACCACTAAATATTCACAGCGTTAAATATTCACAGCGTTAAAAAAAAAAAAAAAAAGTAAAATAAGGAAGCAAATATATATTGAGAGGTAAATAATTTTCGCATATAACGTTTTAAATGTTAAATATTAATTTTTATGCCTTTCTTCTTCAGAAATTAAACTTATGGCTAAACATAATTGCTATGAAAGAAAATAATGTCCTTCAGTGTCTTGCATTCAAAAGATTATGTTCAGAAAAAAGCAAATTTTCATTTTATTATTTACATAGAAGAGAAACATTTTGCGGGTAAACTCGTCACCTCCTCCCGCCCCCGCGAGCAGTATTATTAAAGATCTTTCAATATCTATTAGAAGTTCTTTGGTATAATGCCAACCCAAGGTGTCGTTAATAGTTTTCTCTGCCTTTATTTTATTCCCCCCTGTCCCTAAGGCATTCTTTTCTATTACAGGTCACACCACGACCACCCACAGACAGGTGACGACCTTGAATTACAAACACAACTACAAATTCCGCTTCTTGCAGGATCCGAACTTACAACATATCCCTCACACATTAACCTCCCAGTGTCACAATGCAATGCATTACAAACATAACACTTCATTCAGTCATGTCATTTCATTTAGGCTTTCTCTGCTTTATGTTTTTATTCTGAGTATCTGAATCTCACCCCATTGAATGAATGGGACAAAATTTTTGAAGTACTTCAAATCCAGTTCAGATAGATTGAAGTTCTGTATGAGTGAATGAAGATGACAAAACGTTTGAAGCGTTGAATGTGTGTCTTTGAACGGGACAAAAATTTTGAGGTATTGAATGAAGGCGGTGAATGAATGAGGAAAAACATTTGAAGCACTGAGTGAGTGGTTGAATGGGACATGACTTTTGAAGTAATACAAAAAATAATTATGAGGTATCATGACAATCCGCTGTGATGAGGTGTGACAATGTCATGCCTCATGTATGAGTTACCCATCACTACTTTCGACTAGAGTCCAAAGTCCAAAGAATATTATAACGTTTAACATCCTCGTACGCGCCCGTTGAGGCAGCGAACGAGGCATAAGTTGAATCGACGGTTTTAATAAGGACGGGGGAACTTTCTTTTTGATTTGTAAAACGCGAGGGATCAGTCACGTCACAAGTTCAAAAGAGTATCTTGGGTATCTTCGCTTTTTAAATGTTTTGTAGCGTAAGTTTGACACATTATTGTACTGTTAGTTTAATACATGCATATGCATAAAATAGTGGTTTTGGTTAAAATGTATTTTCCTTTCTTTTTAATTTCCGTATGAATGACCTTTCATCTATCTATGTGCAAATAATACTAAGATTTCATAGAATTCAATTGCAGCAGTAATAATAAAGTGTAAATAGAATAAAATACAAGCGTAACGCTATTTATATACACTGCTCGACATTGAAAATGCAACACCAAGAAGGAATGATAATAACGGAATGAAATTTGTTGGACACATACATTATAGTAGGAAGAACAATTGATTAAAATTTCAGGAAATTTGGAGCAATATGTACTGAGAAAACAGTACATAAAGCAGCGACCTATGTGAGCAATAACAGCACATATCTGCCTAGGCATTGAATCGAACAGCAATTGGATGTCATGTACGGGTAGAGGAGCACTTCATGAAGTTTTAACACGATGCCACAATTCATCGATCGAAGTTACTGGGGAGTGGTGGGGGACCAGTCGCTTTTCAACGATTAAACAGTCATTTTCATTGGTGCGAGGTCAGGAGAACTCACTGGCCAGAGCAACAGTCGAACACATTCGGCATCAATGAAGGTCCAGACAATATGGACAACTTGCGGTCGTGCATTGTCCTGCTTAAATTTTGCGCTTCGGAGGCCTTGAACATAGGGCAGAGCTATGGGCCTTAACTCGTCAGAAATGTAATGGCTGGTATTCAGAGTGGCGGGAATGAAAACAAGAGGTGACCGGGACGTATATCCAATGGTACAACATACCATCAATTCAGGTGGTCACTCAGTATGCGGCTACCAAAATTCTGATTACCCACAAAACTGCATCACTGATATGGGCGCCATTAATGTGTGATCAACGATGAACCTGGACGCAGGAATGGCGTGAAGTCACTTTTCAGACAAATCACAATCCTGTTTACAGCATCAAGATTGCCTTATCCGTATTTAACGGCATTATGAATAATGCACATTGCCAGCTGGGATTCGACATCATCATACTGTCCATCATTTGTAATGATGTTATGGGTACCCATTGGATACACGTCTCGATTACTTCACGTTCATATTCCTGGCACTCTAAACAGCGGCTATTAAATTTCTGATGAGTTAAGGCCCGCCCCTCTGCCCTGCATTCGAGGCCTCCATAGCGCAAAATTTAAGCAAGATAATGCACGACCGCAAGTTGTTTGTATTGTCCAGACCTTCTTTGATACAGAATGTGTTCGACTGTTACTCTGGCCCGCGCGTTCTTCTGATCTCGCACCAATGAAAATGACTGTTTAATCCTTGAAATGCGACTGGCCCCCCATTACTCACCAGTAACTTCGATCGATGAATTGTGGCATCGTGTTGAAGCTTCATGAAGTGCATGTCATCCAATCGCTTTTCGATTCAATGCCTAGGCAGATATGTGCTGTTATTGCTCACAGAGGTTGCTGCTTTATGTGCTGTTTTCTCAGTACATATTACTCCAAATTTCCTGAAATTTTAATCAATTGTTTTTCCTACTATAATGTATGTGTCCAACAAATTTCATTCCGTTATTATCATTCCTTCTTAGTGTTGCATTTTCAATGTCGAGCAGTGTATGATACATTAAAGATATATTATTTTTTATAAACATATGTATACGATCAACAATTAAAGCACATAAATTTCAATTGATTTATTAACATTTTACTATGAAATTACAATACCGTTATAAAACAATAATTTAAAATATACACTGCAAAATATTATTAAGAGAGATATGCTTATATTACAATTTATTTAAACATTGCCGTATTCTTATGCTCTAATTTCAAAATCAACTCTAAATCAGAAATAGCCGAACAAGATATAAAAAATGTAAGTAATATAACAGAAAAATAATCCAACTGTCTGCTGAATATATACAGATTAAAAGTTGTGCTCGCATTTACAGTGGAGGATAACACACAAAATTCAAATAAATGAGAAAAGTTTAAGATAGCAATCAGATAACACCACTTATCGGCCGATATACACCAGTGTAAAACTGGTGCAGTTTTACACTGTAGAATCTGAGATATAGCCTTTTCACAATCAAGGCAAATTGCAATCGCACGCGCCTGTCGGTCTATGTACACTTAAGTTAAAACTGGTGCAGTTACGCACAGTAGAAGCTGAAATACAGCCTTGAAATAAACCAAATAATTTCAATGTAACAGCGCCACCTGTCGACTTATACATATATACTCAAATTAAAACTCATGCACTTATACATTGCAGAATATGAGATATATCCTACCAGTAAACAGGGAAAATTGGAGCCTTAGAGGGCCACCTACAGTACAATAAACACTCAAGTTGAAGTGCTTGGTTGGTAAAATGCTACCGTAAACAGTGGAAACTCTGATTAGACATAAGGTTGGTGGAGATAGGACGCAATATATTTTTCGCTATCAAAGGTCGTAGAGAGAGGGCCTTAAGTGATTTGTACGATTTCAATGATTCTTTTTCAGTTTTTATTTGTAAAACGATAAAAAAAAAAAAAAATCAATTGAGGTAGTGAATCAACGAATGCTTTGCTAGCTTCGCTGGTCACTATAATTAAAGGGGACTAATGTGCAAGTTGTACCTGACGGGACTCACGGGACTAATGTACAAGTTGCACCGAACGAACAAACTATTTCTTTCAACGAAAATGCCTACTAACACTGGACGATAGGTCTAATATATCGTATCATATTATATATCGTATTTATCGTAATATAACTCAATACTTATTTCGCTTCCTTCTTCGACTCGTTTTAATACGCATTTTTTATATGCATGAGCAGCCCCCGAAAAACAAAAACATTAAATCATTAAATTCATTTTTTTACTTATTTTTATTTCATATTATTTCACGCGCACTTTTTATTTCCTAATTCAAAATTATTAAAAAAAAACTTTTTCGATATCGCTTGTAACGATACTGATTATTATTAATTTTCTTTTCTTTTTCTTTCAATAATAATAATTAAAAAAAAAAAAAAAAAAAGATTTTGATGAAATTCTGGCAAAAGCAGAATTTAGTTTAGGACGGAGGACTATTAGTTTTTTTTTTTTTTTTTTTTCTTTTTTCAAATTATAACATCGCTTTCAAATTATTCAATTATATTTTCGATAAATTTTAGATTTCTACAAATGTCCAACTATCGAAATCGACAACGCAAAAATCCCAGATTGAGACTAATAGGCCCTCAGTCCTAAAAAAAAAAAAAAAAAACTAATAGTTCTCCGTCCTAAACTAAATTCTGCTTTTGCCAGAACTTCATCAGTCTTTCTTTCTTTCTTTTTTCTTTTTTTTTTCTTTTTCTTTTTTTTTTTTTTTTTTTGAAAGTGAAGAAAAAGAAAATTAATAATAATCAGTTTCGAAATGGACAGTATCGAAAAAGTTTTTTTTTTTTTTTTTAAATTTTGAATTAGGCAATAAAAAAACGCGCGTGCTAAATGAATCTTGAACATACATATTACGGAAAGGATTGTAATCATGTCAAAAATCCGACTTTGAGATTTTGGTCTTTCTATGCGTTTTGAGGCCCCCTGGGTGCATTTTTACCATTTTTACGATGATGCATGTTTATGTGTGTGAGTGAACATGATAGCGCCTAAACGCTTTGTTCGAATGAGCTGAAAGTTGGTACGTATATTATTGGTCACCATAGCACGCACGAACCCTATTGATTTTGGTGAATCTAATACAAGTTTTTTTACAAGGACAGAAAGAAAATTCTTTATCATTATGGCCAATGATTACTTACAAAACTTTGAATAAACGGGGGGGGGGGAGGGAGGGAATGGCAATGAGCAGTCCTCTCTCTCCTTTACTTTGCGACATTTATATGCACTATTTTGAAGAAAACCTCTTCGGTGTATATAAATTTCCTCACTGGTTCAGGTATGTGGATGACACAGTCGTTCTTGTTTCCCCTGATGTTGATTTGCCCAGTTTACTTTCTTTGGTCAATTCGATTGACCCATGCATTCAATTCGCTTTTGAGGTTGAAAAGGAATGCTCTTTACCCTTCCTTGACGTTCTTGAGAATAAAGAAAAAGATCGTTTCTCAACTACTGTTTTTAGAAAACCATTCTCTGTCTCTTTGCCGCCGCATGCTCTCTCTAACCACGCCCCTCAACAGAAAATGTCTGCTTTTTATACTTACGTTTATCGTGCCATACACATTTGTTCTGATCCGTCTAATCTTTCGAAAGAAATTAATTATTTAAAAGCTCTTGCTCTCTCTCGTGGTTATAACCCATCTATTATCGATAAAGCTCTATATAAATTTAAAAATCCTAAACGTTCTGTTCCCAAATCGAACGATCACAGTATCATCCCAGTTGTTTTACCTTTTTATTCTTCACTCTCTTTTAAAACCTCTAAAATTCTTTCACCGTTTGGTTTCAGAGTCATTTACAAACTCGTCAAAAAAAATTAAATTATCTTCTCTTAAGGATCCCATTCCCACTGAAAACCGTTTTGGCATTTATTTAATTCCATGTTCGACGTGCAACTTAGGTTACAGAATACAACTTAGTACAGAATAAATGAGCACCGTCGGAATGTTCGTAATGAAGAGATTTCCAAATCTTCTACTGCTTCCCACTGCTGGACTCATGGTCATCATTTTGGTTTTTCCAAAACTAACATAATTTCATCTCCTGTCTGTTCTTCCCATTTGGATATTCATGAAGCATTTTACATATTTAAAAATTCGAAAAATCTTGTTAATGATATTTCTTCCCCTCCATTCTTCTCTGATGCTTCGAAATTACTCACGTAACTTAGATTTTCATTTAATTTTGATATTTTTGATATTTTGTTATTTGTTTAATCCTACTCATTTATTTATTTTTCTTGTTTTATTTTACAATTCTACTGACACCAGTAGTTATATTTAAATTCTACTTTATATGGTTTTGCTTTTCAATAAAGATGATTTTGTGCGTTGCCGCTTTGACTGCAGCACTCGTGCATACTTTGTTCGCCTAATGAAGGTTCGTGTGTTTTTTCGACCCGAAACTATTGTTGCGAGTTTATTGCATTTTATGGTGTTTATTCAAAGTTTTAAAAGTAATAATTTAAACAATACGCCAGTTCTGTGGTGCTTTCTTATTAATTATGGCCAATGGTCTCAAATTATTTAAAGTGCCATAGTGTCTAAACGACTTATTCAAATAAAGTGAAAATTTATACACGTGTTATAGGTCACCGTCACACGAAATGTATAGATTTTGGGGAATCTAGCACTAATAGTTTTTTTTTTTTTTTTTTTTTTTTTACAGGAACACATCAAATAATACTTTATTATTATAATCTATGGTCTCAAATTATTTAAAACGTGATAGTGTCTAAACGCCTTATTCAAATAAACTGAAAATTTATACAAATGTAGGTCACGGTCACACAAACTGTATTTTGGTGAATCTGTCACTTATAGTTTTTTTTTTTTTTTTTTTTACAGGGACACAACATATAATACTTTATCATTATAATCTATGGTCTCAAATTATTTAAAACGTGATAGTGTCTAAACGCCTTATTCAAATAAACTGAAAATTTATACAAATGTTATAGGTTTCGGCCACACGAACTGTATTTTGGTGAATCTATCACTTATAGTTTTTTTTTTTTTTTTTTTACAGGGACACAAAGAAGTATTCCTTAGCATTATGGTCTATGGGTTCAAATTTTTAAAAGTGCGATAGCGTCTAAACTCCTTATTCGATGAAGCTCAAAACTTATACACGTGTAACAAACCACTGACATACTAATTGTATAGATTTTGGTGAATCTAGCACTTATAGGTTTTTTACAGGGAGACAAAGAAATATCCTTTATCATTATTATTTATGGGCTCAAATTATTTGAAGTGCAATTGCGTAAAATTAAACAATACTGAAACTAGAGGTCTGCACGGGTCGGGCTTCTGGCCCGAGCCCGAGCCCGGGCCGAATTTTTGAATTTGCTCTCGGACCGGGCCGGGCTCAGGCTTAAAAATTTTTTTCAGGCTCGGGCTCAGTTTTTTTGTGTATATTCGGGCCGGGCCTGAATGAACTTTTCTCCGGGCCGTGTCGGTACGAATCTTTTTCTGGTTTCCTCGTTAATCAACGAAAAAGGAAAATGATAAAATATTTCTTCAGTCATTTATTTTACGTAATTTCACAGGCTTGTATGTCACATAAAGTTCTATTTTGTTAAAAAAAAGTGTCTGTAACGTCAATTTGTCTTTCAGTCTGTCTGTCCGAAATCTGATTTTTCGCAAATATTTTTAGCGTGCCTCGAAATCAATAAATTTTATTTAAAGTAATATTGGATGGTTTCCTATTCAAAATAGTATGCATGTCACTACCAGTTAGCGTACATGTACATAAAAAAATAAATTAGATACATTACTGTGTATAAGGGTTTGTTTCTTATGATCTGTTGAGTTTAGGTGGTATAAAGGCTATAAAAATCTTTCCGCTGTAACTTTTTCTCTAAGGCTCCTTTTCCTTTTCTCCAGTGGACGAAAGTAGCATCACTTTTATCATGGGCAAAAGCAACTTTTATATTGAATATGGTTGGATTAACATTAAAGTTTTGTTTCCCGTTGCTCATGGAAGATTCGGATACATTATGGTATATAAGAGGAAATGGTTGAAAGTGCATTTTCAGTAGTATTAACCATTTTAAATACCTTCCTATATTGTTTGATGAATGCTAATATTTTCGATTTGACTTTCTATTTGTCTTTGTGCCTTGTCTATAATAATGACTTTCTATGTATATATAATTGTCTGGTAAAATTTCAGCAGTTTTGTTAAAGAACGTACTATTGTTTGATTATATAAAACCTCTGCAAAACATATACAAAAAATCTTTTTTATAAAAAGGCATTCTTTTTTTTTTTTTGCTATTTTACATACTTTTGAATCGGGCCGGGCCGGGCCATAAACCGTTAAAAAATAAACGGGTCGGGCCTCATTTTTCGACTTCATAAAGGGCCGGTCCGGGAAAGCAAAGTTTTCGTACGGGGTGGGCGGGGCCCGGGCATCGAAATTCCAACCCGTGCAGACATCTAACTGAAACACCTTATTATAGTTTTCACTTTTGCTTATATAACGACTTGTCTTAGTTTAATTTATTTATGTAATCGTTAATTGCTTAATGTTTGGAAAGTCTATGATATATTTTGAATTTTTTTTTTTTTTTTTTTTTTTTAAATATAAGTAAAGCTGATGGAGCCAGATTTTTTTTTTTAATATATATATATATATATATATATATATATTTACTAAGACACAAGCGTATAGTTTATAAAAATACAAGCGTCGTTCTTTAATTTAATAGAACTCGCTATTAAATTTATATTATTATTATTATTATTATTATTTATAAAAAAAAAAATTTAACATAAAAAGGTATATTTTTCGATATAAAATATTTAATGGCAATTCATTATATTTTAGACAAACTACTTACGGAAAAAAAAAAAAAAGGAAATTTCTTTTCTCCAAATCATAATATGCTTTTTAAAATGTGAGCGAGAATAGTATTTTAAATGTTCAACAAAATCTACGCATTCCGGGAAAATAACAAATTACGAAAGCAAAACACTTGAATTCCGCGTCAGATAATGGACCCTCAGTGTACAAATGGAGCGCAATGGACATCTTATCATGTCGATAGATTCGTGCACTTGCATTAAAGCGAAAATTAACTTTAGAAATGAGATTTTAGAATTCGACTTTGTTCAGCTTTCCTAGCAAAATAACACACTATGACAACGCCCATAAGTTTTGGTAACACACAGATTCGAAGACAAACAAATATCTTAAAAAACTGGTTAAATCATATTCAGGTTATCTCAAACGTATAAATCTATCGAAATCGGCATTCGAAATTTTTTACGAATCTAGTACTTTCTGTCTGGCAGAAAGAACGGATAAATAAATATATAAACAAATATTAGAAATAAAAATATTTCTCTATCATGTTTTACATTTTGGTAATACTACAAAGCGTTTTTGTTTTACTACTATTAAATAATAATAATAATAATATGAAAAATAAAAAATAAAATGTTTGCCTCATTCTATTATCATTTTATTTACATTACAATAAGTATAATTTAAAAGAAGAGATGTAATGCTACAGTCGGTAACAAAAGTCTCCGAACACTAGCAAAAATTCCTATATAAAAAAAGTACACTTAATACAGTTTTGTTAAATAAATCCTTGTCGAATCCTGTTTTTAGTCAGTCTAAGAACAGGATTCGACAAGGATTTATTCAACAAAACAGTATTAACTTTACTTTTTTATATAGGAATTTTTGCTAGTGTTCGGAGACTTTTGTTACCGACTGTATGTAAGGACCGCCACTTAGCGAGTAGGCAGCAAAATTAGAGGAAAAATCTAAAAAACTAGCTATGATTATCACAAATAATTAAAAAAAATAATAATATTTACTTAGAAACATTAACCGCTAGGCGGGTGAACACCGACAAATAACTATAGACTAAAAAAAAAAAAAAATAAATAAAAAAAAAAAAAAAAAAAAAAAAAATGGTTTGATCAAATTAACTAAAGTAAACCAAATAATTGGATTAAATAAAATTATTAAATTGTTTATTAAGTTATTGTTCCCTTAATTAATCAACACAACTATTAATTAGACTTGATAAATTTAGCAAAGTATATTACAATAATGAAATTAAATCAAATTATATGTTCTAGATTATTAGGCTATTTATCAGATTATTTTTTATTTGAATAATTAGATCAGATATATACGGAGATATATACGGACTAACAGACATACGGACTATCAGATATATAATCGTTAATTGCTTAATGTTTGGAAAGTCGAGTGGAGCCACTCCTTATATATATATATATATATACATATATTTAATATTTTGCGGCTCTAATTGAGCTGGCTCTAGCACGTTTAATAATTTTTCAAACACCTACATCTCCAGCCTCTCTTTTGCTCAATGAGAACTGTTCATGGTTCATTATTTTCATTTTTAATTGTTCAGTTTTGCACATATTACTTCTTTCTCTTCAATAATGAAATTAGTTTGTTCAGCATCCTGATTTCTCTATTGTCCCACTTGGTAAAGAATCACTTTAACCACTCAGATATTTCATTGGTTTATTAGAAAACGGCTTTCCATGTATAGTTGGAAGATGCTCATTAATTCATATAATGGTATTTAAATGAGCACAATCTGCCTCGAAGCACATATAAATAATTCACTTTCGGAACATTTGATAATTTAAACTAGTTGTCATAGGTGGACTCTGCTCAGTTTCCTACCATATTTATGTTCTCATAAATTTCTACTGCGAGACGTATTATAATCATGTTAAAAAAAATGAATTTGACCAAAGTTTGATACAGTGACAGAACGAAATCCCCGCCTAATAGGCTATCCACCGTTCACTTCGATATATTTATTTTATTCTAATCTATTAATTTATTTTATCAGGGCCAATTCCGTTGTTTAGTTTTTATGCTACTATTTCCAATGCAATAATCCTCAAAATTCATATTTATATGAAAAATTTACGATTTTGCTATGTCGATAAAATCGTAAATTACGAATAATTTACGAAATTTTCCTATAAGAATATTTGAATTCAATCATATTCAAACAAATATCATAAATGTAATTTTGAAGTTGTCTAATGTATTTATGATCCTCAAAATGGAAATTTATGCTCAATTTTGCCTTATTCTGACATGTTAAGTAAATCGTAAATTCCGAATAACTTACGAATTTTTTAAATTGGAAATATCATAGTCTGTGATATTCATGCCAGTATCCTAAATAATATTTAGAAAGTGGTTTGACATCTTTACGATGAAAATATCCCTCAAGATTGACGTTTATGTGAAATTTTGCTCTATTCTGCCATGTTAAGAAATTCGTAAATTTCCAATAACTTACGAAATTTTTATATAGGAAAATTCATTGTCATTAATATTCATGCCAGTGTCCTAAATAATATTTCAAAAGTAGTCTGACATCTTTACGATAAAAATATCTCTAAAAATTGACGTTTATGTGAAATTTTGCCCCATACTGCCATGTTAAGAAATTCGTAAATTTCCAATAACTTGCGAAATTTTTAAAGTAGCATATTTATAGTTACTGATGTTCATTCCGGCATCAAAACTGATATTTTAAAACTGGTTTGACATTTTTACAGTGAAAAGTTTTCATTTAATGCACGTTTAAGTGAATTTTTGTCCTATTTTCCCATGTTAAGAAAATCGTAAATTTCTAATAACTTACGAAGTTTTTAAATTCGAGTGTTGCAAATGAATAGGGTTCTTGCCAGTGTCGAAAGTAATATTTTAAAACTGATCTGACCTCTCTGCGACAATTTGTTCTTGAGATATTGTGTGCAGAGACTAACAAACTAACGGACTAACACACTAACAGACACCCTACAGACAGACATCATACAAATTTTGACATTTTCGGAATCCTCACACCTGAAAACGTGTAAAAAAGTCAAAAAACCGAGGTCGAAAATTTTCCCGATTACCTAAGTTCCCCATACCTATAGTATGATGGGGAACTGAAAATACTTTTACTCTCCCCTTTTCAGAAACCATCAGTCCTTTATTGTGACACTGTTATTTCTATTGTTGTTTCACTAATACCTGCTAAAAACTAGTTGGCATTGGTGGACTCTGCTCAGTTCCCCATCATATTTATGTTCTCATAAATTTCTAGTGCGAGACATATTATAATCATGTTAAAAGAAATTAATTTGACCAAAGCTTGATACAGTAACAGAAAGAAATCCCCGCCTAATAGGCTACCCACAGTTCACTTCGATATATTTATTTTATTCTAATCTATTCATTTATTTTATCAGGGTTAATTCCGTTGTTTAGGTTTCATGGTACTATTTCCAATACAGTAATCCTCAAAATTCATATTTATATGAAAAATTTACAATTTCGCTATGTTGATAAAATCGTAAATTTCGAATAATTTACGAAATTTTCCTATTAGAATATTTGTATTCAATCATGTTCAAACAAATATCATAAATGTAATTTTGAAATTGTCTAATGTATATATGATCCTCAAAATGGAAGTTTATGCTCAATTTTGCCTTATTCTGACATGTTAAGTAAATCGTAAATTCCAAATAGCTTACGAATTTTTTAAATTGGAAAAACCATAGTCTATGATATTCATGCCAGTATCCTAAATAATATTTAGAAAGGGGTTTGACATCTTTACGATGAAAATACCTCTCAAGATTGACGTTTATGTGAAATTTTGCTCTATTCTGTCATGTTAAGAAATTCGTAAATTTCCAATAACTTGCGAAATTTTAATAGTGGAATATTCATAGTCATTAATATTCATGCCAGTGTTCTAAATAATATTTCAAAAGTAGTCTGACTTCTTTACGATAAAAATATTTCTCAAAATTGACGTTTATGTGAAATTATGCCCTATACTGCCATGTTAAGAAATTCGTAAATTTCCAATAACTTACGAAGTTTTTATGTTAGAAAATTCATAGACATTAATATACATGCCAGTGTTCTAAATAATATTTCAAAAGTAGTCTGACATCTTTACGATGAAAATATCTCTCTAAATTGACGTTTATGTGAAATTATGCCCTATACTGCCATGTTAAGAAATTCGTAAATTTCCAATAACTTGCGAAATTTTCAAAGTAGCTTATTTTTAGTTACTGATGTTCATTTCGGCATCAAATCTAATATTTTAAAACTGGTCTGACATTTTTACAGTAAAAAGTGTCCATTTAATGCACGTTTAAGTGAATTTTTGTCCTATTCTCCCATGTTAAGAAAATCGTAAATTTCTAATAACTTACGAAGCTTTTTAATTTGAATGTTGCAAATGAATAGGGTTCTTGCCAGTGTTGAAAGTAATATTTTAAAACTGATCTGACCTCTCTGCGACAATTTGTTCTTGAGATATCGTGTGCAGAGACTAACAAACTAACGGACTAACACACTAACAGACACCCTACAGACAGACATCATACAAATTTTGTCATTTTCGGAATCCTCACACCTGAAAACGTGTAAAAAAGTCAAAAAACCGAGGTCGAAAATTTTCCCGATTACGTAAGTTCCCCATACCTATAGTATGATGGGGAACTGAAAATACTTTTACTCTCCCCTTTTTAGAAACCGTCAGTCCTTTATTGTGACACTGTAATTTCTATTGTTGTTTCACTAATACCTGCTAAAAACTAGTTGGCATTGGTGGACTCTGCTCAGTTCCCCATCATATTTATGTTCTCATAAATTTCTAGTGCGAGACATATTATAATCATGTTAAAAGAAATTAATTTGACCAAAGCTTGATACAGTAACAGAATGAAATCCCCGCCTAATAGGCTACCCACAGTTCACTTCGATATATTTATTTTATTCTAATCTATTCATTTATTTTATCAGGGTCAATTCCGTTGTTTATGTTTCATGGTACTATTTCCAATGCAGTAATCCTCAAAATTCATATTTATATGAAAAATTTACAATTTCGCTATGTTGATAAAATCGTAAATTTCGAATAATTTACGAAATTTTCCTATTAGAATATTTGTATTCAATCATGTTCAAACAAATATCATAAATGTAATTTTGAAATTGTCTAATGTATATATGATCCTCAAAATGGAAGTTTATGGTCAATTTTGCCTTATTCTGACATGTTAAGTAAATCGTAAATTCCAAATAGCTTACGAATTTTTTAAATTGGAAAAACCATAGTCTATGATATTCATGCTAGTATCCTAAATAATATTTAGAAAGGGGTTTGACATCTTTACGATGAAAATACCTCTCAAGATTGACGTTTATGTGAAATTTTGCTCTATTCTGTCATGTTAAGAAATTCGTAAATTTCCAATAACTTGCGAAATTTTAATAGTGGAATATTCATAGTCATTAATATTCATGCCAGTGTTCTAAATAATATTTCAAAAGTAGTCTGACATCTTTACGATAAAAATATCTCTCAAAATTGACGTTTATGTGAAATTATGCCCTATACTGCCATGTTAAGAAATTCGTAAATTTCCAATAACTTACGAAGTTTTTATGTTAGAAAATTCATAGACATTAATATACATGCCAGTGTTCTAAATTATATTTCAAAAGTAGTCTGACATCTTTACGATGAAAATATCTCTCTAAATTGACGTTTATGTGAAATTATGCCCTATACTGCCATGTTAAGAAATTCGTAAATTTCCAATAACTTGCGAAATTTTCAAAGTAGCTTATTTTTAGTTACTGATGTTCATTTCGGCATCAAATCTAATATTTTAAAACTGGTCTGACATTTTTACAGTAAAAAGTGTCCATTTAATGCACGTTTAAGTGAATTTTTGTCCTATTCTCCCATGTTAAGAAAATCGTAAATTTCTAATAACTTACGAAGCTTTTTAATTTGAATGTTGCAAATGAATAGGGTTCTTGCCAGTGTTGAAAGTAATATTTTAAAACTGATCTGACCTCTCTGCGACAATTTGTTCTTGAGATATCGTGTGCAGAGACTAACAAACTAACGGACTAACACACTAACAGACACCCTACAGACAGACATCATACAAATTTTGTCATTTTCGGAATCCTCACACCTGAAAACGTGTAAAAAAGTCAAAAAACCGAGGTCGAAAATTTTCCCGATTACCTAAGTTCCCCATACCATAGTATGATGGGGAACTGAAAATACTTTTACTCTCCCCTTTTTAGAAACCGTCAGTCCTTTATTGTGACACTGTTATTTCTATTGTTGTTTCACTAATACCTGCTAAAAACTAGTTGGCATTGGTGGACTCTGCTCAGTTCCCCATCATATTTATGTTCTCATAAATTTCTAGTGCGAGACATATTATAATCATGTTAAAAGAAATTAATTTGACCAAAGCTTGATACAGTAACAGAATGATATCCCCGCCTAATAGGCTACCCACAGTTCACTTCGATATATTTATTTTATTCTAATCTATTCATTCATTTTATCAGGGTCAATTCCGTTGTTTATGTTTCATGGTACTATTTCCAATGCAGTAATCCTCAAAATTCATATTTATATGAAAAATTTACAATTTCGCTATGTTGATAAAATCGTAAATTTCGAATAATTTACGAAATTTTCCTATTAGAATATTTGTATTCAATCATGTTCAAACAAATATCATAAATGTAATTTTGAAATTGTCTAATGTATATATGATCCTCAAAATGGAAGTTTATGGTCAATTTTGCCTTATTCTGACATGTTAAGTAAATCGTAAATTCCAAATAGCTTACGAATTTTTTAAATTGGAAAAACCATAGTCTATGATATTCATGCTAGTATCCTAAATAATATTTAGAAAGGGGTTTGACATCTTTACGATGAAAATACCTCTCAAGATTGACGTTTATGTGAAATTTTACTCTATTCTGTCATGTTAAGAAATTCGTAAATTTCCAATAACTTGCGAAATTTTAATAGTGGAATATTCATAGTCATTAATATTCATGCCAGTGTTCTAAATAATATTTCAAAAGTAGTCTGACATCTTTACGATAAAAATATCTCTCAAAATTGACGTTTATGTGAAATTATGCCCTATACTGCCATGTTAAGAAATTCGTAAATTTCCAAAAACTTGCGAAATTTTCAAAGTAGCTTATTTTTAGTTACTGATGTTCATTTCGGCATCAAATCTAATATTTTAAAACTGGTCTGACATTTTTACAGTAAAAAGTGTCCATTTAATGCACGTTTAAGTGAATTTTTGTCCTATTCTCCCATGTTAAGAAAATCGTAAATTTCTAATAACTTACGAAGCTTTTTAATTTGAATGTTGCAAATGAATAGGGTTCTTGCCAGTGTTGAAAGTAATATTTTAAAACTGATCTGACCTCTCTGCGACAATTTGTTCTTGAGATATCGTGTGCAGAGACTAACAAACTAACGGACTAACACACTAACAGACACCCTACAGACAGACATCATACAAATTTTGTCATTTTCGGAATCCTCACACCTGAAAACGTGTAAAAAAGTCAAAAAACCGAGGTCGAAAATTTTCCCGATTACCTAAGTTCCCCATACCTATAGTATGATGGGGAACTGAAAATACTTTTACTCTCCCCTTTTTAGAAACCGTCAGTCCTTTATTGTGACACTGTTATTTCTATTGTTGTTTCACTAATACCTGCTAAAAACTAGTTGGCATTGGTGGACTCTGCTCAGTTCCCCATCATATTTATGTTCTCATAAATTTCTAGTGCGAGACATATTATAATCATGTTAAAAGAAATTAATTTGACCAAAGCTTGATACAGTAACAGAATGATATCCCCGCCTAATAGGCTACCCACAGTTCACTTCGATATATTTATTTTATTCTAATCTATTCATTCATTTTATCAGGGTCAATTCCGTTGTTTATGTTTCATGGTACTATTTCCAATGCAGTAATCCTCAAAATTCATATTTATATGAAAAATTTACAATTTCGCTATGTTGATAAAATCGTAAATTTCGAATAATTTACGAAATTTTCCTATTAGAATATTTGTATTCAATCATGTTCAAACAAATATCATAAATGTAATTTTGAAATTGTCTAATGTATATATGATCCTCAAAATGGAAGTTTATGGTCAATTTTGCCTTATTCTGACATGTTAAGTAAATCGTAAATTCCAAATAGCTTACGAATTTTTTAAATTGGAAAAACCATAGTCTATGATATTCATGCTAGTATCCTAAATAATATTTAGAAAGGGGTTTGACATCTTTACGATGAAAATACCTCTCAAGATTGACGTTTATGTGAAATTTTGCTCTATTCTGTCATGTTAAGAAATTCGTAAATTTCCAATAACTTGCGAAATTTTAATAGTGGAATATTCATAGTCATTAATATTCATGCCAGTGTTCTAAATAATATTTCAAAAGTAGTCTGACATCTTTACGATAAAAATATCTCTCAAAATTGACGTTTATGTGAAATTATGCCCTATACTGCCATGTTAAGAAATTCGTAAATTTCCAAAAACTTGCGAAATTTTCAAAGTAGCTTATTTTTAGTTACTGATGTTCATTTCGGCATCAAATCTAATATTTTAAAACTGGTCTGACATTTTTACAGTAAAAAGTGTCCATTTAATGCACGTTTAAGTGAATTTTTGTCCTATTCTCCCATGTTAAGAAAATCGTAAATTTCTAATAACTTACGAAGCTTTTTAATTTGAATGTTGCAAATGAATAGGGTTCTTGCCAGTGTTGAAAGTAATATTTTAAAACTGATCTGACCTCTCTGCGACAATTTGTTCTTGAGATATCGTGTGCAGAGACTAACAAACTAACGGACTAACACACTAACAGACACCCTACAGACAGACATCATACAAATTTTGTCATTTTCGGAATCCTCACACCTGAAAACGTGTAAAAAAGTCAAAAAACCGAGGTCGAAAATTTTCCCGATTACCTAAGTTCCCCATACCTATAGTATGATGGGGAACTGAAAATACTTTTACTCTCCCCTTTTTAGAAACCGTCAGTCCTTTATTGTGACACTGTTATTTCTATTGTTGTTTCACTAATACCTGCTAAAAACTAGTTGGCATTGGTGGACTCTGCTCAGTTCCCCATCATATTTATGTTCTCATAAATTTCTAGTGCGAGACATATTATAATCATGTTAAAAGAAATTAATTTGACCAAAGCTTGATACAGTAACAGAATGATATCCCCGCCTAATAGGCTACCCACAGTTCACTTCGATATATTTATTTTATTCTAATCTATTCATTCATTTTATCAGGGTCAATTCCGTTGTTTATGTTTCATGGTACTATTTCCAATGCAGTAATCCTCAAAATTCATATTTATATGAAAAATTTACAATTTCGCTATGTTGATAAAATCGTAAATTTCGAATAATTTACGAAATTTTCCTATTAGAATATTTGTATTCAATCATGTTCAAACAAATATCATAAATGTAATTTTGAAATTGTCTAATGTATTTATGATCCTCAAAATGGAAGTTTATGCTCAATTTTGCTTTATTCCGACATGTTAAGTAAATCGTAAATTCCAAATAGCTTACGAATTTTTTAAATTGGAAAAACCATAGTCTATGATATTCATATGCCAGTATCCTAAATAATATTTAGAAAGTGGTTTGACATCTTTACGATGAAAATACCTCTCAAGATTGACGTTTATGTGAAATTTTGCTCTATTCTGTCATGTTAAGAAATTCGTAAATTTCCAATAACTTGCGAAATTTTAATAGTGGAATATTCATAGTCATTAATATTCATGCCAGTGTTCTAAATAATATTTCAAAAGTAGTCTGACTTCTTTACGATAAAAATATCTCTCAAAATTGACGTTTATGTGAAATTATGCCCTATACTGCCATGTTAAGAAATTCGTAATTTTCCAATAACTTACGAAATTTTTATGTTGGAAAATTCATAGACATTAATATTCATGCCAGTGTTCTAAATAATATTTCAAAAGTTGTCTGACATCTTTACGATGAAAATATCTCTCAAAATTGACGTTTATGTGAAATTTTGCCCTATACTGCCATGTTAAGAAATTTGTAAATTTTCAATAACTTGCGAAATTTTCAAAGTAGCTTATTTTTAGTTACTGATGTTCATTTCGGCATCAAATCTAATATTTTAAAACTGGTCTGACATTTTTACAGTTAAAAGTGTCCATTTAAAGCACGTTTAAGTGAATTTTTGTCCTATTCTCCCATGTTAAGAAAATCGTAAATTTCTAATAACTTACGAAGCTTTTTAATTTGAATGTTGCAAATGAATAGGGTTCTTGCCAGTGTCAAAAGTAATATTTTAAAACTGATCTGACCTCTTTGCGACAATTTGTTCTTGAGATATCGTGTACACAGACTAACAAACTAACGGACTAACGGACTAACAGACACCCTACAGACAGACACCATACAAATTTTGTCATTTTCGGATTCCCCACACTTGAAAACGTGTAGAAATGTAAAAAAACCGAGGTCGAAAATTTTCCCGATTACTTAAGTTCCCTATACCTATAGTATGATGGGGAACTAAAAAGAATTGAAAAATATGTTAAATGAAAAAATGAAAATTTTTTAAAAAGTATGTTAAAAAAAAAAAAAAAAAAAAAAAGGTTGAATTTTTTTTTTTTTTTTTTTTTTTTAAATATAAGTAAAGCTGATGGAGCCAGATTTTTTTTTTAATATATATATATATTTACTAAGACACAAGCGTATAGTTTATAAAAATACAAGCGTCGTTCTTTAATTTAATAGAACTCGCTATTAAATTTATATTATTATTATTATTATTATTATTATTATTTATAAAAAAAAAAATTTAACATAAAAAGGTATATTTTTCGATATAAAATATTTAATGGCAATTCATTATATTTTAGACAAACTACTTACGGAAAAAAAAAAAGGGGAAATTTCTTTTCTCCAAATCATAATATGCTTTTTAAAATGTGAGCGAGAATAGTATTTTAAATGTTCAACAAAATCTACGCATTCCGGGAAAATAACAAATTACGAAAGCAAAACACTTGAATTCCGCGTCAGATAATGGACCCTCAGTGTACAAATGGAGCGCAATGGACATCTTATCATGTCGATAGATTCGTGCACTTGCATTAAAGCGAAAATTAACTTTAGAAATGAGATTTTAGAATTCGACTTTGTTCAGCTTTCCTAGCAAAATAACACACTATGACAACGCCCATAAGTTTTGGTAACACACAGATTCGAAGACAAACAAATATCTTAAAAAACTGGTTAAATCATATTCAGGTTATCTCAAACGTATAAATCTATCGAAATCGGCATTCGAAATTTTTTACGAATCTAGTACTTTCTGTCTGGCAGAAAGAACGGATAAATAAATATATAAATAAATATTAGAAATAAAAATATTTCTCTATCATGTTTTACATTTTGGTAATACTACAAAGCGTTTTTGTTTTACTACTATTAAATAATAATAATAATAATATGAAAAATAAAAAATAAAAAATAAAATGTTTGCCTCATTCTATTATCATTTTATTTACATTACAATAAGTATAATTTAAAAGAAGAGATGTAATGCTACAGTCGGTAACAAAAGTCTCCGAACACTAGCAAAAATTCCTATATAAAAAAAGTACACTTAATACAGTTTTGTTAAATAAATCCTTGTCGAATCCTGTTTTTAGTCAGTCTAAGAACAGGATTCGACAAGGATTTATTCAACAAAACAGTATTAACTTTACTTTTTTATATAGGAATTTTTGCTAGTGTTCGGAGACTTTTGTTACCGACTGTATGTAAGGACCGCCACTTAGCGAGTAGGCAGCAAAATTAGAGGAAAAATCTAAAAAACTAGCTATGATTATCACAAATAATTAAAAAAAATAATAATATTTACTTAGAAACATTAACCGCTAGGCGGGTGAACACCGACAAATAACTATAGACTAAAAAAAAAAAAAATAAAAAAAAAAAAATAAATAAAAAAAAAAAAAAAAAAAAAAAATGGTTTGATCAAATTAACTAAAGTAAACCAAATAATTGGATTAAATAAAATTATTAAATTGTTTATTAAGTTATTGTTCCCTTAATTAATCAACACAACTATTAATTAGACTTGATAAATTTAGCAAAGTATATTACAATAATGAAATTAAATCAAATTATATGATCTAGATTATTAGGCTATTTATCAGATTATTTTTTATTTGAATAATTAGATCAGATATATACGGAGAGGCATCTCTCATAGCTTAATTTAAGAATACAAATAAGTAGTGGACATCTATTCATATGATGATTTGCAGCAGAATTTGAGAGTTGCATTTTCTGTGACTCAATCTACACATATCCATACTTATCAAATAATGCAAAAGTCATGGAAAAATTAAAAACTATATTATTAAAAAATATTGACAGTAGCATTATACGCTTTTCACTAAAATGCATAGATATACATTTAAAAAAAAAAAAAAAAAAAAAAAAAAAAAATATTGCGAAACTAGTTCAAAATTTTTCCAGAAGCTGGCGCTTTCATTGTAAAATTACTTTTTTATAGTTACGCAGCACATTCATTAATATAAATTGGACTATAAATGCTCAATGTGACAATTCTTTATCACATAACATAATTTCGAACGATTAACAGCAGTAATAAGCCAATAAATGTTTAAAATTTAAATATTCGATAATATCTGAAATCATTATGCAGCACTCCAAAGTCAGATTAATGAGTTTTCACAATATGGAGTCATTTGAGAAGGCGGATCTGTTTAAAATCTGAGAGGATACTACGAATACTACAGCGCCATCTCTTATGGAAAATATAATATTTTTGTCTCATATATATATATATATATATATAAAGTCCCCTGCTTTTCTGCGCATTTCAGGGAAAGCTGCACAGTTCTTCGGTTAATACCAGTGTTGTGCAAGTTCACGAAAAAAACGAGTTAGTTCAAACTCAAGTTCATCGTGTAAAAAACGAGTTAGTTCACACTCAAACTCATGTCTGACAAAAATGAATCCGCTCAACTCAAGTTCATTTTTAAAAAGGAGCGAAACTCATTAAAAGTTCATTTTTAAGTTTTTTTTTTTTTTTTTTTTTTTTTTTTTTTTTCAAAATAGATCTAATTCTCTGTGAACACTTTCATAGGTAATTTACATTTTTTTTTTTTTAAATTATCAATTGCCATGATAATTTTTTTATTTAATGCTTAATTAAACTTATAAACTTATACTTCTTAATTATAACATATTATTTTAATTCTAGTAAAAATTTATTCAGCGGACACTTCTGAATAATGGACCTACTGTTTTTGTGTGGTTTTTTATCCTCAAATTTCCAATACGTTTGTTCATGCGCATGAGAAAACTTATTAATAGGAGACAAATTTCATCATTTAGAGGTTCCGTGATCTTCGTAAAGTATAAGTGATAGATATGCAAAATATTTTTAAAATCGGTAACAAGGTGATATACAAAAAACTACTTCCCTTTGCCCCTCCCCCCTTCAGCCCCTGAAATATGTGTGACACTGTATTTTTGTCATAAACACGACTATTATAACTATTCCTGCCATAAACAAGACTATTAGACAAAGTTTTATTAAAATTAGTAAGAAGGTGATATGAAAACAATTATTCTTTTACAATCTACTCCTAGATTTCCCCCCCCCCTTCCCCCAGGTATATGCAAAGTGAAAGTGGTACTAATTTAATTGAGATTGAAATTTCTAAAGATGTATTATGAAAATCATACTTTAAAGTCATTATTTGATGTTTATTGTTTTTGCGATTTGCAAATTGCAAAAGTGTTCTTTTAGCGGTGCCCTTTTTTGCGGGTGCAATTTTTTCTGGTGCCTTTTTCACCAGTGCCTATTTTTCCTAGTACCCTTTTTTCCGGGATCCATTTTGCTCATAGTTATTCTCTTTTCTGTCCTTTTCTTCTTCGACTTTCATTTTTACATTCTTCTATATGTAATATAGAGATAATATTGGATTCGCGAAAATTTTCGACCTCCTTTTTTTGATGGATTTACATGTTTTGGGATGCCTAGATTACGAATTAATAGTTTTTAGAAAATGTCTGTCTGTCTGTTTGTATCATTTTTTTGTGGACGCTGTATCTCACGAACCAATGAATGAAATTTAACCAAACTTGATATTTAGTTGCACCCTGACATAAACTGGTGCTGATTAGATTTTGGGATCAATCGCTCAATAGGTGGCGTTGTGATCGCATTTTATGCAAATTTTTAACATGGCAGCATAGGACAAAATTCCGTATAAATGGGCATAAAGAGAGTTATTTTACACTTGTGATTGTAAAATTAATATGAATTATTGATAATAGTAGTAGTTAACTAGGAAAAAAATTTTGTGCATGTGGGGGCATCGGTTCCCCCCCCCCCACCGGGGGGGGGGGCAAAGTTTCAAGATGGGTATCTTTCGAAAGGTCTCGTCAATACCTTTAAAAGGAATGGTTGAACCATAAATCTGTGATAATTTAAACCAAAGTTATCGATTTTTTTTACTTTTAACAAAACAAAACTTAGAAAAAAAATCGCAATTTTTATTTTTTTTTACGAAATTTTCCAAACTTGGTATTTAGTTGGTCCCCGACATAAACTGGTGCTGATTATGTTTAGGGATCAATAGCTCAACAGGTGGCGCTGTGATAGCATTTTATCTAAATTTTTAACATGGCAGCATAGGACAAAAATTCGTATAAATGTGCATAATTAGAGTTGTTTTAAACTTGTGATTGTAAAATTAATATGAATTATTGATAATAGTAGTATGTAACTAGGAAAAAAATTTTCTGCATGGGGGGGCATCGCTTCTCCCCCTGGGGGGGAAGAACCCCCCCGGGGGGGATAAATTTTCAAGATGGGTATCTTTCGAAAGGTCTCGTCAATACCTTTAAAACGAATGGTTGAACTATAAATCTGTGATAATTTAAAACAAAGTTATCGATTTTTTTTACTTTTAACAAAACAAAACAAAAAAAAAAAAAAAAAAAAAAAAAAAAACTTAGAAAAAAAAAATCGTACTTTTTTTTTTTTTTTTTTTTTTAAATATTGTTACTGATGGAATATGTATAGGTACATATAGAAGAAAGTCTTGTGGTGGCCACAACGTACTAGTTATATTTCAGACAGAAATATTTAATATGAGTTTGAGTTTGAATTACTTTTTCAAGCTCAAGTTCGAGTAAAAAACGAATTTCGCTCAACTCAAGTTCATAATTTAAAAAACGAACGATGTTCAACTCAAAGCTCAAAATTTTTGAGTTGAACTCATGAACGCGTTCGTGCACAACACTGGTTAATACTTTTTGAATAATATATATATATATATATATATATATATATTTTTTTTTTCTGTGATTTTTGGTTCACACAGTATATACTGCAGTACATACATATAAAATATACAGCAATAACTTGATCGTTTTTAGAAAAAAAAAAAAAAAAAAAACATTCTATTGTTAACAGAAGGCAGAAGACATTCACATCTCAAAATTGAAACTCAGTTACAGAGAAAGAAAGTAACCGAAAAATTTATGCAGAGACTATATGCAATCGAGATCATCGTATGGAAGAGATCGAAAGTATTTAAATTCAGAAAATCGTTCATTATTGGTGTTTTGTGTACTTTTTACTTTCTTCTATGTGTGTAAGAAGAGGGTATTGAATTCGCGAAAATTTTCGACCTCTAGATTTCGATGAATTGACACGTTTTGAGATTCCTGAAAACGATTTCCCATTTTCAGAAAATGTCTGTTTGAATGTTTGTATGTGTGTGTATCATAGATTTTTTTGGATGCTGTATTTCACAAACCAATGAACAAAATTTAACCAAACTCGGTATTTAGTTGGACTTTGACTTAATCTGGTGCTGATTACATTTTGGGATCAATCGCTACACAGGTGGCGTTGTCAGCCCATATTTTCATAACTTTTAATATGACAGTATAGGACAAAATTTCGTATAAATGTTAATAATGAGAGTTATTTTTAACGAATGTTTGTGAAATTAATAATTATTGATAATAGTAGTAGTAAACTAGGGAAAAATCGGTGTGCATGTAGGAACAATGCCCCCCCCCTCCCCCGGGGTAAAGTTTCCTGCCAGTGGGTGTTAAATTTCAATGTCGATATCTTTCAAAAGAACTCGACAATACTTTTAAAACGAATAGTTAAATCATAGATGTGTGATTATTTAAAACGAACTTATCGATTTTTATTTTCATTTTAACAGGAAAAAAAAGCATTTTCTAAGACAGAGACACAAAATTGACTTTCTTTGGCATTAAGTGTTATAGTTCTCTCAGATAAAAATCGTTTTCATTCATCATGGGGAAAAATAATCGATAATAATTTAATAAATAATTTGTACTGCTCGAATTTGTATATAATATATATATAAATATACATAGAAGACAGTCTTGTAGCCACATCATACCTGATTACTAAATGTCTTTTATCATTATGAAAAAAATAGCAGTTAAACATTCGCTAAAAATATTAAAGTTATGAATTATTTGTAGAGAGAAAGGAAGAACAGTTAGCATGCAATCCAACAAGTGACAGTTGTACATAAACGTAAAACAGACATCCATAAAATTTTTATTCGTTAAACAATCCAGTTTCAAACACGCCAATAAAGATAAGTGTAAGATTTACGATAACAAAAGGTAACTGACGTACCTCTTTTCATCACAATTATTATTTGAATATATTCTTTTATATTCACAGGAGAAAACTATTGGATAAGTAAAAATTTTAGACTTCAGGTTTTTGGAGGAATTTACAGGTTTCGAGGTGTCCTGAACACGATTTCATGACCCCAAAAATGTCCGTCTGTCTATATGTGACAAGAATTTTCTTGTAGCTCTAGATCAGTGATTCCGAACCAGGGTATCTTGGAACACTGTTTATAGGATTTCGAAAGAAATAAAGTGTTGATGTAAGGATTACGGCCAGTTGTTTACTATGGGGATCTGGGCCTATGGGGATCTTTCTAAGGGGTTCTATCCCGTATCTACGCGAGTTTTGGAGAAAACCACGGAAAACTTCGAACGGTTAAGTCGATGAGTGCGACTTGGAATAGAAATCGGCGGCACTCTCCGTCTACCAGCTTTGAGCTTAGAACCGCTCGGCCAATGATAGGGTCCCGAAAGAAATTAAGAAACTCATACGTCATAAAGGGGAAAACATTTTTTCCTTATTCGGAAAAGTGTAATAAACTGAAAACAGCCAATTTTTTAATGCAAGTGAAAGAGTCGACAAATGTTGTGTTCTAACGTGTATAAGAATTTTTCTTAATGAGGGAGACATTAAAGAAAATTTTCTTTGGTCTAGAATTACTTGAGGCGAGCAAAAGAAGAGATATCTATATAATAATTTCTCTAATGTGGACTAGTTACGAATAAATTTTTTCGAAACGATACGATAGTGATGCAATTAATAAAATACGCGAGGATAAAAAATAATATTTATAAATGGACAATATTTAAGCACGTGGATTCAGCTCAATGGTCTAATAAGAAAAAATGACGATAGTTGTTTGATGACATTATTTTAGCGATGTTTTTTTTTTTTTTTTTTTTTTTTTTTTTTTTTTTTTTTAAGTTGTTTCTTTAGAATCTTTGCAAGCGTCATATTAAACATAGCAATAATTTAAAGATCTATACAGAATATGAATTATTAACATAAATTGACTAAATAAGGCAATCATGAAGGTATAACCAAAATAGGAATTAATTTTTCTTAAACAAAAAATTATGCCAAAATAAATAAATAAAAACTCATCGCCAACATGGCGACAAAAAATTTAAAAGACGTCATGGGGGCTCTATTCTAAAACTGTAATGCCTGTGGAAGTATGAAAACTGGTCGTCACTCGTCAACCATGAATTTTATTTTAAACCTTTATTTGATTGATTTTAGTTTCACTATTGCACAATATTGGTTTGGTTCTAATAATAATTTGGCTTCTGATAAATTAAAATTTAAATTTGGGGGCGAAATTGGTATAATATTTATGAGTTTCAAATTTTAAAAAGAAATAAGAAAAGAAATAAAGTGAGAAAAATTCGCACGGGTTTCCTAGTATGTATACATTTTATCTGCAAATTTTGAGGGGGGGGGGGATAGTTCAAGAAAGAATTGTATTGATATTTGTATGGATGATTCTGTTTTCCTGTTTGGTTCCATAAATTGTTTTGTTACTCTTGTTAAAGGGGGGGAAATGCCAATGTTGTTTTCATACACTGTTACATTCATAGAGAAGTTCTTATGTTAAAATTTCTTGGCAATGAACTACGAAAAAGCACAGCTGCCATATTTTTTATTTCGCAATATTGTTAAAACCTGCACCTTTTCCCACCACTTTTCTTAAAGAGTAATTTCTTTTTTTATACAATCATAATTACACATGGCAAAAAAATTACTCTGAAAAAAACAAGTGGTGGGGATTGGTTGGTTGGGTTTAACGTCGCACTAGTACTGTGCTATGGATAAATGGCGACGGTCTGGGACGCACCCCTAAGGATGGTCCGGAGAAATGACGTCACAATTTTGATCTTCCATGGAGGCGATGGCTCTTATGCTTCGGTGACCCCCAGAGGTATAATTTAGAGGAAAACATGGAGGACATTGCGGCCACGACGGATTTTATGTGCACCGGCCACAATTAGGTACACGACGGTCTTTGGTCGGCTCGAGTCTCGAATCTGCAATCTTCCATTTACGAGCTTGGCCAACTCCCACTTGGCATTAGATAAAACCAACAGACGAAATTTCGTGGACGCTCTGACGTCACAATATCTAGTTCCATTCACTCATGTTTCAGGTTGGTTGGTTGGCTGGGTTTTATGACGCACTAGTGCTGCGCAATGGGCGATTGGCGATGGTCTGGGACTCACCCCTGAAGGTGATCCGGAGACATGTCATCAGAATTTTGATCTTCCACGGAAGGGATGGCGCTCCCGCTTCGGTGAAGCCTAGAAGTATAATTTTATTGGGAACACGGAGTAAATTGCTAAATAATATTGCACACTTTATAATTTTGAAAAAATAACAAAATAATAAAAACTTTAATCCCAAATAATTTTATTTACAGTATTTAATACTAACAAATATCAAGTTTTGTAATATTTAATTTTTTTTTTTTTTATCATGATGTTCAAATATTGGGTTGTTGTTGTATATTTTTTATTTTTATTTATTTACTTTTTTTATTTTTAATCTGTTATTTGTGTGTTAATGTGTGTATTTGAAAATACAAAATATTATCATAAAAGCAATGCATGTAGGCATTCATTACCAATATGTCATTCGATATAGTACTTTCTCAATAAGAATCAACTTAATTTCACAGACAATTCCTGTATGATCCACTGGACTCAAGACTTTGACTTCATAGCTACAATAATTTATTGATAAATAAAACCTTATCTATGGTATAGAAGACATGAAAGAATTTTATCAAAGGGTAATTCAACAGAAAATATGATGATAAATAAAGCAAATTTTTACCCAGGGCTTCAGACGATTGAAATAATAAAGGTGATTTAAAATAAAAATAATACATCCTAATGTAAACATTGTTACTTGGAGTTGGAGCTTAACAAATATCATTCAATATTAGAAAATTTTTTCATGCAATCATGAAAAGAATTGATAATTTCATTACCATTTTTTATTTTAACTTATTTTTTTACTTTTTATTTTATTTTATTTTGATTGTGCCCAATTCATTCTAACAAAGGCAATTTAAATAGCCGATATATTTTAATCCCATATTTGATGTTTCTTCAAGAATGAAAGTCGGACTACATATCGTGACTGTGAAAATCCGCGCGGAGGCTTTCACTAATCGAGCCGGTGCTGGCTTGACGCTCTACCGACTGGGCTACCGCGGCCCAAAAGTGGTTGGGGAAAAGGGACGGTTCAAACAATGTTACAGAATAAATTTTAAAAGTTGGTAGCTATGCAAAGGGTATTTTGTTATAAAAATGGTAATTTTTATTAAACTTCACTTTTGATTTCTTGAATATGTCTGTGAAACATGATAAAGAGAGCGCACAAATCTATTATTAGACACTGAAATCCAGTGGGTTGAAACACGATTTTTCAAAGTGCCTCGAGAATAAAAATGTGGGTGTATATGCTCGCTTATTTAGCAGATATTTTTCATTACTGGAATCAATTGAATATGTTACTGCAAGACGGGAAGAAAATTTTTAAGTGATACGATTCTTAGATTTAAAAGAAAATCAAACTTTGGGAATGATAATGTTTTTAAAGTGATTCTTGGCAAGTTTGAATTATTGACGGAACTAAAAATTGAAGATCAAATTTTAAGTTTTATTTTATCACGCTAAAGGACTGTCGAAGAAAATTGATTATTATTTTCCATCCCTGTCAACAGAATTAAACGATTGGGTGAGGTAGTGAGGAACCCATACTCCCGCAATTCGTCAAAACCTAACTATATATATATATATATATATATATATATATATATACACATAAACCTTTGAGACTTGCAATCGGTTGATTCATTGAAAATATGATTTAATGATATGGTTTTAGGTAAAATTTTGGGATTTCCATTGAAAGTGAGTATCCAACAATTCATACGAAAGATATTAATATATTGCTACAATTTTCAGTAACGTACGTAAGTGAACAACATTCAACATTTACGTAATAACGAAAATAATAATAATAACAAACATAAATAAAATGAATAAGCACAAGTTCTATACTAATATTTGTTATAAATTGTTAGATTAAAGATATTTATTATTGATCTGTATATAGTTATATTTAGAATTTTACCAATTACATGTAATTGGATTAAAAAAAATCTGGTGTGAAACAACCACACGACTTCCATTACCCGCTATTACATGTATTATATGCATTTTTGAGAGATAATGTGATCAGAAAACATAAAAGTGACCTAAAGAGAAAATCGTTAGAGCCGTTTTTGAGATACCAACTTTTTCAAAAAATCAATTATTGCCCTGAAAAAAATAATTGCATAAAAAACATATTTAAAAGTGAATTAAAATGGCGAGTTTGAAAAAAATCCGTACAACTGTTTTAAAGGAACGCCTTTGCGAGGCCTGAACTTGAGCTATTTATACAGACGCCTATCAATTTTCCTGAACTAACCAACTATATCATTCGAAAGGACATCTAATACAGTGTTTATATAGCAAATTTGAAGAAAATCGTTAGAGCCGTTTTTGAGATACGGACTTACGGTCCCACTTCCGGTTTCCGACGTCCCACTTCCGGTTAAACTCAATTATTGACAAGAAAACAATAATTACATACAAAAGCATATTTAAAAGTGAGTTAAAATGGCGAGTTTGAAAAAAATCCGTACAACCGTTTTTAAAGGAACGCCTTTGCGAGGCCTGAAATTGAGCTATTTATACAGGCCGCCAATCAATTTTCCTGAACTAACCAACTATATCATTCGAAAGGACATCTAATAGAGTGTTTTCTGTAGCAAGTTTGAAGAAAATTGTTAGAGCCGTTTTTGAGATACGGACTTACGGTCCCACTTCCGGTTTCCGATGTCCCACTTCCGGTTTTTCAATTTTCACCAAAATTTGGAAATTTCATCTGTACACCAGACGTATTTCAGTTCTAAAGTTTCGTAGATCTATCTTTATTAGTTTCTGAGCTATAATAGCCAGAAGATTCTCCACATACATACATACATACACACACACATACATACACACTGACCAATTTCCAAAAACCACTTTTTTTGACTCAGGGGACCTTAAAACGTGTAAATCAGGTGAAAACCCGATATCGAATTTTCAGACCGAATACAATACTTCCATTATCTACGGTATTAGGGTAATGGAAGTAAAAATAAATAAATGACTAAAATGTTAGTTATTTTTCCAGTTAATAATCGTTAATAAAAGTATTTAAAAAAATCTGGTGTGAAACAACCACACGACTTCCATTACCCACTATTACACGTATTATATGCATTTTTGAAAGATAATGTTATCAGAAAGCATAAAAGTGACCTAAAGAGAAAATCGTTAGAGCCGTTTTTGGGATACGAACTTTTACAAAAAATCAATTATTGACCGGAAAACGATAATTACATACAAAAGGATATTTAAAAGTGAGTTAATAGGGCGAGTTTGAAAAAAAATCTGTACAGCCGTTTTCAAAGGAACGCGCTTGGAAGACCTGAAATTGAGCTATTTATACAGGACGCCTATCAATTTTTCTGAACCAACTATATCATTCGAAAGGACATCTAATAGAGTGTTTATATAGAAAATTTGAAGAAAATCGTTAGAGCCGTTTTTGAGATACGGACTTGCGATCCCACTTCCGGTTTCCGATGTCCTACTTCCGGTTAAACTCAATTATTGACAAGAAAACAATAATTACATACAAAAGCATATTTAAAAGTGAGTTAAAATGGCGAGTTTGAAAAAAATCCGTACAACCGTTTTTAAAGGAACGCCTTTGCGAGGCCTGAAATTGAGTTATATATACAGGACGCCTATCAATTTTCCTGAACTAACCAACTATATCATTCGAAAGGACATCTAATAAAGTGTTTATATAGCAAGTTTGAAGAAAATCGTTAGAGCCGTTTTTGAGATACGGACTTACGGTCCCACTTCCGGTTTCCGATGTCCCACTTCCGGTTTTTCAATTTTCACCAAAATTGGGAAATTTCATCTGTACACCAGACGTATTTCAATTCTAAAGTTTCGTAGCTCTATCTTTATTAGTTTCTGAGATATAATAGCTAGAAGATTCTCCACATACATACACACACACACACATACATACACACTGACCAATTGCCAAAAACAACTTTTTTGGACTCAGGGGACCTTAAAACGTGTAAATCAGGTGAAAACCCGATATCGAATTTTCAGACCGAATACAATACTTCCATTACCTACGGTAGTAGGGTAATGGAAGTAAAAACATATTGTTACAGGGGTTTCCTAGAACTGGAACGTCGTCTCAAGTTTTCCATGAGAGCGAAAAGGTTGAGAAATGCTGCTCAAGATCAAGAACTAATGGACATAATTTTCCAAAAATTTATATTCAGTTGCATTTTTGGCATAAATTAGTCTCTATTAACGTTTGGTGTATATTGATTAACAGATTGTGCTGCTCTGCTACGATTTTCCTCGAAAATTATATAGGAGCTTCTATTGTGTATAATTGCACAAAATTTTATACTTGAGATGCTCATTATATATTGTTTACTAAAATATAATTATTGTTATTAATTACTTTAAAAAAACAAAAAATACTGCTGTTGCGTACTGAAATTTAATTTACCGAGGCTGCCTGGTATAACAAATAAATTCAGATTCCACCTCCAATAGTTTTTTTTTTTTTTTTTTTAATTGTTTTTTTAACCACTAACCACTTTGTTCTTTTTCTCTTAAACCAATTTTTTTTCCTTTGTACTTTCTTTTATATACATTAGAAGAAAGTATTTGAAATGTCATGTAGAAGATTTGACCATTTTTATTTAGAAAATGTCTGTGTGTCTGCGTGCCACCAATTTTTTTTTTTTTTTTTTTTTTTTTTAAACTCTGTATTGCAAGAACCAATGAATAGAATACAACAAAACTTTATATTTGGTTCGACATTGACTAAAATTGGATTAAACTTCTTGCTGATGAGATTTTGGCGTATATCGCTCAACAGATGGCATTGTTATGCGCTGCAACATTATCAATTTTAAAAAAGGCTATTTTTCAACTTCTATCATGTATAACTTTACAAAATTTCACAGATAAGAATTCAGAATTGAATTGAATTAGTACCATGGTTAAATGTTTTTTCGACTTAGGTGCATATCGGACAGTAGGTGAGGCTGGAATGCTGCAATTTGACTGTTTTGGGGACCGTTTACGAGAAGGAAATTTGACCGTTTACGAGAAGGAAATTTGACCGTTTACGGGAAGGAAATATAGTTCATATTATATGATATACAAATGCACCAAACTTTGTATGTGACATGAATATGAGGAAAACCTACGTTGGTATAATCTCTGTGTATATCAGCTGATAGATGGTGCTGCTATGTTGTAATATCTCCTTTTTGCGGGAGTTCTATACTCACCTTCTATGATATATAAATGCATCAAACTTGGTACCTGAGATTGACATTTTGTTGTTTAGTGTTTGGGAGTAAAGCCCATTGACTACATGAAGGTCCTAGGTCTAGGGTGGGGAGCCTTCCTTGAGGGGGGGGTCTTTCTAAGGGGTCCTAGCCTGTATTTATGCGAGTTTCGCAGAAAACCAGGCACAACTCCGAACGGCTAGGCCAACTAGCGGGATCTGAGATAACAGATATGAAAAATTATGCTTATTTATTATTTCGAGCGGCGGCGGCGTTGCTATTATTCCTTTTTGTGATTTTTAGGTTGCTATATATATTAGCATCTATTAATTAAATTTGCACCAAACTACATATGTAAAATTTTTATTGTGAGAAACTATGTCAGTTAATTTTTGTGCATGTAAACCGGTAGGTGGCGTTGTTATAGGGATTGTTGTGGTTGCTGGCTGAAGGATGACTGGCTATGCTTGAGTCCTAGGTCTATTGGTGAAATACTTTGTAAGGTGACTTAGCCCGTATTTACGCGAGTTTCGAAGAAAATCACGAAAATATCCGAACGGCTAAGTCGACGAGCGCGACCTAGGATCGAATCCGGTATTGCTATTATATTAGAAGAAAATTGTGTGATAACCATAGCATACAAGTTTGTGTGTGTGTGTGTCAAAAAGAGGAAGGAAAGAATGGGAAAGAGAACGAAAATTGCAAATGATATTGCATATATTGAAGGAATTTTTTCAGTGAAATAATTTAAGCAACATTTAAAGAGAGATTAGTTATAGCTACTACTTTTAGCAAATAAAATGTTTGTTTGCTTATTTATTAATGGCATCTGATACTGAGATATATAATACGTACGCTAGGACGCTTATCATTTGCGTTTAGTAATCTATAAAAGAATCTCGCATTGACAACAACTATTATATACACCTATTCACGATTTAATACTTGAACTTAAGACTATAAAGTGGCATTTAAACTAACTAGACTAGATTAGGCATTTAAAATAATATTTTAGGTATCTAATTTTCTTTTTTTTTTTTCTAGCGAAGTCATTTGATCAAAAAATTAAGATACATACAACCACTAAAATGTTTATATACGTATTTAATTTATCAGCGCATACAGTGGCGGATCCAGAACTTGACTTTTTTTTTTTTTTTTTTTGGGGGGGGGGGGGGCTAAGGTTTTTCAAAGTGTTATTCTAGACCAATAAAAAATTTACAATTGCAATATTCAATTATGAATGTCAGTGCTTTGGGGGGGGGCTTCAGCCCCCTAGCCCCCCCCCCTTAAATCCGCCACTGAGCGCATAATAAAAGTAATATGTGATCACAGAGAAGTCATTTTTTCTCCTTGAATATGATACTGAAACAGTTCTCAAAAATTTCAGTGCTGCTATCTACCGAGAACTGTTTTCATCTAAATTAATGCACACTACTGCAGATGGTGCTGCCATCTGGTGTACTTAGTCTTAATTCTACTACTATTTGAAAAGAGAAAGATATTCTTTTTACCAAAAAAGTTTCATTTGTTTATGAGTACTTTTTGTTTAATTAGCACTGTTATGTTCATAAAAAGATAAATACAGTAAAAATCTATTTTAATTATTAATACCACTTCATAACTCAATATTCATTCGATTATATTTGTAATAGATTAAATCTATTTATTTTAAATATACAAGTGTTACAAAAACCTTAACCTGATTCTAATTCTTTAATTAAAAATCTTAGAAATACACCATAAATTGCGAGCTGAAAAATGGTACGGAATTTTATAAAATCAAGTAAAAATAGCAAAGGATTCAATTTCAAGAATTACAAAATTTAAATTTTTTTATACAAACCTATACATAACAATAATGATAATATCCAGTAAATGTAAGTGCCCCACGCAATAATGAATTTATGTGTAAAATTTTAGCAATTTATTATAAAATGTCCCACATGCTTGAAAACATAAAAAAGTTGACATATCACTTTTCAGTTTCTGTATATAAATTATCTAAAATAAAAAAAGAAAGAAAGAAAATCATGTGAGATGAACATATTTCAGGGGGTGTATGTTCTCTCTCTCTCTCTCTCTTTTTTTTTTTTTTTTTTTTGTGTGTGTGTGTGTGTGTGTGTGTGTTTAAATTAGTAATCTTTTCACCACACCTTCTTTCTTTTGCTTTCCAAGTGACAGTACACGGTTCACGTGGTTGGTAACAAAAAAATCTGTTGTTTAACAATTACACAACTTCAACTAATTACTAATACATTTTATACTTTTTTTTTTTTTTTTTTTTTTGCATAAAGTACGAACTGAGATTGACAGAACAAATAAGATTTTTTGATCTGACATTTTTTTCTGTAAAAGGAAATACATAATTAAAACTTACAATACACAATTAAAACTAAGGAAATCTTCAACATCTTGAATATCAAATAGAAAATATTTAAATGTAGACAGCTGTTTCGGTAGCATTTGACGTACCATCTTCATGTACTGATGTCGTTATTCCTACTGGAATAGCTGTCTGCATTTCAATTTTTTCTCTTTTACGTTCAAGATATTAAAGATTTTTTTAGTTTTAATTAACCAGCGCCAAGTACCTGTTTAATAAACTAATACATACGTCATAAAAACATATAAAGAAAATTTTATATAGTGAGTAAAAAAAAAAAAAAAAAGGGGGTAGAGCCATTTTTTGAAACAACCATTTTCGAGATCTATAACTGACCTACCTAATCAGGGCGCCTGTCAGTTCTTCTGTAGTAACACATATGCAAAAGGACATGTAAAAAGGAGATTTATGTAGCAAAATCGAAGAAAATCGTTGGAGCCTTTTTAAGATACCGATTTTCGGACTCATTTCACGAAAAGGTTCGCCCTGACTGCCCTAAAACTTAGTCTCCGTTCATATAATTTGAAGGTAATATTGTCTTAAATGTTAAACACTTACTTCTATTGGAATCCGGTAAGAATGTTTAAAGAACCTAACCAAATATTATTTCATGCTATCACCAGCTGGAGATGTCAAGCAAAAAATGTCCTTAAAAAAACTTGAAAAAAAAATCCCTAAAAATAAAAAAAAAATCCCCGGGAATAAAAATGTCTTCTGGAAAAAACATCCCCGAGAAAAAAAAAAAAAAAGTTTCCAAAAAAGTTATTTATTTTTCACATTTTAATGATGCAAAGAAAAATTAATTTTTCATATTTTAATGATGGAAAAAATTTTCACGATTTTAAATTTTTCTTATACATGTATGGTACAGAAAGTATGGTTTTCCACCTAAATTTTCGAAATTGAGATTTTTGTATATTTATATGTTTTGAGGTCCTCTGGATTTGATAATCTCTTTTTTAATGTTTATCTGTGTGTCTGTCTGTGTGTGTATGCGTGTTTGTTATCAACAAAAATTAATTTTTCATATTTTAATGATGCAAAAAATTTTCACGATTTTTACTTTCTCTTATACATGTATGGTACAGAAAGTATTGTTTTTCACCTAAATTTTCGAAATTGAGATTTTTGTATATTTATATGTTTTGAGGTCCGCTGGATTTGATAATATCTTTATCTGTGTGTCTGTCTGTGTGTGTATGTGTGTTTGTTATCAACATATCAAAAGAACAAATATTGTCAAGAAGTTCGAACACAGCATTTTAAAATCTGTATCATATAGAGATGCTATATGAAATTTTTTATTAAGACCAAGCAAATATTTCGTGTACAGGGGCATCCAAGAGAATTTAAGTACATTACATCTATGAACGAAATTTTTGATAGGTACAGTTTTATATTTTTAGACTGCATTAAACAAAATGAAATGAACATTTAAAGAATAATAATAATAATAATAATAAAAGCATGTTTCGTATGTTATGAAAATAATTCACCATTCATTTAAAGAGTCGCATAAAAGAATTTGGATATATTAAGGCTATACTTGAAAATTACTGGAAGCGTCAAATTGTGTTATGTGTTTTTTTATTGAACTAAATTTAACTACTCTAATTAATACTGTGTAATTTAATTGTGTTTATATAATTTATAAACAATATGCAGGGTTCCCAGAGATTACATGAAAACATTCTTTCATTTAATGTAACTGATGAAATTGCTTTACTAAATTATACTAACTTAATGAAAACTACATAGGAATGATAAATAAATTTTTATAACCATACAATAGACAGAGTATTCTTTTAAGTTCAAAACTCAATGTTATTTTTTGCTTTAATTAACACGTTGAGCGCCACACAAATTCTTAAAATCTATTAAAATTCCATAATGATTCCTCCTGTAATAAATAAAAATTAAGCAAATTTTTAATAAATTTTCAATCATTAAATGTAATATTTTTAGTTTTATATCCTATTTCATATCTGCCACCGATGCGATGGTTGACGCGGCTTTATATCGTATTTCACTCTTTCAGCCACCGATGGCTGACAGGGCGCTAAACGTTTTAATTTTTTATTGGTACTGCTTTGACTTTTGGGGTAAAACGTTCACTGAAATGTTTGAAGTATAGCATGTTCTGCACACTCCTAAAGTTTCAAGATGATTCCTTCAGTACTTAGAGATATATAACAAAGTGTCTAGAATCTAGAATGGCTGACATGGCGCTCAACGGGTTAAGCGCTTTGGGATCCCCGGAATACGAAAAACAAGTTTTAGTAGCTGATATACGTGTAGATGACTTTTTTTCAGCATATTTTAAAAACAAGTAATTGCAGGAAATTTAAGTTTGTTATTTTGAAGATCAAATAAGTGTGTCCCATGAAATCTTTGATCAAATGAAATTTTTGACGAAAATCAAAGTAATATTTATTCTTAGCTTAAAAAAACAAAAAAAAAAACAAACAAAAAAAAAAAAAAAAAAAACACGTGTTTTTATGGAAAAATTTACAAAAAAAATTTTTTTTAGCTATAAAAATTATTTTATTAAAATATTTCATTTATTTTTCCCTTTATGTGGGATTCAAGAAAATGTTATATTAAATTCTTAAAAACTTTTGACTTAACCCATACTTGACCAATGTCCCATTTACAGACAGTTACCAAAATAGTGCGTTGGTAATTTGTGGTTTGTCGGAATGATTTTTAACTCTTTCCAACAAAGCTGAAAAGTGTTTACGACTTCGGTTTGTCTGTCTGTCTGCTACAACTCCCGTAAATAATCATGGAATTCTTTGAAACGCATATGTGTTATCCAAGATCAGTATGGGATGTTCCCTATTGAAAATAAGGGGAGGAGGAGGTAAGTAACCACCATTGATATGCGTACAGGTACATCTGCAAAAAAAAATCTACGAGAGGTGTTTCTATAAGCTTTATTTTACGCAAATCATTATGAAATTATATTAAAAACACTTTAAACACACGTAAAATTAAAATTTATTTAAATGGTGTTAAAAAAATTTATCCGAAGCTTTTCGCTTTAATAGTAAAGCATTATCAGGGATTTTTATTATTTGTTTCTAATGAGCAGTTTTTAAATAATTTTTCTTTCCACAGTCAACAGTTAAGTCTTTTAATAACGTGAATATCAGCAAAGTCAATTTGAAGTCCGGTAAAGGTTGGATCAAGGAGCTAAGAAAAATCACACGAGGCTATTGAAGGAAATAATCAAAGAAGGAAATAGTTCTACTCTAGTCGACTTCATTTATGCCAACGGAAACGCTAACCCTATATGCACTGTTAAAAATTTCTGTAAAAATACAGAAAAAGTATTGAGAATCTCCGTAAATGTACATGAGTTCACTGTTAAAAGCAGTGAATCAAGAAACTCGGTTCAGTGTCAAAAATTTCTGTAAAAGTACAGAAAAAGTATTGAGACTCTCCGTAAATTTACATGAGTTCTCTGTTAAAAGCATTGAAACAAGAAACTCAGTTCTTAATTTACAGATATTTCCCTTTTCAAAACAACGTTTTCCCTGTAGGGATTTTGATAGATACATTAAATTAAAAATTATATAAATGCATAACCTTAAATTATTTTTATATCAAGTAAATACCTATATATATATATATATATATATTTAACTAGTAGTTTTGTAAGTAGAAATATACTGAATAGTTTGTTTCATTGCATTGTACTTTTACGTAAAAAGGGGGAAAAGGGAACGTAAGGGAAAAGTAGATATTTTCTGCAGGATGTTTATCTTCGTATCTACTCATTAGAAGTTTGTTGTTGTTGACTGTATTGAAGAACTTAAAGCAATTCGTTTTTTCATTTGGAATTCATAATTAAGTAAGTTAAATTTTATATATCTTTTATCCTATTTTAATAATAAACACAAACAATGACTGTTTATGTTAGTTATATTAGTGGTTATTTTTTTATATTTAAACCCTGAAACTTATAAAAAGATTTAAAGATACCTAGAATCTAGTATGTAGTATCTATCTACGTATTTCGGTTACACAATTCTTTATGTATTTACTACGGAGGGTGAAATTATACAAATGCAGCAGAAATCAATTAAATTTTATATGTTAATACACAAGTCTTTTGTCGAAGTTAAATGTAGGATACTGCTGCTAATTTTATATCAATAGTTTACAAATATTGCATATGTATCTTTAACTTTATTTTTACATGCGTATTTTCTTTAATTTACAATGGAGCAAAATGATGAGAATGTAATAGTTATATCAATGCAGCGGTTCGGTATAGATAGTCTTATCTGCGTATGATTTTGTAAAGCATTTAGAATAGCTTCCAAAAGCAGTTGTAATTGCATTTGTTCAGTTCAGAGAATATTTCCATGTGGAAGAGAGGGTAAATGTTTTATAATACCGAAAGAGGCCATTTTAATTAATAATACTAATAACAGATGATTTCTTCATAAATTGCTCATAAAGCAAAACTTTAGAAGACTGTCGTTTTCATTTTCCTACAAATTCCGACTATGCAAGGTACACAAAATCAACAGGGGAGGAGAATTGTTTTGAAACGGCATAGACGTTTGACATTTTGCACGATAGCAAATAAGAAGAAAATAAATTAGAAGTCCGTATGAGCAATAAGAATAGCAAAAGCAAAGAAATCATTAGAGATGTAAAACTACGGCAGTATACGCTTATAACACCTGACATTAAAAAGCCTACATTCAGCTTGCAGAGAAACCTAAGAAAAAACAAATAAATTGGTGTAAAATTTTTTCATGATTAAAAGAAACTTAATTTAGGCGTTCTCGACAACATGTATTCATACCGGTATGAACTTTTAATGGAAAAGGACGAATTTTCGGTATTTTAGCCGGGGGAGGAGGGACTTTCTTATAATTTGAGCCGCCTTTTCTTCCAGAGTTTGGAAGAAAATTGCTTTAGCAGAAGATTTACAAAATAAACATAGGTATATTAATTTGTTGGAAAGGAGTTATTGTGAAGGATGTAAAAAGTGTGGGTGGGGTGGAGGGGTGTTGTTAAACACAGTTTAGCACATCCATAAAAACAGAGAAACATTACAAATTATATATAAGTATTTGATGTTAAACATTCATTATTTTTTCGGGAGGAGGGCAGTTGTACATCAACCCAGAAACTTTTTTTTTTTTTTTTTTTTTTTTTTTTTTTTTGCGAGTGTCAACGTTTAATATATAAATTAAGAAACAATGCAAGAAAAACGATAAAATTATTTTTTTAACACAGCGAAAATACTGGATGGGGGGGGGGGAGGGGAATGAGATTAAATTAAATTTTCAAACTATTAGCATAATCTGCTCACAAATTGATGTTTAAAGATTAAATGTATAGTTTATGAATCAATCTGAGTAGAGAAATGCTTTATACTAAATTTTACACAGGCTACATTCTGTGAATAAATTCAAATTGAAGTTTAAAAAAGTTCAATTTAATGCGGAATTATTTTGAAGTATAAAAACAACTGGATTATCGAATTGACGTTGATCACAGGTTAACTGCAATAAAAAAAAAAATACTTTTTTGGTGAAATAAGTCAAACTTAAACTGTCTCATCAACACAAAGTCCGAACACTTTCCAACAAGATTTTGGTATGAATTAAAACATTATTTTTTAAGAGTTTCTTTTCTTTCTTTCTTTACTTTTTGAGAAGAACAGATGTCTAATGGCCAGAAAAGTTTATTAAATGAGCAATGTTTTTCTTCGATAAGAATAAGAATAAATTTTAATCAGAACCTTAAAGACCAGAAATATTATTGAAAATTATATTGATCTTTGATACTAAACATTTTTTAGCGAGTGTGTTCGTGTGTGTGTGTGTGGGAACATAGAAAAACTAATAAAATTGTTTCTTTACCCGCAGCGGGAATGAATGGGGGAAGTGGGGAAGAAGTTAAATTACACTTTCAAACTTGTTAATTTTCTGTGTACAAACTGAAATTCTAAGATTGAAAACATAACATTAAGTTGTGCGAAGAAATGTTTAAATGAATGCGAAATTTTATCAAGGTTACATTTTTCGAACCAATTCAAAACTACTTGCACATATGTTTCTTGTACTTTTGTGCCGTAACTACAGTCATGACAATATTTCGTCCACAAATTTATTCTGTAAGGCAGAGATAGCCGAAATGACAATTGGCTGTAATTTAAAACTACTTTTTTGCTAAAACGGATCTAATTGGTACTATCTTATCAAAACTGGGCCAGAAAATAAGCAGATATTTTTTTATATACGCAAAAAATAAATAAATAAATAAATAAATTCATGTTAAGCATATTTTTTTTTCTTTTCTTTGTGAGGTGTGTGTAAGGGGGGGGGGGATTTTAAAGAACAAGAAAATTTTGTTCTGAGGACTACACAGTTTAGGGAGGCTTTTAAAAGTGTTTACTTACAGGTGGTAATTTTTCTAAATATTTTAATCTGTTACCTGTGATTTTTATTACTTTCTTCTACATGTATATATAGAGAAAGTATTGGATTCGTGAAAATTTTCGAACTCCAGTTTTCGATGGATTTACACGTTTTGGGATGCCCTGAATACGATTTGACTGTTTTTAGGAAATGTATGTGTGTGTATCACAAATTTTGTGGACGCTGTATCTCACGAATCAATGAACGAAATTTAACCAAACTTGGTATTTAGTTGGACCCTGACATGAACTGGTGATGATTAGATTTATGGAACAATGGCTAAACAGGTGGTGCTATGATAGCATTTTTCTAAATTTTTAACATGACAGTATAGGATAAAATTTCGTATAAATGTACATAATGAGTTATTTTAATCGTGTGATTGTAAAATTAATATGAATTATTGATAATAGTAGCAGTTAAATAGTAAAAAAAAAAAAAAAAAAAAATGCATGTGGGGGAATCGCTTCCACCCCTGGTGGGGGAGTAAATTTTCAATATGTGTATCTTTCGAAAGATTTCGTCAATACCTTTAAAACGAATGGTTGAACTATAGATCTGTGATAATTTAAGACAAAGCTATCCATTTTTTTTTTTTTTTTTTACGAAAAAAAAAAAACTTTGAAAAAAATCATTTCTTTTCATTTGAAAAAAAAAAAAAAAAAAAAACTGACATCTTTCGGCATTTAGTGATAATTCTATCAGATAAAAATCGTCTGCATTTATAATTGAAAAGAATTTGATAATTTAATAAGTACTTTCTATTGAATAAGTTTTGTGTAAAATTATATAGAAGAAAGTCATGTGGTGGCCACATCATACTAGTTTTTAGTTTAATATCGTCTGAAACTTCTATATATTTTCTTATATATTCGTTTTACAGCCTCTTCCTGTTATTAAAAGTTTTTGCTGGCATTTGCTGAAAGACTGAAAAATAATCTTAGATTACCTTAAATCAAAATAGTAGGAATTGAGGAAGAAGTAAGTCATTCCCACAGTATATAATTAATAGTTTAAATAATAAAAAATAAGTAAATTTAAAAATCGAAATACAAAATAAAGATTTTATAGATGGGAGTTTTATTCGAAAATTTTTTTTAATTTTTCCTTTTTTCCCCCAATGTTTTTAATTTTGCTTTCTGAAAATTTTGAAAATTTGCTTGCATGTGTATATATATGCATATGTATATATATATATTTGCACAAGTTAAAAAACCACAATGTAAGAAAAATAAAATTATTGTTGCTGTTGCCAAGCAATGGTAATAGAGAGGTGGGTTGGGGGGCAAATAAAATTTTCTGACAAGTTAAGATTTTTCAGAATACAGTTTGATATTTAAGGATTCAAAGTACAGAGTGTATATTAAATTGAGTGAGGAAATGTTTAAATTAATACGAAATTTTATCCAGGTTGCTATACGTTGCAGACTAATTTATATCTCAAAATAACAGATCCACATAAAACGTTACTTTTAAGTACAAAATCTAACTGTATATTCGAATTATCCTGGATGAATATACCATAATCATAAGCATGCCAAGACTGCAGTTCCATGTTTATGAAGGGAAACGAACGCAGACGATTGTGGAGCAACTGCAATTTAAAAATACAGTTTCACTGAAATATTGCTAATAGATTCTGCTTAATAACGCATTGTCAAAAAACTTTCAAACAAGTTTTTGCATTGACAGAAATAATTTTTGTTAAACATGTTTTTTCTGTTCATTCTTTGTGAGGGGAAGATTTTAATAACTGGACAGTTTTTAATTCGGAGTATTATAAAGTTAAGAGAGTGCTTGGAACTAAGGCCGAGTCCCCAGGCCTAGGACTCGAGAATCCTAGGCCTGGGGTAGTGTGCCCTCTGAGGGGGATGTTTTTTAAGGGGGTCCAGCCCAGATTTATGTGAGTCTCGAAGAAAACTACGGAAAACTTCGAACAGCTAGGACGACGAGATAGACCTGGGATTGAACCTAGCACTTCCCGTTTATCAGCTGTGATCGTAGAATGGCACGGCCACTCATGGAGTTCTATAGTTTAGAGATGATTCAGGAGCAGTTCACTCTCTGAGGAGACAATAAATTGCTTTATTTCCATATTCAAAGGGTGAAAAAGTACCTAACATACCCAAACCCTAAAAACTGCTATTTGTATTCAAAGTTAATCGTGGAAGAATAGATTAAGGTTATTATTACGTGGCTATTATTTAAAATGTTTATTTAAACCCATAATAAATGATATTTGTAGAATTCTAAAGGCATTGTAAGGAAAAATTTAGAAAGGGGGGGGGGGAGAATCTGGAATTAAAGATAGTCCCTGAAAACTTTCACCTCTGATATTCGTTTATAATCTGCTACCGGTTGTTTTCAATTTTTATTTTACTATTCTTCAAGTATTTTCATGTTCTTTGTACAACTCTCTATGCCATTAAAAATGTTTACCGTTATCGTATACGTGAAGACTGAAACATTATCTGAATTTTCGAAATCAAAATGCAAGAATTTGAGTAGAATTGAAATAAATCGCCTACATCTTGTATAAACAATAGTTTAAATATTGAAAATTCTATAAATTTAAAAACCGAAATACCAAAATAAAGATTTTAGATTTATAGAATTCTTATTTATCAAGTGATTCAATTTTATTTTTTTTAATTTAATTTTTAACTTTTAGTTTTCTTTTCTTCCTTTTGAGGGGTTTGTGGAGAGGGGTGGAGTTAATGTTTCAGCACCGGAAACCGGAAAGTGTTTTCGTTAAATATTTAAATTTTTGGAGATAGAATATTTAAATAATTATCATAATATTAATAATGAAAATAAAGAAGGATATTAATTAAAAGAATTTACCTGTAGCGTAAGACCACAAAAAATTACTCTAATTTGCATTTATGTAATTATTAAAGACCAAATAGTATTTAGAAAATAATTTTTAAATATATTTAATAAACCGGAAATAGTTCGGAATTCAATTGTGTAAAAAACAAATCTGCTGCAGAACTATGTATTAATTTATATTTTTATAAAGATCCAATAGACAAAAGTGGGTCTAGGGGACAGGAGTATATGTTCTTGAAGCTGGTAGACAGGAAGTGATAAATTCGATATGTAGTCGCGCATGCTGTCCTAGTCGTTCGGTGTTTTCCAAGGTTTTCTCTGAAATTCATGTAAATATGGACTAATACCCCTTACGTCAGCCCACGTTGCGGTTTTCGGTAATAAATAGAGGCTTACTTAAAAATGCCTAAATTATTTTCAAAGATTTTTGAAAATGTCGTAATAAATAGCTACCCAAGTCTTACTCTATTCCTTGTACCTTGGGAATGTCTTGGAATTTCTGAAAACTTTAAGGCATTTGTTAAAAGAAAAAAAAAGGGAGAGGGCTAGGGAACACAGGGGCAAACTTTAACATTTCATATAGGAAGGGAGGGGGGGAGTCTTTTAAAAGCTCGGGGATAAAGTCTTTTCAAAGTAGGCCTAGGACCTACAGCTGTCAATCGGCTTTATTCCCAAATACAATCCAATCCATACTTTTTTAAATATAAAATACTTCAAAAATATTCCTGTTACACTGGAGTTTATAAAATGGTGCTTAAATATCTTATAATTTCATTATATAAGTGATTTTTTCCCGTATTAATGATTTAAAATACCATGTATATCTCCTTTTATTTTCTTTAGGTGATTTTTCATTAGATTCTATTTAGATGGAGTATATAAGATACTTTAAAATTCGCTTATGTATACTTAATTTTCTTTTTAGTGCCATGAAATTACAAACCTTTCTTTTCATTATTTGCATAAAATGTCATAGGATGTAAATTTTGTTTTAAAAATTTATAGTTGAAGTGTTTTCCTACAATAGTAATTTTTCATAATTTTTCTTTTTTCTAGTTATAATGGAAATTGATCCTGATATAAGAAACAAAACAAGTTGTCTAAGAAATATGAAAATAGAAAATGCCGTAAAATACCCTCATCAGAGACATTTACAAATATCAAATATTTATCCAGTTAAAGACTTTTTCACCATTTATCTTATATTAATCTCATTTAGAAAAAAAAAAAAAAAAAAGATACGTGAATGTTATGTTAGTAAAATAAAGTTTAATTTAAATCTAATTCAGTATGTTTTATTTTTTTAATTATTTTTAATTGTATGTTTTCTTTGCAGCAAAGATGTTTTTCTTCTTAGTGAGCTTTTTGCAATGATTCTAGTAAATGCTACTTTCATGTGTAAAAGCGCAGAATTTGTTTCTACTTTAGATCCCATTTTGTAGAAGAAAAAATGTTTTAAAATTTGTTTATGTAAAAAAAAAAAAAAAAAAAAAAGTCGAAACTTTTTTAATTCAAAATAATCTAATGGTTTCTTTAACAAAAAGTTTTCTATTTTAAAGATTTGAATTTATGGAATTAGTGACGAAAACCAAAAGAGTACCCGATTTTCATCTGCATTGAAAATTAATTTAATATTTAAAAATATTAAAAGCTCTATATTTCTTTATATACTATTTAATACGTACGAACATTTTCTCTCCACTTGCTGTCTATTTAAAAATATTTATATCCCAGAAACTGCAATAATTATGGAAATTATTCTACGCACTGCAATGAATTAATTATAAAAAAATAAATAAAATTATTTAGGTATCAAACCTTTAATATGTTCCTATACTTCTACGATTATGTATTAGAAATCAGATATAAAATGAGAATTTTTATTTTCAAATAAAATAACTTTTAAAAACCAATTTTATTAAAAACAGAATATTGAAAAATGTTCAAAATTTGTTACAGTTTGAAATAAAATTTTCATCAAATTTGTTAATCTTGGTTTAAGTGACAAGTTATGCATTGAATTAATAAGTTGCACAAATTTACTTTTTTAATAAACTACCAAAATTGTATGCATAGTTTTTAAGAGAGACCTTTATATGGAAATGAATTAGTAATTTTTTTTCTTTAGCTAATATAAAAATCAACGTGAGTATTTAAAAAATTCAAATTCATTTAATACACTACCTTTCCATAAATGACCGGACACTTTAAGATGCGTTTTAAAATGACTCAAAAAGTACTTAACAAATCATCTTGAAACTTCAGGGGTGTAATAAACATGTTATATCTCACGTAGTTCAATTATTTGTTTGTGATAAAAGTGAAAATGGGACCAGTAAAAAATTAAAGAAAAATGAGAGTATTTGGCATCACTCAGTATAAAGTAATGCTCGAAATACAATCTGGCAGCATATGGTTATGGGGCTCATTTTCTGTATAAATTTTTAAGTCTTTACCGCATGTAATCAGGGAGATATAAAGATTTCTATTTCTTTACAAAATTGCCGAACAATTTTTTTTTTTTTTTTTTTTTTCTATAACATGCAAGGTATTAAATCCAGTACAAAGCTATATTCGGGAAACTCAATATACAATATTAGACACAACATACTGCAATGAGAATGAAAAAAAATATTAAATATCTAAAGAAATGTGAGCATTTTTACTAAATAATTTTTAACTGTGCATGACTAAGTTTTAGCTAAATTTCATTTGTATGATTTATAGCCAAATGCATTAAACTACTTATATAAAAACCCCAAACAAATCTTTTGTAAACTCAAAGTTCTACGCCAAAGAATGAACTGGTCTTCAGTTTCTCTCGAAGAAACGCTAAAGTATAAGGTGTTTTACTCACATTTTTGTTTTAATTCAATGAACGCGTAATACAATTTTCTGTGATTGTAAATAAATATTGGGAAAACCCTCTTAACAATTTCTTTTTTGGGGAACAGCTGAAATTCAGTTTATTCTATGACGTAGAACTTTTTGAGTTTACAGAATTTTTGTTTGGGGTTTTTACATAAGTAGCGCAATAAATTTGACTGTTAAATTTTGAAAATGAAATTTCACTGAATATTTACGCATGTGCAGTTAGAAATTATTTAATAAAAATACTCATATTTCATTAGATATTTAATATTTTTTTTTTAATTCTGATTGCAGTATGCAGTGTTTATTATTGTATGTCGAGTTTCCTGAAAAATAATTTGCACTGTCTTTTCATACTTTGCGTGTTATAGCTAAAAAAATTGAAATTTTTTTTGAGAAACCTTTATCTCCCTGACTATATGCGGTAGAGACACATAAACTTAAAAGAGTTAATGAGAAAGAGTCCTATAATCACATGCTACTGCCAGATCGTATTTCAAGCATTAATTATTACAGGGTGAAGCCAATACTTTCATTTTATATTAATTTTCTTTTTACCGGTTCTCCTTTCACACCCCTGAAGTTTCAAAATGATTTGTATAACATTTTTTGAAATACTTTTAAAAATGTCTGAAATCGAAAGTGTGTGGTCATTATGTAAAGGTAGTGTACCTAACAAATTTTTAGTACGTCTTTCTTTTATTTATTTTTTTTTTTTTTCATTTAGAAAGTTTACACCTTTTTAATAGCATAATAAATTCTAAACGATTAGTGTTTTAATTACGTTCTTAATTGTTTTAAGTTAATATCTAATCAAAATGTAATATATATATATATATATATATATATATACATATATTTGTGAAAATATTTTTTTAAGTGTATTTACAAAGTGGATGTATTTTTTGAGTGCAAGAAACTGAGGTTGTTAACACAGATCTACAAATATAAATGTTGGCAAAATTTAATTTATTTATTTTAGTTGATACCTATATTTTTAATCTGCTGAAGCCGAAATTGAAGCCAATTTTCCTCTGTTACATACAGCTTTTGCCAATACAGGGTGTCTACCGACACAATTCCTTCTCTTTCGGTAGTTTCTAGTATGATTCCATGATTAATTGTAATTAATCATGGAATCATACTATAAAAGTAATCGTATAATTATATTGGTGGAAGAGTCATGAAAAAAAATCGCACCCTGTATTGATAAAAATATGTATGTGATAGAATAAAATGTAGTTTCGGTTTCAGCCGAGCAAAAAACATCAAAATCAGCCATAATTATCAAATCAAAATTTTAGATTTAGACCTGTGAGATCTTTCACTATTGAGTCATATAAAATGAGGGAATTAAGTTTTATTTTGGTATGGACTAAATAAAACCGAGCAATATTAAGAAAACATATGACATATTTTGCAATTATTTCTGATCATTTTATTAGAAGTATCATAATATAAATCAGCTTCGTTTTTAAATTTTATATTAAAAGTTTAATGTATGCAAAATGTACCACAACAGTAATAAAATTGTAGTTAAAAACCTGTTACAGCGCATCATTACAAATCCTACCAAAGGTAATACAAGCTTAACCAACTTTATACCTCTGAATTTTAATGTAGTTTTGATAAAAAAATATATAGCATGTCTATATATATACTAAAGTCCGGTCTTGTCCCATCAATTTCCGAGGAGTTCTTATCTCAAAGTTTGAAGGTGGGAGGTGCAAAGTTCGATCTTAGGTTGAGATTTTCAGCCTACCCATTCGAAATTTTCCAAGGTTTTCTTAAAAAACTTTTGGAAATAAGGGATAAAACACCTTAGAATGACCTACACATAAGGCATTCTATACAGGCCTAGAACTCTGGAGTAACCGATGTGATTTTACCACCACAATAATATTAGTATATTTAGAAGCCTATTCAAGACACTCTAAACTGACACGCATTTAAAATAAATCCCAAAGCTATGAATGTACAAGTGCAAAAACATCCAACTTTAAGTTTCTTTTCCTTAAGTTGTATAAGAATCTGTACTTATGTAACGTATTTGCTATATTCTTACCTATATTCATGAAGATAAACTTACTGTTGGATATTTTTGTACTGGTGAATTGATAATAATGGAATTTATTTTAAGTATATGCCAATTTAGAAAGTCTTCGATACGCTTGTAAACATACTAATATTTAATAGGCTTTAGTTAAAGCCGATTGGCTGTGCTAGGTTTCTAGACCTGTGGGGATTGCCAAAAGTGTAGGTCCTTCTAAAATGTCTTATCCCATATTTATACAAGTTTTGGAGAAATCCGCGGAAAATTCCGAATGGGTAGGTCGAAAAGCGCAACCTGGGATCGAACCATGCACCTTCCGCCTTCAAGCGTTAAGAGCAGAGCTTCTAAGCCAATGGTGTGGCCTTCAAATATTAGGTATTTTTACATGGATAAATTTACTGAGATTTTCATAATATTACATACGAAATTTACAGAGACTTGGATATTCTTACGTATGTAATTTTACAGAGCCTTGGATGTTCTTCCATATCTAATTTTACAGAGATTTGGATGATTTTACATATGTAACCTTACAGAGACGTGGTTATTTTTACAATGGTAAATTTACAGAGACTTATATGCTTTTACATGCTCGAATTTACGGAGACTTGCATATTTTTACATATGCAGATTTACAGAGACTATGATGTTTCGCAGATTTAAATTTACAGAGACTTGAATATTTTGATCTATGTAAATTTACAGAGACTATGATTGATTTACAGAATAGTTTCTCTGCATTTTGACAGAATCTCTTTTTTTAATTCTCTGTAAATTTACGTAAGACTTAATATAATTAATTACCAATAGATTCTCTGTAAATTTACAGAAAAATTTTTAACAGTGTGGGATAAAGCCAAAATTATTACAGCACCATCTACTATCCAAGAACTTTACATTTCGGAAGCTATTAATATAATTAAATGCAAAAATACAATGAATTCCAAAGATGCTGCAAGTTTGCCAATAATTTGGCACAATATTATAAAATAGATAATAGTTTATTTCTGCTAATTCATGATGTACTTTTTTTTTTTTTTTTTTTTTTTTCTCTCCTACAATAGCCTCGTGTGATATTTCAATATTTTTCTTAGCTCCTTGATCCAACCTTTACCGGGCTTCAAATTGACTTTGCTGATATTCACGTAATTGAAAGACTTAACTGTTGACTGTGGAAAGAAAAATTATTTAAAAACTGCTCATTAGAAACAAATAATAAAAACCCTGATGATGCTTTACTATTAAAATGAAAAGCTTCGGATAATTTTTTTTAACATCTTTCAAATAAAATTTAATTTTACGTGTGTTTAAAGTGTTTTTAATATAATTAACAAATGGCACGTGTTCAATTTAACTCTCTTTTTTTAGAGATTATTTATTATGAAATTGACATTTATTTATCACATGAACACAAAAAAAAGTTTTCTATACTATATTGTACGATTAGTACTAACATTTACAGGGTCACACAAAAATATTCAAGTACACCAAGGACTATAATTGGAAATTGTTGCAATTTATTTTCATTTTCATTATGAATTTTTAGTACTTTCTAAAAATGTTTAAGAATAATTATGATTTGAATTAATCAATTTGTCTGACTTTCTGTTCGTCGGTCTATCTGTCTTTCTGTTCGCCTCTAGCGTCTAGCGTCAGCAAATATTTACATAATTTCTTCAAAATGATTCATATCATTCAAGTTCATTAGGGCATGTTCCGTGTTTAAAATGGTACAAATTGTACAATTAGTTTGTGTACAGGGACACCCAAAATAACGATAGTGTATTTAATGAAAGACATTTTTATAAATCATATTTAAATAAATTTGAACTTAATAAACCATAATGAAATTAAGATTAATTATTCTTATAGTAAAAAAAAATCTGGAGTGACTCCACTCCACTTTCTAAACATTGAGTAATTAACAGTTTTGTAGATAAAGTAAAGAAAGAGGAGTTGTTAAACAAACAAAAGAGAGAAAACCGTAATAGAGTGTTTGAGTATTTTTCTCCATATGTATTACACGATGTTTTATTGAACGCTACTGAACTTTGAGCTCATTGATCATAATGATAAAGAATTTTTCGTTGTGTACCTGTAAAAACCTATACATGCTCGATTCACCAAAATACTTATAGTTAGTGCAACAGTGATTTATAATATTCATATAAATTTTCAGCTCAGTTGAATAAGGCTTTTAAATGCCATCGCACTTTTAAAAATTTCGTCCCATAGGCCATAATGATAAAGAAATTTTTTTTGTGTCCCTGCAAAAAATCTGTAAGTGCTAAATTCACCAAAATCTATACAGTTGGTGAAACTGTGACCTATAACATGTGTACAAATTTTCTGCTCAGATTAATAAGGCGTTTAGACGCTATCACACTTTTAAAAATTTGACCCCATAGGACATAATGATAAAGAATTATTCTTTGTGTCCCTGTAAAAAAACTATAAATGCTAGATTCTCCAAAATCAATACAGATTGAGTATCTGTGACCTATAATATGTGTATAAATTTTTTGCTCAATTGATTAAGGCGTTTAGATGCTATCGCACTTTGAAGATTTTGGTCCCATAGGCCATAATGATAAAGAATTTTTCTTTGTGTCCCTGTAAAAACAATATAAGTGCTAGATTTATCAAAATCAATAGGGTTCGTGCTACGGTGACTGGTGACTTGCAACATGCGTACCAACTTACAGCTCATTTGAGCAAAGCGTTTAGACGCTAGAGTGTTCATTCCAACACAATCACACGCACATACATACACACATACATACACACACACATACATATATCATCGTAAAAATAGTGCAAACGCACTCAGGGAACCTCGAAACGTATAGAAACATCAAAATCTCAAATTCGGATTTTTGACATGATTACAATACTTTCCTCACTATAGTGTTCGGAAAGTAAAAATATTTTCTATAAAATATGGTTCGTTTAGCGTTAAAATTTACAGGGCTACTCATACTCTAAAATATTCTGACATATTAAGAGCTATAACCGGAAATTGTTGGAATTGCATTTCCGTTTGTTTTAAACCTTTTTAATACTTTACTTTCTAACAATGGTTAAGAATGATTGTGAATTCAATTAGTCTTTCAGTCATTCTGTTTGTTCGCTTTGTGATCACGTAGATGAAATACATTGAAGGTTAGATTAATTTTTAAAATTGCAAATTGTTAGAAGTTGGATATTAAATTAATATATGTTTAAATTTCTATACATTGTTATTTTTAATGATTTAATTTATCTTTTGTATCTGGTTAATTTTAAACAGTGTGAACTTCAAAAATTACAATTTCAAATAAATCTATCGCTGAATATTGCCAATTGAAGATTTTACAACTGACTGTCTAACATTCTAGTCCAGGGCTGGCCAACCTGTGGCCCGCCGTGAAAAGTTCTGCGGCCCGCGACAGAATTCAGGAAATTTCTTATTTGTCATATTCGTTTAAAACATCTAAAATTAATAAACTTTTTCTGGCGTTATTAATGGAAATACCGATTAAGGTATCTAAGGAAACAAATATCGCGTTCACTGATGTTAATAAAATATTATCAGATCAATAACTGATTCTTACTATTATACTTATGAATACATAATAATAATAAGTTTTTGATTGTTTTATAGTTATTTTATCAATAAAAATGTATTTAATATACATATTTTCTGTTTTAAATCCTCACAAGCCCACCGGAAAAAGAATTACTATACATATATGGTTCATGCATTTATACAACACGGCCCGCCTGTGTAAAACAGATTTCCAATGCGGCCCACCAAGAGTTGTGGGCAGGGCCCGATTAAGCTTTGAAGCTAGGGGAAGCTCAGTATCATTTCAGAAAATCTGTTACATATTGTAATATAAAAATGCTATAGACCAAAAATTAGTGTGTGTTTATAGTTATTTTTTTTTTCATTCATATATCTGGGTGGTTTCTACACACAACATTAAAATTGTATAACTTATTAATTAAGAACATTTAGATTTTTGAGGTTAAATAATAGATTTTTCCCGAAATAGTGAGTATTCTATCTTGCTTTAGGTGAACTTTCTCAGAAAAATTTAATCTCAGTATGAAAAAAATAAAACAGAAAATTCAAGACCCTGTTTTTAGTCATTTTGGGGGCCCCGTCTTAAATTTTAGAGGGGAAGCTTGTGCTTCCCGAGCCTTTTGGGTAATCAGGCCCTGGTTGTGGGTTGGACAGGCCTGTTCTAATCAACAACTATTGAATAAAAAATAAATCAAGACGATTTTTACGACACAAAATTTGCCAGCTTTTTTCTCCCTCTATATTAATAAAGTTAAATAATAAAGAGGTAATTGACATTGACAAAATACAATGGAACAGAATATTTTGAATTAATGTCCATAAAAAATAAAAACAAAATGGTTTATTCTAAATGTGTTAACACAAACACCTGCGTAAATTATGTAACGAAAATAGAAAAAATAAAATTAACGCTATTGTTACGGCGAACAAAATTACAGTTAGAAATGTTCTTTTTGTCAAAACTGGGATTTCAGACAGGATGCCAATCATCAACATAAAACGTTATAGAAAAAATTATTCGGAAGAAAAAAGAACACGTCACGTTCCAGTTTTTCAAATCTCGTTAACCCATTTATGATCGATGAAATATCATCATCTTTATGAGATCTTTTTTTAATTGTGAAGCATCAAAATACGTTCAGCCAAGCGTACAGAGAAAGTTCATCTGATGGGAAATAAAGCACTTTAATAATAGAATGAAAAGAAGCGAATTAGGGTATTCAGATGCATCTTTAGAAAAGATTCATATCAAGTTACAAATACTAGTGTTATTATTATTATTATTATGTGAAAAAAATTAATTAATAAGAAGCAATTTATAAGCAGTTCCAAGTAAAAATGGATTTGTACTACTTCAGGGTTAAAAATAAGTTAAAACAAGGGGAAAATGATGATAAGTTAGGGGCAGAATTCCTCGTTTAGGTATTGTAGATACATTAATAAAATATTTATAGCTGTTATTAAATTAAAAGTATGTATGCATACACTCTCAGAAATAATATACTCAATTTTGACGATTCAGACATCCTCGGGCTTAATTTCGTTGTTTTTGACAACCATTTCGTCAAGCGATCATGTGATTTTTGAGGAAACGTGAACTCTCAAATATTTGACGAAACTATTTACTCACAATAGCATGTACTAGCTTTCATTACCGCCATACTGATTTTTTTCCTGTGTTGTTTCGACTTTACGTAACAATGACTTTTATTTGCCGGCCTGGTGGTTCGGTCGGTAGGACGCTGCCTTCTGGATTCCCGGGTACGAATCGCGGTGCGGGCATGAATGTTTGTGATGCCCTATGTCTACAAAATATTGTGTGCGCTTGTTTCTGTGGATTTCTGTAAAAATATGGAGCAATTGAGACAAATATCATTGTAACTATAGGTCTCAAAGCTGTCAAATAAATGTCCAAATGATTTTTATTTGTTTGCTCTGTTTTATTTATATTTTCATTAAATATAATTAGGATTTAATGACTAAAGCAACGAACTTGCAACTAATTTTATAATTCTATAATTTGTATTTTATTCTGTATCACGAAACTAGGACGAAAAAATTTATTTTTACTTTTGACGAAATTCGTATAATCAAACAAGTGCCGAAAGTAATTTTCTCAATTTGACGAAAGAAGAAGGAGAAAATATTTTTTTTTTTTTTTTTTTTGACGAAATTCTTATTTCAAATAGGTAACGAAACAAATTTCGTCAATTTGACGAAATGTTCGCTCGGAGCATATCCCTAGAAACACTTTTGTCAAAAATGAACAAAATTTCGTGAAATTTCAGTATCCATTTCTGAGAGTGTATATTCAGTGAGTTGCCATTTATGCCATTCTCTGACTTTATTAGACTAATTTTGAGTAGCCTTGTATAATATCTGTAAATTATATTGTTATGTCTGCATTATTCGTTTATCTATCTATATATCTATTTACGCTCTAATTTCCGGTTAAAACTTATATAATGGTTTAAAACTTATATGTGTTATTCAACGTCACGACGGCATGTTCTGTATTGAAAATGTAATAAATGGTACAACTGGTGTGTGTTTTGGGATTCAGAAAAATATTTCCTATCCATTACTGTGCATGAGAGGTATCGTTTAAATCCTATTTAAATATTTTTATACTGAAGATTTAATATTTTTATACACTATAAAAAAATTAATATATGTTATTAAAATACGCAAAGATATTTTTTCTGTAGAATAAAGTTTCATTAGCGTAACTGATTGTTCACAGTTCCCTATAAAGTTGTTCAGATTATTTATGGGACGTAAATGAAATTCCCCCAAAGTATACTATATTACCTTTTCCAGAAAATCTTTATTTACTTTTTACACAGAAAAGCTTGTTAACAATGTTTATATAGTGTAACAGTGTTTATACAGTGTTTTTTATAGTATAAATTAATATGACAATTTGGTACAGACACCATCATTATAATCTTTTTCACATGACTGATGACATGGAAGCCGGATTATTCAAGCTGAAAAGTGGGAAAAAAGACCAATTTCCGTTTAGGCGATGAAATCTTCTTTATTTACGCGAAGAAATAGTCTTAAAAGGCCTATTATTTCCTTTTAGAGTTTAAATGAAAATGTTTTAGTGTAAATAACTTATGTTTTGCATGCCATTCTAGGCAATTATGTCGCATAAGCTTTCAGATTATTCATCGTCTTACTGAATACTTTTATAATCTTTATTGACGATCTAATTTTATGTTGAATAAAGGATTAACAAATGTAATACTAAAAAACATTTGAAAGCTTTTTTTTTTTTTTTTTTTGTAAAAAAGGATTGTGAAACACAAGTGTGTAACACTTTCCAACAAATTAAAAAAGTGTTCATGACTTTGTCCATCTATCTATTCTTGTGATTTCCGTAAATATTTTTAGAATACCTTATACAGTGAAACCTCCTGTAAGGGACACCTCCGAAGAAGGGAACCTCTATTTAAGGGACGATTTCTCTTATCCCAGTCTCTTTGAATAGGAACCTTAATGTGATTATCTCTGGCTAAGGGATACTCTAATTAAAGGACACCAAAAAATTCCAAGAAAAATTTTGAGACTTTAGTGACAATTTTCGAACACGTAGAAAAAGATTTTGTGATAAGGAAAACATAAAAGAGTGACATTTATTAAACTTCCTATTTTGAAGAATATAGTTTTCAGTGTAGAAAAGGGAATAATACAGGAAAAAACAGCCAGGCCTTTATCTGAAATCCCTGACTGTGTTACTTTGTTGTAACATAGTAAAAGAATTCGAGCAACTACTTGTGATTGGGAAGGCCAAGAAACTTAGGTGCTTCGAAACCCAAAAGCTTTATCAGTACATTTATATTCTAATAAAAAGTCATGGATCAATCAAGACATTATGTCAGAATAACTAATAGATTTAGATGAAAGAATGTTTTTTTTTTTTTTTTTTTTTTTTTTTTTTTTAAAGGATGATTTTGCTTTTTCTTGATAACGCATAATCACACCCAACCGATTAAAAATTTAAATTTGTGAAATTAGCGTTCTTCCCATCAAATGCAACTTCATTACTACAAACTTTAGATTAAGGAATAAATTGGAGCTTCAAGGTTCAACACAGAAATTTTTTTCTGTAACATATTACGGATTATTTCAAATAATTTTTTTCTCTGTTTCTTTCATAATTTTAGTTAGTTCATTAATTGAGAGATTTATGCGTTCTGTATAAAATTTTAAAAAACTGATATTAATATGGGTTCTATGTTACCTGTATTTCTATTTAAATTAAATTTCTTAAGGACAGTTTGACTTATGTACTATGTTATTAAAAAGCACCACAATACAAAACTTTGAATAATCACCATACGATAGTGTGTACTCAAAGTTTTATACTTATTATATACCGTGTATGCTAATATTGATACCTCTGAATAAGGGACACCTCTATTTAAGGGAGAAAATGCCCGGTCCCTTGGGTGTCCATTATTTGGAGGTACTACTGTATATATATATAGGTTACTACAGCATGTTCACTAATAAAAATGGAATAAATTGTACAACTAGTAAGTACTAGGATTCACAAAAAAAAAAAAAAAAAAAAAATCAAATACATTGCAGCGTATGAGAGGTATCCTGTTTCAACATCTTTTTGCTGCTCAAAACATAACCAAATTAACTTATTTTATCTAGACGTATATTAAGCTTGTTTCTTATAGAATTGGATTCGATAAGTATTAATAACTGGTTACAAGGTCATATAAAATATTCAGATAAATTATGAAATAGAAGTTATAAATTGTTTACATGACTCACAGAAGGATCTAGATATATTTCTGTTTACTAGAGGCATTTATTTAAAACATATTTTTAATTTTTATACTACCCAAAACTTTAAGAAATAACATATAATATGCTGACTCGGAGGAACACGTTTTCTGTAGAGAATATTTAGCTGAAGTTACAGGGCCACACAAAAATATTAAGATAAATAAATTATGACATATAAATGAGAAATTGCCAAAAGAGCATTTTCTGTTGAAGACTTTCCAAAAAATTGAAAATATTTATGACCTCGGTTTTTCTGCATGTGTTTGTCTGCCTGCTTCTCTGCCATGCTGTTATTTCTGTAAAACCTTTTAGAATGCCTCTACACTAATATATGTTCCTCAGGTTTACAGCATGTTTTCTACAGTATCTTTCCATAAATGACCGGACACTTTCGATTTTAGACGTTTTATCAAATATCTCAAAAATTACTAGATGAATCACACTGAAAAAAAAAATTCTATAACTGATATCTTGAATCTAAATTGTGGCTCTAGAAAAAATAGTTCCATGTCCTCCTTATAAATTCTAGCCCCTTTTGAAAACGAGTTCTAGACACTCCTATTAGAATTCTAGAGAGTTTGTCTATATTATCGAGATCAAACCTATTTGAAAATGTCTCCAAGTAAATGCGAACACAAGAGGCGGGTTCCAGCAACTATAATCTTTTTTTTTATGACGAAATTCTAGATAATTAAGCGAGAATTTCTCGCCATACAAAAGATTCAGAATATTCAGAATATTGTTTCACCACTATCAGCATTTTTACTAAATAGTTTTCAACTACCAAAACTAAATGCAAAACTGGTGTACAAACGATAAATAGACAATAAGACTTTTTCACACACCATAAATTTTAAGCCAGCACAACCGGTTTCGAAAGGACGTAGCCTTCCTTCATCAGGTGCAAAAAAACACGTGCTACTGCCTTGGAGGCAAAAGCAAGACAGGAGTTCGGAGTTTTCAACTACTCATGTGCAGGTTTTAACGAAATCTCATTTGCATAATATAATAGCTAATAGTATTGAGCTACTCATATGAAAACCCCAAAACAAATATCATGTAAATTAAAAAAAAAAATTCTACGCGATCGAATGAACTGAATTTCAGTTGTCAAAAATAATTATTATAATAAGGGGGTTTTCTCAATATTTATTTACAATCACCGAATATTGCATTACCATTGATTGTATCAAAATAAAAATGTGAGTAAAAGATTATTTAGGTTTTTTTTTTTTTTTTTTTTAAGAATAGCAGTTCAATCTATCACGTACAACTTTTTGAATTTACACAATACTTGTTTGGAGTTTTTATATAAGCAGCTCAGTACATTTGACTATTAAATTATGCAAAAGAAATTTCGCTAACACGCACAGTTAAAAGTTATTTAGTAAAAATGCTCATATTTCATCATATGTTTAATATTTTTACATTCTGATTGCCATATGCTGTGTCTAATGCTGTGTATCAAGTTTCTTGAAAAGGGCTTTGCATGATTTAATACTTTGCGTATTATAGTTAAAAAAGTGACAATATTTTTTGCAAATTTTTAAAGAAACCGTTATATCTCTATAAATATATGTGGTAGCCTCATAAAAATTTATACAGATAATGAAAAGGAACCTCATACTTACGTACCACAGCCAAATTGCCTTTCACGAATAACTTTTTAATAGGGTGATTCCAAACATTTTCATTTTATATAATATTTTAGTGATCCACCTCTTATATTCGTGGCAAAACTTTCATTGAAATCAGGGGCGAGGCGTGGTTCAGAAAACTATGGAAGCGCCGAAGCGACGCGCTTCCAAAAGCAGAGGAAGAATCAATTCAGTCTTTCGACTAGGCGACGTTACTTGATTACTTTTTAAAAATCTTAAATAGAGGAAGCGCTGCTTCCATCGCCTCCATGGATGTTTCGCCAATGATTGAAATGTATGATGTATAACATGTTCTTCACACTCCTGAAGTTTCAAGATGATTCGTCGAGTGCTTTTTGAAATATTTGAAAGAACGTCTGAAATCGAAAGTGAATGGTCATTTATAGGAAACTAGTGTATTAAAAATAGTACATATACACATTGAAGGTTAAACAATGTAACAATAAGTACAGTCGGAAAGTTTGATAATCTTTGCGAACTGCGCGATTTTTCTTTCGTATTGGTTTGATATTTTATTCATTTTATCGCTCCTTTTGCGATTTAAACTACCATCAAAGTAATACAAGATAAACTATGAAATTTTTTAAACTGCGGCAGATTATAATTGCTAAAAAAAAATTATTCGTTAAATATGTAAATGTGAACTCTTTTATTGCCGCAGACCATAATTTGCGGCAATAATTGAAATAAAGCTCTCAAAGAAAAAAATTTGAAAGAAAGAACATGAAGTCGACGGAATCCCCTCCGTGGAGGATCAAAATTGGGATGGTATGTCTCCGGAACATCCTTAGGGGTGCATCCCAGACCGTCGCCAATTGCCCATAGTTCAGTACTAGTGCAACGTTAAACCCTTCCTACCTACCTACTATGAAGTCGACAAAATAGTATTATCGTGAAATGATTTTCTATGATTTAGTATGGGATAAATCAAGACTCCAACGTCTGCAATTAGCATGTAAAGAAGTAAACCTTCTTCTTGTGCTGCTATATTTAGATGGTTTACAGAATTTTGCAGAAGTCAAAACTCTTTTCTATATTGAAAAATACACAGAAACACAGATTAGTACTCTGTGCGCAGGAAGACTTTTGTCAGCTATAGTTCCTGAGAATGTATCCGCCATACGCCCATAAATCATTATGTAAAAAAAATTAATTAATTAATAAATAAAAAAAATTTCGTTGTTTCGTTGTAAAAATCTATAAATGATTCATCAAAATATATGCGTTTCGTGATAATGATGGTACTATGATAATGGTAATATATACAGAACGTACGTCTATAATAATTCATCAAAATACATATAATACGTGCGAGGGTGACCTATAATATGCATATGAATTTTCAGCTCAATCGGATAAGACATTTGGAGGCTATCACACTTTAAATAATTTAAGTCCATTGGCCATAATGATAAAGAATATTTCATTGTGTCTCTGTAGAAATCTATAAATGCTAGACTCACCAAAATCCTTTCAATTCTTGCGACAGTGACCTATAACATATATACCAATCTTCAACTCAGTCGAATAAGGCATCTAGACGCTATTGCGCTTTGAATAATTTCAGCCCATAGGCCATAACGATAAAGAATTATTTTCCTTTATGTCCCTATAAAAGAACTATAAGTGCTAGATTCCCCAAAATTTATACAGTTTTTGTGTGACGATGATCTGTAACATGTGTATAAATTTACAGTTTATTTGAATAAGGCGTTTAGACACTATCGCGTTTTCGATAATTTGAGTCCATAGACCATAATGATAAAGAATATTTTGCTGTGTCCCTGTTAAATAAAATATATGACCAAAATCTATATAGTTCTTGTGATGGTGACCTATAACACGCTTTTCATTTACATCATTTCTTTTATACAAGTTGCAATTGCGTTGATAAATGAAATATTTTTATTCTACAAACTTTTCTTAACTATTTTCAACGATACAAATTAATTGGTATATTTACCTAAGCCATTATTTAGGAAATCTATATTTTTCTAAAATTTTAAATACAATGTTAATATTTGATAGTTGTATTTTGCGCATACTTTCTAGTTTTTGTCTTTATTTACTTTCTATTTCCTTTGTGATTTTGTAATATTATTGCTGTATTTTCATAGTTCTTTTGCTTGATTTTCATTATATAAATACAATTTCTCTAACTTGATTTTTAGTTTTCATTATTTTTTTTTTTTTTTTTTTTTTTACTACTGTTGGTCTGAAAATTTGTTCACATTATCTCTCATTTTACTTTCTCTTACCCATAAGGTACAGAAAGTATTGTTTTTTGATCAAATTTTCGAACGCGCGTTTTTGTTATATTTACATGTTCTGAGGTCCCCTGAATACGAAAATCATGTTTTTAGCAAATGGTCTGTGCGTATGTCTGTGTGTGTGTCTGTCTGTCTGTTATCAGCATATCTCAAAAACAAATTATGGCAGAAAGTTCAAACTTGGTATTCTAAATGTGTATCATATATAGATGCTACAAAGCTTTTCGTTAAGATCAAGCAAATGGTTCGTGTACAGGGACACTCAATAGTATTCAAATACATTACGTCTTTGGGGGAAATTGCAGGTAAGTAGAGTTTAACATCTATAGACTGCACTAAACCAAATGAAACGAATATATATATATTTTGTAATAGAAATAGTCAACAGGGAAAAAAATTGTGTATGTTGGAGCCTCACCTCCCCCCCATTGCGGGGACGTCCCCCTCGAGGGGAGTAAATTTTCATGATGGGTATCTTTCAAAAGAACTCGCCAATACCTTTAAAACGAATGGTTGAATCATCGATCTGCGATAATTTAAAACAAAGTTATCGTTTTTTTTTTTTTTTTTTCTTTTAACGAAAAAAATAAATAAATAAATAAATAAATAAATAAAATCTTTTTTTTTTTTTTTTTTTTTTTTATTGAGAATAAAATGGACTTTTTTTGGATATTTAGTGTTTTACTACTTCTCTAATATGGAAATCGTCTGCATTATCATAAAAGATAATTTTTTTAAATAATAATTTGAATAAATTATTTTTTAAAAACAGAATTATTTTTTAATATCCGAATTAAATTCTATATAAATGTAGGTGTATTAATGAAACGGGGGATTGAGGGGGGCGGTAGCCCCCCTCACACAGAACTAATTATCATATAAAACTCTTCCGAAGCCTAATTTGAATTGTTTGACACAGGTTTACATGACAGTTCTCGTTATCTTACCTCTTAATCTGCAACCTGTATTTATAGTATTAAATTTCAGGGTCGAGAAAGTCGTGTGAGTGACACACCAGATTATTTAGACTTAAAATTCTATCAAAGTGATATACTGCAGGATTTTCATTTTATACAAGTATATATTTATGCTTAAAATAGCTGCTATAGAATGATATCTTGCATTTTGATGCTCACTGAAGAGATGATCAACCCTGATGATTTATTTCTTCGGTTTATTTGATTACTAGCCGCCTTCGGCGACCAGCTGGTTCGCGATCCCTGAAAAATCCGACTTTACGAAACTCCCGCTCGGTGGCGCCTGCGGCGCCTTTTTCCCGTTTCAGGTCTAATATCAGCTTATCGATATATCGTAAAAATAGCTTATTGAAAGCGCAGTAAATTCCCGTGCGGTAGCGCCTTCGGCGCCCTCTTCCCTTTTCAGTATCTGAAACATCCTGTTCGCTCACCATGTTATGATCTTTCAAATTTCTGACTTTAGCTAAGTCCCGCTCGGTGGCGCCTGCGGCGCCGTATAACATTTTTGTTAAAAGATTTGTGTCTGACTTATCTGTGGTTTTCTCCAAAACTTGCTTAATTCCGGGCTATATACCGTTAAAAATTATTAGTACGAAATGTGAGCGAAAATCTGAATTTGAAACTCTGTAAAATATAAAAGAATAAAAATTTTCTGGTTTTTCCGTAGTTTTCTCCGAAAGTTCCGTACAGAATTTGAACGGCTTATATCATTTTAATAGCCTGCAATAAAAATACTTAAAAATATCTTTTGAATGATGTATTATGTATTACAATAATGAATATCTTTGATATATTTTAGACTCAAAATGGCTAATCTATCAAGGGCGATTAACGATTTCTATTGAAATCCGTCTAAAATTTAAGAATTCCAAAACTGCTTTTTTACAACCGAATTCATAAAAAAAAGGAAAAAAAAAATCAATATTATTCTGTTAAAAGTAACTTTTGGTGTTATTAACAGATAAAATAAAAATGAATTTAAATAAATATAATATGTCTATTTATTTTATTTTTAAAGCTATACTTTAGATTTTTTAACTGCATACAGGTGAGCCATAATGACGGGCAATTTCGAAGTTCTGCTTTTGATTGATTTTAAATTGAAAAGATTCAAAAACTGTTTTTTTTATTTCCACTACTTTGTCACGTGGGCGAAAAACGAAAAACATTTTTCCCGACCGGAAGCCAGCATGTCTAGCACCTGGCACTGAAGAATCTTTGATAAATGAAATAATTAAGTGTTCTCCTGTTTCCAACTAAATTTCATACTTTAGTTAATTTTAAAAAATCTAATTGCTGTAGAGATAAGCCACTTGCACTCTTAGATTCGGAAAAAAATCCTCTTTCATTTGGTACCAAATTCGTAACGATCGGACCAATATTTCTAATTTATTTTCCACTTTTTCTGTTTTTAACTTCGTTAAAATATCTATTTTTATGCAATCGCGGTGAATTCTCAGTCATTGAGATCGCTTTTTGATTAGACATAGGTTTACATTTTAATTAATATCTCCACAACTAATTAAAATTTTTAAATTCTGTTTTCACTATGCATTCGGGCAGGCTTCGGAGCACCCGTATATCAAATTTTGTACTTCTGCGTTCAATAGGGGCTGAACGTATAGATACTCAGACAGACAGACAGACGGACAGTCAGACAGAGAGACAGACAGACATCTTCCTTTATTATTATAGATTAACCTTTTCCTACACTGTGCTGCAATTAAAAAAAAAAAAAAAAAAAAATCGAGCCGTGATACCATTCCTGCTGATTTTTATGTAAAATGAACTCTTGAATTCGAATATGATCCTGATTTTGCCCAATCACCCACCACTTTCTGGTGACGGTGGGGGAAATGTCCCCCAAATTTTATCACTATTTACTAATTTTATGGCCATAAATTTGATTTGAAGAATGGAAAAAAAAATATTTAAACACTTTAAAACGAAAAATATATATAATAAATAATAAATAATAATAATAATAATTGGTTAATAAAATATAATAAATATAATTCATAATTTCAGGGGCGAATCCCCCTAAATTTTCCCCTCGCTGCAAATGTTCATGTTTTAGAATTTTTGACTTCTGAAGCCCCTTAGAAGATATTTAACAGTTAAATTAATCCTTTCCTCCCCTACAAATCTAGTTTATAGCCATAAAATTACTGAAAAGTTATAAAAACAGGAGGGCGTCCCCAAAAAACGGTGGGTGATAGGGCAAAATGAGTGCCATATTCAGATTCAGGAGGTCATTTTATATAAGAATTTGCAAAAAATAGTGTTGGGGCCGATTTTAATGCAGAGCAATGTGTTATTAATAAGTTTTTATTATTTCTTTTTTTGTTAAAATCTGATATGCATGGACACTCTTGTTTATTGTTAATGTATAATTAATCACTCTCTTTATTTTTAAATTAGATCCTTTTTTTTAAGTACATTATGGTTGGGCATCCTCATTTATTATACGGGGTTTGGGGGATAACATACAAGCGAGTATTATATATGTACATATATGTATATAAATTACTAATGATTATTTTTATTTTATTTTAGTGGTGATATTTCATCATCTATGTTCTTGCATTTAACAATATTGTTACAAATACTAGGGGGTTCTGTCTCCTGCTCGCTCCGCTGTACAACCGCCGAGGGAGGCTTGGCCCCTCCCGACTTGCTACGCTTATTAATCCCTGTTGCATTCTGTCCGCCTATTCATTGCTTTGCCTTTCACTGAATAAAAATATTAGTAGTGCATCACAAGGCAAAAGCAGAAAAATGTTGCAGAAATCCCCATGTTCAATGCCGATTTAAAATAGATATTATTTAATATTTTTTAAAATGAAATATTATGCTAAAAATCAGTAATTTGTTTTAGAATAGAAAGAAACTTGTTATATCTGGACCATGTTGCGTCACAACTTTAGTATATGACCCCCTTGTTGACTTTAAATTTTTTGTCACTGTTTGGCGATGAATTTTTTTCTATAAATGCCTGTTAAAAAATAAGTAAATAAATAAATAAATAAATAAACAATAATTGTAATAAAATAAATAAGTAAATAAATAATAATTCCCTTATCGGATATTCATTAAAATTCTTCATGATTGCAATTTTCATTCTGTATATTTTATTTCATTTTTCTGATGAAATTCATTTGTAACGTCCTTTTTTATGTAGTTTGTGTACTATAAAATTTTGGCAAATGCATACAGTTACAATCCAACAAAAATTACACCTATAATCAAACAAAACTCCTGGTGACGTATTGATGTTTTATGCTTTCATCATAATTATTTTCTAATCCTTTTTTTTTTTTTTTTCTTTAATTTCTGTTATTCACATGATATTTCATTTCTTCCTGTGCAATGCTTGAAAAATTTCTTTATATATATGTATATAATCGTTTGTCCTGGGGGAGTGAGTGTGATTAATCATCGTCCAGTCCAAACCCCTGCACCTAGGAACATGAAACATGGTAAAAACATGTGACATAAACACTCACTAAAAAGTGATTTCACAAACAAGAACCTTTATGTCTCAGAGAAGTAAATAAATAAATAATAATAATAATAATAATAATAATAAACAGATGTCTCTAAAGTTTTTTTTTGTTAATATATAGAGCTAACACATATATTTAAAAATCCATATCTGGAATTTCAGAAATTCGGCACCCAAATAGGGGAAGGGGACAAAATGTGATTTCACTTGATCCTTTACATAAAAAAAAAAAAAAAAACGTATACGTGAGATTTTTGTTTTAAAATAAAACTAACACAAATACCTAAAAACTAACTCCTGGAATTTTGGAAATTCGGTCCCCAAGGACGGGGATGGGGCAAAACGTGATTTCACATGCGCAGCACGTGATTTCCCATAACCCTTTATATCTCATCTCAAAGAACAACAACAAAAAAAGATATCCGCAGGATTTTTACTTTAAAGTATAAGAAACACAGATACTTTAAAGTATAAGAAATATAGGGGGGGGGGGGCAAAATGTGCTTTCACATGAGCCAAAAAGTGATTTCATTTAATCCTTCATATCTCAAAGAAACAACAAATATACATATGATTTTCACTTTTAAACATAGGAAACACAAAAACCTAAAAACCAATTTCTGAAATTTTAGAAATTCGCCCCCTCCCCCCCCCAAGGTAGGGGGAGGGGGCAAAACGTGACTTCACATAACCTTTTATCTATACATATAAAAGAGTACATTCATCACTGAGTCAACACTGCTGTGGTTATTCTGTGTGGGACTGTGGGAGCATAATAAGGCTCCAAATTGCTTCACGGTGAAGAAATTGCACATGGGAAGACTATGACTCAGATACAAAATAATAATAATAATAATTATTATTATTATTAGTTTTATTTTAAGTAAGAAAGGGGGAAAATTTTCTTTTTTTTTTTATGATGTGTGTGTGTGGGGGGGGGGGGATTTGCAAAATCTGGACTTTACAGTAGAAATCTAACAAAAATGGACCATGGAAGTTGAAATTGGCTGTTCGTCTTCTGAAGTGTATTTCTGAAAACCAATTTTAGATGTTTTACAATTTTCGAATTACTTTTTTTTTTTTTTTTTTTTTGGGGGGGGGGGGGGGGGTGGAGTAGGAGGAGGAAGCGGCTACGACAGGGTAAATTCGAGAGCCCCTTTTTTCGTTAAATTTTTCCTGGATAATATATGGAAACTGCATTCACGAAGTTCGGTGTGCGGGTTGGTTGTTTAAATGAAACACCAACCGAGAAGAAATTTTGTGAAATTTCCCCTTTTCTGCCTGTAATGGGTAGGAGGCAAAAAACATTTTTCCAAGCGTAATTCTGCCCCACATTATCGCCGGATGACAATTTTTTGGTATCTGTGTATGCTGTGTGTACCAAACATGCACTATAAAAAGAGTTTTTGGAAGTATCATCCCCTTCCCCTTTTTGAGTTTCAGGGGTAAAGAACACGTTTCCAATTGCAACTCTTTTCTAATTTATCTCAAACAGGTGATTTTTTGATATATTGATTGGTTATGTGTGCCTAAAACACTCTGTAAATGGACTGGGTAAAATTTTCCACCTTCCCTTTTGGGGGGTGGGATAGGGCTAAAAACACGTTTCCAAGCGTAACTCCATTTAAAAATTTCTCAGGAAAGCAATTTATTTTTTTATTTGGGTGTGCTATGTATACACAACACGTATTATAAAGAGATTTTGGGAAATATCCTCTTATCCACCCTTTGGGGTTGGGGGTGTCAAAAAACACGTTTTCAATAGTAACTCTGCTTTAAATTATCTCAGGAATGCTATTTTTTGATGCGTTGGTTACTTATGTGTACGCAACACACTCTGTATAGGAATTTTGTGAAACTCCCCTCTTTGGCAGGGAGGGGGGGGGGAGGAAGTGTAAAAAGGTAAGATTTTTGACCGATTTCAATTAAACTTTTATGTATTTATTTGTTTATATATATATAGATTTTATTTTATGAGATTTTTATATTAATAAGTTATATTTGTTATTTTAAGAATTAATTTAAATATTGTGATCAACGAAGCGGGCAATGCTTACTAGTATGTATATATTTATATGTATGTATGTATGTGTGTGTGTGTGATGTGTGTGATATGTGTGTGTAATTTGCGAGTGTATGACAATGAGAAAAACATCAACGGAACTGCAATTTATAGTGCAGTAAAAACAGATATCACTACACCAAAACGCAAAACAAAAATTCAGAAATGTCGGAATTTCATTGCCGAGATGGCGTCGGAGATAAACAGAGCATGATGCCAACATCTTCGGATAAAAAGCTATTTGAGATACGCAAAACATCGATATCCAGCACTCGGCAGTAAAAGGTGTGGGAAATATCCAGTGGAGCGTCGAAAATCGTGGGACATCCATAATAATGGGTATTCCAAAACTAATTCCTTTATATTTTTACTCGACATTTCTTGTCTTTTCATATCGTGGGATAAATTTAGTTGAGTGACTTATGGGGTAGTTGTTTTTTTTTTTCTAGAGAATCAGACGATTGTTCATCAAAATGACCTTTATTTAAGAGAATTTAGTAAAGGAAATAAAATATTTGTTATAAAGTTAAAAATAGAAAAAATATGTAAAATAATTTAAGGTTTTGAAAATATTACTGATGATTATTAATGAATAGATGGTTAAAGAAATTAATCTGAAGTATTAGTGTTCAACTAATTTTATTGCAAGAAATAAGAAAGAAAATCGTTCCACAATTTTAAATTGCATTCCATATTTTTTCGTTTTTTCTTGAATTTATGTATTAATACTAGTTTTAGTGAAAAACAATTTAAACTACGAAGTAATTGTCAATTAAAAGGCTATGATTTTTTTTTTTTTTTTCTAGGACTGAGGACTATTAGTCTCAATCTGGGATTTTTGCGGCGTCATTTTTCGTTAGTTAGACATTTGTCGAAATCATTTTTTGATAGTTGGACATTTGTCGAAACCTTTTTTTGATAGTTGGACATTTATCGAAATCTAAAATTTATAGAAAAATAATTGAATAATTTGAAAGCATTGTTATAATTTGGGAGGAAAAAAAAAAAAAAACTAATAGTCCTCCGTCCTAAACTAAATTCTGCTTTTGCCAGAATTTCATTAAAATCATTTTTTTTTTCTTTTTTTTTGAAAGAAAAAGAAAAGGAAATTAATGATAATCAGTATCGTTACAAGCGATATCGAAAAAGTTTTTTTTAATAATTTTGAATTAGGAAATAAAAAGTACGCGTGCAATAATATGAAATAAAAATAAGTAAAATAATCTGGTGTGTCACTCACACGACTTTCTCTTACCCTGAAATTTAATACTATAAATACAGGTTGGAGATTAAGAGGTAAGATAACGAGTACTGTTATGTAAACCTATGTTAAACAATTCATATTAGGCTTCTGAAGAGTTTTATATGATAATTAGTTCTGTGTGAGGGGGGCTACCGCCCCCCTCAACCCCCCGTTTCATTAATGCACCTACATTTATATAGAATTTAATTCGGTTATATGAAAATATTTCTCTTTTTAAAAAATATATTATTAAAATTATTATTTAAAAAAATTATCTTTTATGATAAGGCAGACAATTTCCATATTAGAGAAGTAGTTTAACACCAAATATCCAAAAAAAGTCCATTTTATTCTCAATATTTAAAAAAAAAAAAAAAAAAAAAAAAAGTACGATTTTTTTTCTAAGTTTTTTTTTTTTTTTTTTTTTTTTCGTTAAAAATAAAAAAAATCGATAACTTTGTTTTAAATTATCGCAGATCGATGGTTCAACCATTCGTTTTAAAGGTATTTTCGAGCTCTTTTGAAAGATACCCATCATGAAAATTTACTCCCCTCGAAAAGGGACTTCCCCCCCAGGGGGGGAGGCGAGGCTCCTACATACACAAAAAATTTTTCCCAGTTAACTGTCTCTATTACAAAAAATATATATTTGTTTCATTTGGTTTAGTGCAGTCTATAGACGTTAAACTCTATTTTCCTGCAATTTCCCCCATAGACGTAATGTATTAGAATTTTCTTGATTGTCCCTGTACACGAACCATTTGCTTGATCTTAACGAAAAGCTTACTGTAGCATCCCTATATGATACACATTTAGAATACCAAGTTTGAACTTTCTGCCATAATTTGTTATTGAGATATGCTGATAACAGACAGACACACACACAGACACACACACACACAGACACACACACACACAGACACACATACACACAGACACACACACTCACAGACACACAGACCATTTGCTAAAAACATGATTTTCGTATTCAGGGGACCTCAAAACGTGTAAATATAACAAAATCTCGCGTTCGAAAATTTGAGCCAAAAACAATACTTTCTCTACCTTATGGGTAAGAGAAAGTAAAAATTAATTTAATGATTTAATTTAATTTTTTTTTTTTTTTTTACTTCCATTTCCTGACTATCTTAGGTAATGGGAGTATCGTATTCAATCGAAGATTTCTATATCGAGATTTTACCTAATTTGCATGTTTTAAGGTCTCCCGAGTCCAAAAAAGTGGTTAGGCAATTGGTCAGCGTGTGGGGAGGGGGGGGGGATGTTGTGACTATCATATATCCTAAATTAATAAAGATAGAATGACAAAATTTCAGAATTGAGACAAGTCAGGTGATTTTGCACGCTTTCGGTAAACATTGGAAAGGGGGAAAATGAAGTGGGACATCAAAAACTGGCTCTAATGATTTTCTTCAAAGTTGCTGTACAAACACCTCCTTTCGTATTTCGTATGTATAAGTTAGTTAGTTCAAGAAAATTGATAAATGTCTTGTATAAATAGTTCAATTTGAGGTCTCGCAAGTGCGTTCCTTTAGAAACGTCTCTACGGATTTTTCTTAAAATGACCTATTAACTCCTTTTTACATGTCCTTTCGTATGTAATTTTTAGTTTTCGGTGACCAGATGAGTTTGCCAAGTTTTAATGAAAATTCTATTTCTTGAATATTACTCTTTGAATATATCGATTAGTGAGCAACTAAGTATATATAAGTATCAAAATAGTTCTTTTTGATATTGGAAACTGAAAATCAAGATTAATAATGAAAATTTAATAATGAAAATAATGAAATAAAAAATGATTATTATTATTTCCTTTTCCATAGCATTCTAATGCAGGGTAAGAGAAACTTGTGTGAGTAACATACCAGATTATTGTCGTTTCGTATTATAAGAATATCTCACTAAAATATGATGTTTTTTTAATTATACTCCCCCCCCCCTTTTTTTTTTTTTTACAGATGTCTTTAAAAATAAATAAATAAATGAAATTATTTTTTTAGAGCTTGAAAATTAGAGCCCTGAGTTTACTTAATAAAATAAAATATTTAAATTAAAATTTTTTTAATTGTTCATTAAGATAAAAGACGACATGTTTAAGGAGTGTAAATAAAAAAACACAATTCTAAAAATATTATTTCTGATCGAGATATCGTTAAAATATTCCAAAACAAAATTCCGTATTATTTACATTGGAAGGACTAAAGAGTGAATCTGACTAATGGACAGCCTTGAACCGTGATGATCTATTTTTATAGAAATGCAGGGCAAAGGAAAGTAGAGTGAAAGCCATACCAGAATATTCCACATGGAAAAGTGCTAAACTTTATTTCTAGTTCATTACCTGTTCCCATCGAGTTTTCTTCTACAGAGCACAAAACTATAAAGCTCAATCATGGAATAAGTAAGGGCTTGATTTAGGAAGATATTATACAGATTTAATTTTCTCGAGAGTGAAGCCCAGACCATAGCCTCCTAAACTAGATGCCTTCCGCGTGGATCGGAAACTTGGCGGTAGACAGCGCCACCTGGTATAAATTGCGCGACTTTTTTATTCAACAGCCACCAAAAATTTTTAAAAGTGGGATTTGATATACATAAAGGGCGAATAGAATCGAAGAAACGTCCATTATATATATAATATATTGCTTCTTAAAATTATTGTTGACAGTTGAATAAAAAAAAATTCGCAATCTGGACCAGGTGGCGTTGCTACCGCTTGAACTGTTGCCAAGTATCCGAGATACGCGGAAGGCATCTATTTATGAGGCTATGCCCAAACAGATGAATTTGTGCACTGGCGTCCAAATAATCTGTCTTTTTTTTCTTCTTTTGCGCATAATTTTTAAATAAATGGTTATGTGAACATAAATTATACATAAAATGCTCATTATAAAACATTTAATCGAATTTTAAATAACTTAAACAAAAGCAATAAATTTTTAAATTACTTTTTTTTTTTTTTTTTTTTTTTTTCAAGAGTAAGCTTTGGAAGAACTGAAAAATTAAAAGAAAAAGAAATTCAAATGCTTTCAAAATGTTAAATTAAAACTAATTATTGTTATTATTGTATTATTATTATTATTATTATCGTTCATTTCTTTTCCTGTCTCTTCTTTTTTTTTTTTTGCATGGGAATAATTTAAAATTTATATATGCTTTCGAATCTAAAAATTGGATGAGACATTCATTATAAAAATATTTATTGACATTCTTATTATTCTGGCGACGTTCATAGCTTACATGTTAATAATTATATTTTTGCAAAAAGTCCTTATGGAAGGGGAAAAAAATGAATACAGCCATTCCAACACTAAATTTACTGTAAAGCACTGTTAGTTCTCGCCTTTCTTTCATATTACTTTATTCGTAGTGAAATTTTCTGCAATATGTAATTATGATTAGATAAGGAGAAAAAAATACCCTTAAAAAAAATTGCTGCGGAATAAGAAAAAGGGGGGGAGGGGGGACGAGTGCTAACAAGGCTCCAGAGTAAAATGTTGGCATGTATGTGAATACGGGAAGAAAATTCTACTTTAAAATTAATATTTCCTGCACGTGTGTACCTTAACCTATATATAGTGCATGTTTAACACCATACGATTCATATTTAGTTTTCTTTTGAAAAAATGTTTAAATTTCGAAAACTTACTTTAAAAAAATGAACTAGTATCAATTTAAAAATTATTGTTTATATTAAAATTATATATAACACGATGGATGATATGATAACAAACGTGCTATCCAAATTTTATGTTCGCATAATCATTTATTTAAAAGGTATGGGCAGAAGAAAACAGAAGCAAAACAAATTGTTTCTTTAATTTTATACGTCAGTGTAGAACACTTTAAATCCTTAATTTCGAATTTTCACTCTAGCACTAAAAACTAAATATAGATATGTTTACTTCCTTTTTAAATATCCATAAGAATCGTTCTTTTTATCGTAATCGTGCTACTATAGAAGAAAAACCGATATTTAGTGAGTCAATACACCCCATAAATGAATGATTCATCTCTACTTTCAACTGTTTGATCTCTTAACATTAATACCATTTATAAGTCATTCCGATGACGTAAACTACAATCCTGAAAGAGGGTAGAGCGTGAGAAGGGTTAAACCCTCCCTGTTGCTCCCCACTAGTTTCAATAACAACTGGTATTAAAGATGACCTATATTTACGGGGGATCAACGCGAGATCTTAGTCATTCTATTAGAGCGGTATATTTGTTGACATCTTCAGTTGAAGTTCACATTTATTCATTCACAGAAATTAATGTGTACATTCCATAAAAACTAAATTCTGTAAATGCTGAATCCTGGTCAATGTTGAATTTCAATTTACCTGAAATATTGCTAATTAATTGGGTAATAGTAGATTATGCAAATAAATAAATAAATAAATAAATAAATAAATAAAATAAAATAAAATAAAATAAAAAATAAAATAAAATAAAATAAAATAAACAAAATCCGGTGTGAAACAACCATACGACTTCCATTACCCACTATTACACGTATGGACAATATTCCTGTGACGTCACAGTGGGTAAAATCGCCGAACACGTGGCCGATATTTTGTACACAAATTAGATTCAAGATGCCATTTTATTGTTACGCATAACATTTTCCTAAATATTTCTCCAGCGAAACTTAATAATCAGATATCTGTTCAAACAAGAACAAAAGAGAAATGTAAACAACTTAATCGAATGATAAAGTTAAGACTATTCCATATCGTAAAATTGCAGAACATTTTATGTATACACACATACACATATATATATAATGAATAAAAGATTAATAAGAACATTTTATACACACACACATATATATTGACATCAAAGCTTAAATAATTAGTATTTCAATCACTTTAATAAAGGAATTTATTAAATGGAACATCCATTTAAATTTGTTAACATCGCCATAGTTCACATGACAACTTTTAATAATACATAGGTTGATTAATATTAAAGTATATTACTAAAACTGGATTAAAAACAAAACAAAGGTATCACTATATCACTCTTACTTCAATTTCATATAATCTGTAACTCTTATAAATAATATTGCAAGATAAAAATTTGTAGGCCACAATGCTTTGCTATGGTATAGAGTTGAGAATTGTTTTCCGAAAACAGCTGATTTTTTATAGTCTCGAACCCAAAGGAGGAATATGGTCCATTATATACATTTTTTTAAGATGTGATCAGAATACCAATGTTGTGCAAGAGCGCGTTTAGGAGTTTAGCTCGAAAATTTTGAGTTTTGAGTTGAATTTCGCTCGTTTTTAAAATGGACCATATTCCCACTTTGGGTTCGAGGCTACAAGAATATCAGCTGGTTAGGCAAACAATCCTCAACTCTACCATAGCAAAGCATTGTGGCTTGCAAATTTTTATCTTGCAATATTATTTATAAGAGTTACAGATTATATGAAATTGAAGTAAGAGTGATATAGTGATACTTTTGTTTTGTTTTTAATCCAGTTTTTGTAATATACAGTCGGTAACAAAAGTGTCCGAACACTAGCAAAAATTCCTATGTAAAAAAAGTACACTTCATACAGTTTTGTTAAATAAATCCTTGTCGAATCCTGTTCTTAGTCAGTGTAAGAACATGATTCGATAAGGATTTATTTAACAAAACCGTGTGAAGTCTACTATTTTTGCATAGGAATTTTTGCTAATGTTCGGACACTTTTGTTACCGACTGTACTTTAATATTAATCAACATATGTAATATTAAAAGTTGCCATGTGAACTGTGGCGATGTTAACAAATTTGAATGGATGTTCCATTTAATAAATTCCTTTATTAAAGTGATTGAAATTCTAATTATTTAAGCTTTGATGTCAATATATATGTGTGTGTGTATAAAATGTTCTTATTAATCTTTTATTCATTATATATATATGTGTGTGTGTGTGTGTATACATAAAATTTTACGATATGGAATAGTCTTAACTTTATCATTCGATTAAGTTGTTTACATTTCTCTTTTGTTCTTGTTTGAACAGATATCTGATTATTAAGTTTCACTGGAGAAATATTTAGGAAAATGTTATGCGTAACAATAAAATGGCATCTTGAATCTAATTTGTTTACAAAATATCGGCCACGTGTTCGGCGATTTTACCTACTGTGACGTCACAGGAATATTGTCAATTCGGTTTTTTTTTTTTTTTTTTTCAAGAACTTGAACGAAAAAAACATCTCAAACACATACTAATTTGATTTCTTTGTGAATTTTTTTTTTATGCTTAGTAATGACGCAGTGCCGGGGAAACACTAAATGCCCCCCCCCCCCCCAAGCATTTTAAATATCAAATATGCAGAACATGATGCACAGTAAAGTCAGTAAAGAACTGTGTTTTATGTGACTTTTAAATCATTGTGAAATTTAACAAACTTAATACAAATTTTGCTTTTCAGTTTGAATTTCTCCATTTTTTACGTTTATTTCTTTTAGTAAAATAAATAATACGCATGCTGCCTACAAAATAAGGAGTTGGTATTTTAATTTGCTATTTCCAAATTGCGCAGCCTGTTTAAAGTGATAACGTAAAAAAACGTGTCCAAAGTTTACATTGCACAGTAGCACGAATAATTTTTCCACCTTAAAACGTGTAAATCGGAAGAAAACTCGATACAGTGGCGGATTTAAGGAGGGGGGGGGGGCTAGGGCGCTCAAGCCCCCCCAAAACCACTGACATTCACAATTGAATATTACAGTGGTAAATTTTTCATTGATCTGGAATAGCATCTTGAAAAATCTTAGCCCCCCCCCCCTCCTCTCCCAAAAGTTAAGTTCTGGATCCGCCACTGACTCGATATCGAATTTTTGGACTGAATACAATATTTCCATTACCTACGGTAGTCGGATAATGGAAGTAAAAATTATCGGTCACATTATTAACAAGGACTGGCATAACTTCTTTATGAAACATCTAAAACTATCAACAATTGATGAATTATGTTTTCCTATAAAATGATGGCACATATTTAATTATGAGGTTTCATATTAATATTTTAAAGGAACTATGGCAAATTAATCGTGTTGATTGTATTTTTTTTTTTTTTTTTGATGTAAATTGTAATTATTGTAACTTAAATTCCTTCTTCTTACAAAATAAAATATTTTTTCATTTCTTTTGGGATAATGATAATTTTTTAATCACTACAGATTTTACTCCATCCCAGAGGGTAAAATGGGTATTAAAAAGTGATAGAAGTTTAGCTGAATAAATATTTAAAAAAAAAAAAAAAAACATGAATAAAAACCATAGATATAGTAATAAGACATAGATTGATCAGCAAGAGGGAAAAGGTGAGGCCTTTTTTTTTTTTTTTTTTTTTTTTTTTTTCGGGAAAAGTCACTCTAATGGCTGCTTTTCCCCGAGTAAATCACACACAGGAATACGCACGGATAATTTAGTAAATAAAATTTGTGAATAATTTATTTACTGAAGGTGAATGAAAAACTCCAGATACAGTTTCAAATTCATTTTTCCTTTTATTCTTTTTTTCAATACTCTCTAATGGCTGATTTTAGAACTTTTTTTCGGCCTCAAAATTTTTTGCTCGATAACATGGAGATGATAAATCTATATATATTACTATATCTATGATAAAAACGCTTTAATGGTAATAAAAATCAGTTCCTGCCCAAATGTACAAGAAAAAAAAATCACATATATATTTTTTTTCAAGGAAAAATAAGTAATGAATGCAAAACAATGCTATTTCGACCCATTTTATTCTGTTTCTTGGAATGTGAACTTCCAATCACTATTTGCTAGTAATTTGGAATTTTTATAAAAATCGGGAGAAATTTCGCGTTAAAAAAAAAAAAAAAAAAAAAGAAAAGAAAAAGAAAAATCTGGAATGACTCTACTTGATTTTCCGAATATTAACTAATTAACGGTTATAATAAATTAAAGTAATACCAGTCGCTAAATAAACAAAGGTGAAAATTGTAATAGGATGTTTCAGTATTTTTCTTCATTGTTTAATTTTACGCTATTACACTTGGAATAATTTGAGCACGTAGATCATAATCAAAAAGAATTTTCCATTCTGCCTATAAAGCTAGATTCACTAAAAGTAAAATCTAAACAATTTGTGCGACGGTGACCTATAACACGTGTAAAATTTTTCAGCTCAATCGAATAAGGCGTTTAAACGATATCACACTTTAAAAATTTTTGGGTCCATAGGCCATTAGGATAAAGAATACTTCTTTCTGTCTCAGTAAAAAAAAAAAAAAAAAAAAAAAAATCTATCAGTAGAATCTAAATTTTCTTTAAAGTTTAGAATTTGTACTAAGCACACGTGTTAAAATAGTAATTAAAATATATTAAAAAAACACTTTAAACACGTATTAAAATTTATTAAAATCGTTTACAAAGCTTTTCGACACAACGCCACAGTAAAAACACAACTTGAACAAAATCAAGTTGTTCAAGTTGTCTTTTTACTGTAACCGTATCAAAATTCCCGTGATATATAAGATGCTGTCTCATCTATTTTTGTGTAAAAAAAAAAAAAAAAAAAAAAAAAAATACCTGATGATGCCATAGCGTTGTGGCGAAAAGCTTTGCAAACGATTTTAATAAATTTTAATGCGTGTTTAAAGTGTTTTTTTTTTTTTTTTAAATATATTTTAATTAAAACTATAAGGGCTAAATTCACCAAAATCTACACAGTTCGTGCGATGGTGACTGATAACATGTGTATACATTTTCAGCTCAGAAAATGAAGCATTTAGACGCTATCGCACTTTAAAAAATTTTGGCCAATATGCCGTAATGATGAAGAATTTTTCTTTGTGCCCCCTTTTTTTTTAAAAAAAAAAAAAAAAAAAAAAAACACTATATCCTAGATTCATCAAAATCCACAGGGTTCGTACTATAGTGACCTATAACATACGTACTGTTGGGAGGAAACAAGCCAAATTAAACTACCCTTAAGTCCGTGGCTCTAAGGTGACATCTAAGTGGTAGTACATTTTGAATATCAATTCGATATTCGGACATGCGTTGAGAAATGCCCTAAAATTAACCTAATTAAGAATGTGAACATTAATCTGAAAGGGAATATGATTATTAATAAGTAAAATTACTCTTATCAAATAATTCTAGACTCATATAATTTTAATTAATTTCTTTAATAAATTTCCATTTTTGAATGTTAGTTAAAACGATGATTTTCATAATTTCAAAATACATAACATATATGGAATCACAATGATCACCTTTATAATCACAATTATATCAATAGCATCGAAACAGGATAAAGATGAGTACTTAGAAACAGGCATATGTTTAATATGCGTTTTGCAAAAATTTAAAGATTACTGACCAATGAATAAAATGAGTTTTCTCACCAGATTACCAGATGCCAGGGAGCAGCCAAGGTATTATAGGTAGATCATTACATGGAACATTTCTTTAAACATCTTTCTTGGGCACTTAATTCACATTTTTTTTTTTTTTTACTTAATAAATGCACGACATATTTTTATATAATTTCGTCATGGCCAAGGTTAGGTCTTTTCTTATAGTAAGCTGAAATAGCGAGCAACTTCTTCACGGAGATGACATAAGTCATAACGATGAGGCAGTAAACAGCTTTTACACGGTTTCAGCATGAAGACAATCGGCAGAATCCCTTTTGAAAATTTCTTATCATTTTCCTTGAGATCTCATTATAATTTTTTGAGGAGGTTTTCTTCTTGTATTTTTTAGTTCCCCATCATACTATAGGTATGGGGAACTTAGGTAATCGTGAAAATTTTCGACCTCGGTTCTTTGACTTTTCTACACGTTTTCAGATGTGAGGAATCCGAAAATGACAAAATTTGTATGGTGTCTGTCTGTAGGGTGTCTGTTAGTCCGTTAGTCCGTTAGTTCGTTAGTTTCTTAGTCTGTGTACACGATATCTCAAGAACAAATTGTCGCAGAGAGGTCAGATCAGTTTTAAAATATTACTTTCGACACTGGCAAGAACCCTATTCATTTGCAACATTCGATTTGAAAAACTTCGTAAGTTATTAGAAATTTACGATTTTCTTAACATGGGAGAATAGGACAAAAATTCACTTAAACGTGCAATAAATGTAAACTTTTTACTCTAAAAATGTCAGACCAGTTTTAAAATATCCGTTTTGATGCCGGAATGAACATCAGTAACTATAAATATGCTACTTTGAAATTTTCGCAAGTTATTGGAAATTTACGAATTTCTTAACATGGCAGTACAGGGGAAAATTTCACATAAACGTCAATTTTGAGCGATATTTTCATCGTAAAGATGTCAGACTACTTTTGAAATATTATTTAGGACACTGGCATGAATATTAATAACTATGAATTTTCAAATCTTAAAATTTCGTAAGTTATTGGAAATTTACGAATTTCTTAACATGGGAGAATAGGACAAAAATTCATTTAAACGTACATTAAATGGAAACTTTTTACTGTAAAAATGTCAGACCAGTTTTAAAATATCAGTTTTGATGCTGGAATGAACATCAGTAACTATAAATAGGCTACTTTGAAAATTTCGCAAGTTATTGGAAATTTACGAATTTCTTAACATGGCAAAACAGAGCAAAATTTCACATAAACGTCAATCTTTAGGGATATTTTCACCGTAAAGACGTGAAACCAATTTCGAAATATTATTTAGGAGACTTGCATGAATATCATAGACTATGATTTTTTCAGTGTAAAAAATTCGTAAGTTATTTGGAATTTACGATTTACTTAACATGTCAGAATAAGGCAAAATTGAGCATAAACTTCCATTTTGAGGATCGTAAATACATTAGACAACTTCAAAATTACATTTATGATATTTGTTTGAACATGATTGAATACAAATATTCTAATAGGAGAATTTCGTAAATTATTCGTAATTTACGATTTTATCAACATAGCGAAATTGTAAATTTTTCATATAAATATGAATTTTGAGGATTATTGCATTGGAAATAGTAGCATGAAAACTAAACAACGGAATTGACCCCGATAAAATAAATTAATAGATTAGAATAAGATAAATATATCGAAGTGAACGGTGGATAGCCTATTAGGCGGGGATTTCATTCTGTCACTGTATCAAGCTTTGGTCAAATTCATTTCTTTTAACATGATTATAATATGTCTCGCACTAGAAATTTCTGAGAACATAAATATGATGGGGAACTGAGCAGAGTCCACCTATGCCAACTAGTTTTATTAAGTGCTTGAGTCTCACTTTGTAATTTCTTTATTGGGTTTTTCTCTGATTGGACCAGGTTTGCACCAATCTGCTTGCTTCTAGATTTCTTAATGTATTTCTTAAGACTTAGCAGGGGCTTCGTGGCGGTCACGTGAGGGGCTCAGTATGTGTGATCCCTCTTTGAGTTTTCCAAATACTGGTCATAAATATGCGTTGTAATTCTGTCTGAAGCTTTTACGTATCTTTTTGTAATTTTTCTTTTTAAATAATGCCCTTTTGTGATTTTATTATTTTGTTTTTAACAAACGGTTGTTTATGGCCCAGCACGTACCAACTTTCAGTTCATTCCAACAAACCGTTTAGGTGCTATTGTGTTCATTCACATACATATACATATACACACACACATACTTATATCATCGTAAAAAATAGTAAAAATGAACTCAGGGACCTCGAAATGTGCAGAAACACCATAATCTTAAGTTCGGATTTTTGGTATGATTATAATACTTTCTTTACATATGTTCGGAAAGTAAAAATACTCTACTATAGTAACTACGTTACTTAACTTCCCTTCCCGACTTTTGTCTAATGAGACCATACTGTGTGATGAGCATACCATGACGATGAGGCAGGTACTCATTGATGCCAAAGTGATTATGAAAAATGAATTTAACTATTATTTTTCTAAAATATTTTCTTTTCAACTATATTGGAATGTTTTTTTTTTTTTTTTTTTTTTTTTTAGGACTGAGGGCCTATTAGTCTCAAACTGGGTTTTTTGCGTTGTCGTTTTCGATAGTTGGACATTTGTCGAAATCTAAAATTTATCGAAAATATAATTGAATAATTTGAAAGCGATGTTATAATTTGAAAAAAAAAAAAAAAAAAAAAACTAATAGTCCTCCGTCCTAAACCAAATTCTGCTTTAGCCAGAATTTCATCAAAATCTTTATTATTATTATTATTATTATTATTATTATTATTGAAAGAAAAAGAAAAAAAAATTAATAATAATCAGTATCGTTACAAGCGATATCGAAAAAGTTTTTTTTTTTTTTTTTTTTTTTTTACTGTGAACTCACTTTTCTTATTTTTTTAACTGATTTCCAATTTCTGCTAAATTCAGTTCACGGTTAAAGAAATTAATACCCATTTTACCACAAATGGGTATTAAAAAGTGACAGAAAGTTCAGCTATTTCAATATTAACAAAAATATGCATAAAATTCCTTTAATGGGGATAAAAAAAAAAGTTCATTGTATAAATGCGACAAAAATGTTTCACATATTTAATCTTTTTTAAACCTGAAAATAAGTGATATATGCGAAACAGTGTTATTTCTACTCATTTTTTGGACTGCGAACTTATTATCATTATTTATTGCCAATTTGCAATTTTATTAAAATCGAGAGAGATTTTGCGATTTAAAAAAAGTACTCTACTCCTGTAACCACGTCACTTAACTTCAAATACTTGACTTTTGTCTACTGCATAGCTATAGTAATATATATAGATCTATCATCCCCATGTTATCGAGGAAAAATTTTTGATGCCGAAAATATGTTCTAAAATCAGCCATTAGAGAGTATTGATAAAAAGAAAAAAAAAAGAAAAATGAATTTGAAACTGTATCTGGAGTTTTTCATTCACCTTTAGTAAATAAATTTTTCATAAATTTAATTTACTAAATTATCCGTGTGTATTTTACCCGGGGAAAGACAGCCATTAGAGTGACTTTTCCCGAGAAAAAAGGTATCACTTTTTTCCTCTCGCTGATCAATCTATGTCTTAATACTATGTCTATGGTCTACTGAGACTGCACTGTGTGAAGAGGCAGATGCTTACAAATGCCAAAGTTATCGGCCTAAAAAACGAACTTAATTAAATACTTTTTACCTATAATATTTCGTTTTCAACCATATTGAAAGATTTTTTTTTTTTTTTTTTTACTGTGAACTCATAATTGAATCAGTCATTTGAGAAACACCTCATGTCCATTTTTGGCCAAAATTGAGTTAGACATATTAAATTGTTGGTGAAGGCTAGACAAATCCAATACGCATAAAACAATTCATCTCCACTTAATAACCATGGTGATGCCGCATTTGAAAATATCCATTCCTTTGAGAAACACCTCATCTCCTGGAGATGTGTTGTTTCTCAAATGACTTACAAAAGAATGTGGCTGGTGGTAGCACTGTTTCTTGTTATTCTACTTTAATGTGGCTCCCGTATAATCCCTTTGAGACCTCTTAAACCAGATTATGGCAACCACAATGTGCCTGTGACTCAGGCACATTGGGACGTGCCTAGATGCCTAGATGCCTAGGCCGTGGCCTGTGGTTCGTAGCCGAGATGTTTATTTATTTATTTGCGAGAGTTTACTTCTTTTTCTTTTTCAGATACCTTGTCTTTTTATTTGTCTAATCTTTTTTCACACGTAGTTTTCATTCCCCCCCCCCCCCTCTTCTAAGCTGTATGAAAGATATATTCTTATTATGTCAGAAGAAAAAGAGACTTGGTTTGTTTTCAGTATGGAGATTAACTGATTTTCGATTATTTTTTAACTTAATTTGTGGCTTACTGGAAAGTTGGAAAAATATCTATCATTTTACCACTATTTATTATACTCTCTTTTACTTAATCTCTTTTACAATGTATATCATGAGGGCTTAGCTAAGAAAGGACCAAATGAAATTTGTTCATTTTTAGTTGATTATATCAATGAAGGTTTTGATGCTGGTGTTAGGCATCTTTATTTTTTTTTTTTTCGATGGTGCACCTGGACAAAACAAAAACACCGTGGTTGTGCGGTTTTTTCTAGCCCTAATAGAAACTGACCGATTCGACAGTACTCATCACTGTTTTCCTATTAGAGGTATTCGTACCTTCCTGTGACCGCGACTTTAGTGTAATCAAACGAAAAATTAAAACAACTGACAGGATTTACACAGTAAAACAGTATGCTGAACTTATGTTGCACTCTGCTGCTATTCAGGACAAGTTCCTGGTGGAAATAGTAGAAAGAGAAAAATTAAAGGATTTTATATCATGGTGTGGTCAACTTTATAAAAAAAAATGTAATATCTACGGAGACTCAAGCAAGGAATATCCCAAAGGAAAACAAAATAAAATTCAACATTTCAACTTTTATGGAGTTTCATTACTCTAATAAACATGTAGGCCAAGCTAAAGTAAAAAACTTTATTGGTGGACTCAATAAACAAACTTTTGACTTGAAAAAACCGGGAACTGGTTTACCAGAGCTTCCAAAAATCAGTGCCTACCCGCAAAAATGTGTACCTATCAATATCAACAAAATCAATGACCTCAAGAAAGTCGAAGCCTATATACCTGCAGATATTGTTGGTGAATTTTATTCAAAAATTTATGACTGGCCAACTATCGATATGGATGACATTGAAATGTTTTAAGAAACAATGTTTGGAAAATGTGTATATATTATTTGAAAAATAAAATACTGATTTTTATTAACAATTTGAATTGTTTTACCTTTTATTTCATACCTGATAACATATCGTTTAGTCAGTCATTTGAGAAACAACACATCTCCAACAACGTTTATAATTTTTTTAAATATCAAAATAAAAATAATAAAATTTTATTTTGGTAGAATTAGCTTACCAAACCCCTGTAGAAACATATAAAAAAATTCAGAAAATATATGATGTTAAATTATGGACCAGCTGCGTTTTTTTTTATTTCCCGAAAGTTTACTTTTTTGGATATGAGGTGTTTCTCAAATGACCGATTCAATTTATTTATAATTTTTATTAAAATCGAGAGAAATATCACCAAAAAAAAAAAAAAAAAAAAAAAAAAACCTCTTCTAATTACGTTATGTAATTTCCTATACCAACTTTTGTCTAATAAAAATGACAATAATGGTGATTAAAATAAGTGCATTGCATGAATGCACCAAAATTTCTTTTTACAAATTTAATTTTTTTTTTCAAGTGAAAATAAGTGATAAAAGAAAAAAAAAAAAAAAAAAAGAAAGAAAGAAACACTTCTAATTACGTTATGTAATTTCTCATACCCAACTTTTGTCTAATAAAAATGATTTTAATGGTGATAAAAATAAGTGCATTGCATAAATGCACTACACTTTCTTTTTACAGATTTAATTTTTAGTTCCCCATCATACTATAGGTATGGGGAACTTAGGTAATCGTGAAAATTTTCGACCTCGGTTTTTTGACGTTTTTACACGTTTTCAGGTGTGAGGAATCCGAAAATGACAAAGTTTGTGTGGTGTCTGTCTGTAGGGTGTCTGTTAGTGGGTTAGTGGGTTAGTCCGTTAGTTTGTTAGTCTGTGTACACGATATCTCAAAAAGAAATTGTCGCAGAGAGGTCAGATCATTTTTAAAATATTACTTTCGACACTGGCAAGAACCCTATTCATTTGCAACATTCGAATTTAAAAACTTCATAAGTTATTAGAAATTTACGATTTTCTTAACATGGGAGAATAGGACAAAAAATTCACTTAAACGTGCATTAAATGGAAACTTTTTACTGTAAAAATGTCAGACCAGTTTTAAAATATCAGTTTTGATGCCGGAATGAACATCAGTAACTATAAATATGCTACTTTGAAAATTTCGCAAGTTATTGGAAATTTACGAATTTTTTAACATGGCAGTACAGGGCAAAATTTCACAAAAAGGTCAATTTTGAGAGATATTTTCATCGTAAAGATGTAAGACTACTTTTGAAATATTATTTAGGACACCTGGCATGAATATTAATGACTATGAATTTTCCAATATAAAGATTTCGTAAGTTATTGGAAATTTACGAATTTCTTAACATGGCAAAATAGAGCAAAATTTCACATAAACGTCAATCTTGAGAGATATTTTCATCGTAAAGATGTCAAACCACTTTCGAAATATTATTTAGGATACTGGCATGAATATCATAGACTATGATTTTCACAATTTAAAAAATTCGTAAGTTATTTGGAATTTACGATTTACTTAACATGTCAGAATAAGGCAAAATTGAGCTTAAACTTCCATTTTGAGGATCCTAATACATTAGACAACTTCAAAATTACATTTATGATATTTGTTTGAACATGATTGAATACATATATTCTAATAAGAAAATTTCGTAAATTATTCGTAATTTACGATTTTACCAACATAGCGAATTTGTAAATTTTTCATATAAATATGAATTTTGAGAATTATTGCATTGGAAATAGTAGCATGAAAACTAAACAACGAAATTGACTCTGATGAAATAATTTAATAGATTATAATAAGTAAAATATATCGAAGTGAACGGTGGCTAGCCTATTAGGCGGGGATTTCATTCTGTCACTGTATCAAGCTTTGGTCAAATTCTTTTTTTTTTTTTTTAACATGATTATAAGGTGTCGTGCCCTTAGCGACCGTGCCCTTAGCGGAACGTGCCCTTAGCGGAATGGGTGAAAGGAAAGAAGGAGGAATAGAAGAAGCCGTGCCCTTAGCGGAAATAAGAAGGCGTGCATGTGGAAGATAGAAATATGTTATTCAAATGCACAAAATGATGCTTTCTATAGAATGTAGTATGATTAGCATTAGATTTACAGAGTCACGCAAAAATATTCAGTTACACTGAGGGTTATTATTGGAAATTTTCTGAATTGCATTTTCTTTTACATTAAGCGTTTATTCGACCATTTTTTAAAATGTGAATATGATTTGAATTAGTGTATTTGTCTATTCTACTGTCCGTTTGTCCGCCTCCAGCGCCCGCAAATATTTTAAGAATTTTTTATTTTTACTCTCTTCTATATTCAATAGAAGAAAGTATTGGATTCGTAAAAAAATTAGACTTCCGGTTTTCGACGGATTTACACGTTTTGAGAGGTCTAGAACACGATTTGACTATTTTTAGAAAATGTCTGTCTGTGTGTGTGACAAAAATTTTGTGGCAACTGTATCTGCGGAACTACTGCTCAGAATTGCATATAAATTTACATGTAGATGCACCTTGAGCCAAATTAGCGCTATCAACTTTTGATGCCAACCACTCAACAGGTGACACTGCTATACAGTGATTTCTACAATTTAAATGGAAGCTATATATCAGGTTCTATTGCGTATAATCAATCAAAACTTGGTATGAGAGAAGGCCACCATGAGACATTATGCTGATTCAATTTGAATGCTTATGGACTGACAAGTGGTGCTACAATACAGCGATTTCTACAATTTAAGGGAAAGCTATACCTCAGGAATTACTGCACAGAGTTCCATATAAATTTATATGTTGATGCACCTTAACCTAAATGAGTATCTGTCAACTTTTGGTGTCAACCGATCCACAGGTGGCGCTGCTATACAGCGGTTTCCGCAATTGAAGAGTAGGCTATATCTCAGTCTCTGTTGCGTATTATCAAACAAAACACAATGTATGTGAAGGCCATTGTGAGATATTAAGCTGCTTCAATTTGGGTGCTTATCGGCCAATAGGTGGCGGTGCCATACTGCAAATTTCCTCGACAATGTGAAAGCTATATCTCAACTTCTATAGCTCATAACTTTACGAAACTTGATATGTGACATAACTATTATAAAAATGCATTTTTAAAGATGTCATTTATAGATAATAAAACAACTGTCTTTCTTTGGATATTTAGTGTTAGTTTTCTCTAAGATAAAAATTATTTATTTGCACTTAGTGAATTTGTGTAGGAAAATATAGAAGAAAGTCTTGTGATGGCCACAACTTACTAATTTTTACTTTTATTTTATTTTATTTTTTCTAATAATATGTGTTATTCAAATTCATTATTGAATATTCCCTACTTAAAATGGCTGTAATAGAACCTATGCGACTGGTTTGTGTACATGAACATTCAAAAAATACCAATGCATTGCGCTTTATGGGAGACATTTTTGTAAATCACATTTAAATAATTTCATCAAAAAATCATAAAGAAATTCACATTTATTGTTATTATGCTAAGAAAATGTTCTCTTTAAACTATAATATGCTAACCTCCAGATTTACAGAGCAACCCAAAAATGTTGCAATACATTAAGGGGTGCAAATAGGAAATTAAGAGCAACATTTCTGTTTGTGTTAAGCATTTTTAACACTTTCCAACGATGTTTCAGAGTGATTATCAACTCAGTTAGTCTATATGTCTGTCTTTCTGTCTGTCCATTGTGTTATAATATAGACAGAGAACATAGAATGTTATACGGTACAATGAGTATGTACAGTTGGAAAATGCTGATAATCAATGTGTACCTCCTGATTTTTCGTTTTTGTTTTAGTTTTAAAAGGTCTAATGCAATTATATTTTCAAAAATATAATAAAATCATAAAATAGCAGTAATGTACGTTTTCGTATGGAGTACTGTGATTCATTAAACTTTATATGGTTACAGATCACCGTTCCCTCAAATAACGGATATTCTACAGTACGCATACCTGTTTTTACGACAGGTTACTTCTGAAGCAAAATACAGCCAGTTTGCTAAATGCGGATTAAGTGTAAAGAAAACTGAAGAGTTCTTTTATTTATTTATTAATTTATTTTGAAATTTATTATGCATTTCCGCTAAAGGCACGTATGCTAAAAGCACGCCACCGAGAGGGGTTAACATTTCCGCTAAGGGCACGGGTTTATAGATTTCCGCTAAGGGCACAGTCGCTAAGGGCACGGCCCCGATTATAATGTATCTCGCACTAGAAATTTACGAGAACATAAATATGATGGGGAACAGAGCAGAGTCCACCTATGCCAACGAGTTTTTCAAGTGAAAATAAGTGATAAAAGCAAAAAAAAAATGTTTTTTCTACTTATTTTACACCACCAGACCCTATATAAGCAAAAAATAAAACCTGCAACAAATTTTGCTGAGTTACTCCTTTTTAATTATTATTATTATTATTATTATTATTATTATTATTTTCAGCTTATTGAAATTCCCTCATAAACAAATAAATATTCCGAAATTATATCTATAGCTTGCCCATCAAATCTCGAACATTAATAACATAACGATAACGAAAATAAACGCAATCATAACATTGTAAACGAAAAAGAAATAGAAAGGAAGTAAAGAATCAAAACAAGAGTTACAGCTTTTAAACTTGTCACAATGAATTGCTTCAATTGCCTACTCAATAGATGTTGTGGGAAAAATAAAATAATAAGAGTGAGAGTCAATTTGTGAAAGGAAGTTATAGATTACTATATATATATATATATATATATAATCCCTTTTTTGTGCTTGTTTTTCAGAATTATTTTTACAACTCTGTTAAGTACCGAGCGATAAGTATTCCCAATTTAATTGCAGGTTTACTAAATAAATAAATAAATAAATTCAGAACTCTTTGTATTTATTGGTAAATGAGCTGTTTTTGTTTCTAACTGAAAAAAATGGGGGGTGGGGTGGGGAGAAAGAATTCCTTAAAAGAAAATCTCTAAATCATTCTTAGAAATCAAAAGGTGAGGCCACTTTTATTTCATTTTACTTATTTAGGAGTACTATTTTTATTTTTTGGGGTGGGGGGGATTTTTTTTATATTTTTCTTGCTCATTTAATTAGAAATATATGTATATAGGGTAAGTGCACCAGTGATTGATATTTTTAGAGCAATCTCTGATGTTTTTAATGTTCTAGTAATCACAAAATATTTTTAGAAATGTTAAGTTAATACATATGACATGAAAGACCTTCAGAACCACATATATGTTAAAATATATACATTTGATAACAATTTTTTATTTTTTTTTTATGAATTTTTATTTGACACCCACTCAATGTTCCAGTAATTGACACTGCCAGTTTTTCATTTTATCAGTAATTGACACCCTATGTTCCAGTGTTTGACACTGATAGTTATTCGTTTTACCAGTTATTAGCACCCTGTGCTCCAGTGTTTGACATAAAATGTTAAAATTCTTATATGTAAAATATATGATTTTGTTATTTTTCTTATTTATTAATTATTTCGGGATAGATGTCAATTACTGGAGCATGCCAATCACTGGAGCACCTACAGTCGGTAACAAAAGTGTCCGAACACTAGCAAAAATTCCTATGTAAAAAAAGTACACTTCATACGGTTTTGTTAAATAAATTCTTGTCGAATCCTGTTCTTAGTCAGTGTAAGAACATGATTCGATAAGGGTTTATTTAACAAAACCGTATGAAGTGTACTTTTTTTTACATAGGAATTTTTGCTAGTGTTCGGACGCTTTTGTTACCGACTGTACCCGACATATTAGTTGGTCTGTAAAAACGACACGACTTATATATAGCCACTACTACACATATTACGAACTCTTTTTGGAAATAATGTGGTCATAGGACGCAAAATTGACCTGGTGCATAACGATTTTCTGTAGTAACAAAATAATATATACGTTATAAATTACCAATTGCGCAGTACTAATGTGACATTAAACCCAACCAACCAACCACACGTTATAAAGATATCTTAAGAAAACTTTATATAGTGAGTTTTAAGAAAATCGTAGTTCCGTTTTCGGGAGTTGGTAGAGTTGTTTTCTTTCTGAGATCTAAAACTGGCCTACCTAATTAGAACATCTATCAATTTTCTTGTGGTAACCAACTAATGCATACAGAAGATCGTGTAAAAGGGAGTTTTTGCAACAAATTTAAAGAAAACCCTTATAGTTGTTTTTGAGATTATGAACTTTCAGTCACATTTCTAATTTTCACCAAAATTTCGCAAACTCATCTGTTAACCGGAAACCAACTAATATATATGTATAAAAATCTCAAAAGGATTTAGTGTGGTGAGTTTGAAGAAATCCGTTAGAGCCATTTTTGAGATATGGATTTATGGTTCTATTTCCGACTTTCGATGTTCCATTTTCAGTTATCCATTGATACACCGGATATCTCTTTAATTACGAAGTTTTGTCGTTCAATCTTTTATTGTTTTGGTGATATGATAATAAAAAGATTCTACTTTACACATGAACTCATTTAGTACTATGATGAAAACACTATATCGAAATTTTTGACGGAATACAGTACTTCCACTAGCTACAGTGGTCGAGTAATGGAAATAAAAACGGACTAGCAAATGAATCCTAGATAAACTGATGGTTCGTATAAAACAATGATTGATGTTTGTAAGTCAACTCTCACATAAATCGTGCGTACAGATTAGTATTTTTTGAACAATTATGCATAAAGTACGTAATTAAAATGATCTTATTGTTAAAAATTGAGAAATAAACCGAATCAAATATCGTTAATGCAGTAGATACAGCAGGGGTGTTTGCATTCCGGGTTTTTTATTTCCCACCAGTAATTATGAATTGTAATTTTAGTTATATTTAATTGCTAAAATTTACTAGAAAACTATCAATAATATCACTATTAAAACATTCTGGTAGCAATTTCCGGGAACACAAACACCCCTGATACAGTCATGTTCCATGTTCCATTCCATACATCCACGTACTTCCACAGTACTCCCAGCTGAGAAACATACTCTTTTAAATATAAACTTTAATTGTGCGCACAAAAATCTGAATTACTAATATTAAAACATCAAAAATTACAATTTATGAAAATCTAGCTTAAGAGTTAAAAAAATCGTATTCATATATGACGTTTACATTATTCTTCTTCGCATGAAAACGAATAATTAAAATAACATCGATGCAAATTTTGCTTGTTTATTTCCCTGATCCGCGTTTGTAGTGATCGATAGATGGCGCTTTTTCAGTTTTTGTTGTTAGTAAATATTATAGCCACGTGTATCTATTATTGTTCTTTTTGTTATTCTACTTAATATTCGTACTGTAATTTCTCCGCCATTACATCATGGAAAATTGATTGCTTTTGGAAAAAAATAATTCAGATTATTCAAAGTTCGATCGGAAGTAGATTTTCTACTGAAGTTGAACAAATATTAGCTTCAAATCATCTGATTAATTCTTTACTTCCATTAGTCGAAGCAACTAAAATTTTAAATGTGTCATTTGGAAATAAATGGAAGCTTAATTCTGGATTTCTTGGTTCTTTGTAGTTACACTGGAGCACACAACAGTATGTGTTATCTTTTTTACCGGATTTATTCATTTTATTCAATAAATATATGTGAAACTAAACATCGGCATGCCATAGCGGCTTAATGAAAGCCGAATTAAAGCATGTTTATTGTAATTTCACCTTAGCCCACCAGAGGGCGAGCATTTCATTACAATCGCGGATATTGTCTAACTATTCCTCATAATATTATATAGCTTACTAAAATAAATAATATTTGCGAAATCCTGGAAACAAAAGAACTGAAGTGACTTAATTCATTACTTACTACAATGAATAATTAAATTGACATGGATGCGGAACAAGTTTTCTGTTAGTTGGGAAGAATATATACTTTTGTTTACCTAACCGTGAACAGGATGTAAAATGATGAAACAAAATTAGAAATGATACTTTATTTTGATTTGTTCTTCTCTGGTCACACGACTGGTTCTAATTTCACCAATTCCTTTTTCTTTTCATTTTATTGAGTTTACTATTTCGAGAATTTGATGAATATTCGAAAAACCACTGACCTACATCTTGAGAAAATATTCAATAAATTAAATATTAATGAATGCATGTATTTTAAGATGTCTGGATAAAACTTTGGATTGGTCAAAAACTTATTTTACATTCTGAATGTTAAACGATCTAAAAGATTTTAACTTCTTCAATCACATGATGCGTTCCCGTTTCATATTCTTAATCTTATTTTTTTCAAAATCAAGTTTACAATTTCCGAAAAAGTTATAAATATTCGAAAATTATTAACCTAAATTGATACAATATATCCAGTTGGTTAAATATTAATGAATAAATTTAGTCCTGCGAGGAAGGTCATTTGAAAGAGGATTTTCAAAAAATGTTGATAAAAAGGAAAGAAAGAGATTTTTGTGAATAAGTATACGTATACAGGAAAGTAGGTGAACATGGAAATTTTTCTATTTGAACTCATCAAAATGAACTAAAATATTTTGGAACATTGTGGATTCGACTGTTGCACACTGAGAAAAAATTCTGTTACTGACATCTAGAATCTAAATTGTTGCTCTAGAAAAAAATAGTTCCATGTCAGCTTTGTAAATTCTAGTCTTCTTGGAAAGCGAGTTCTAGAAGCCCCTATTAGAATTCTAGAGCTTTTGCTTATATTATCGAGGGCAAACTTATTTGAAAATATCCCCAAATAAATGAGACTACAAGAAGCGGTTTTCAGCAACTATAATTTTGGTTTATTACCCAATTCTAGAAAATCAAGCGAGAATTTTTCGCAATGCAAAAGATTGAGAATATTCAGAATATTGTTTCACCATCTAGAAATGCGTAAACTAGAAATTCTCGATCTTTTCGTCTATTCAGTTTATTCGCGTGCCTTATGCGTATAGCTCGGAAATCTATATTTTTAGTTAAGGGATTTAGAAAATGGCCACTTATTCATTCTAGAGGAAAGCAGTATATTTTTTTTCTCAGTGCAAACTTTCAAGTGTTATTGATGTGTTTTGATGGTTTGTATGTTATGAAAAAAAGAGTTTACAAGCAAAATTTTTAGTTTAAAAAAAAAAAAAAAAAAAAAGTCTATTTTTGAGCAATATGGAATATAGTTAAGTCATAAGGAATAATGTAACTGACATCTATTCGAAATTGCGGCTCTAGTAAAAATAGTTCCATGTCATCCTTATAAATTTTAACTCCCTTTACTAGCGAGTTCTAAAAACCTCTACTAGAATTCTAGGCCGTTTTCCTATATTATGTTGATGAATCTCATTTAAAAATCTTTGTAAGTAAATACAAACACAAGAAGCAAGTTTTAGTAACTATAATTTTGTTTTATAGCCCAATTCTAGTAAATCAACGAGAATTTCTCGCAATGCAAAGGATTCATAATATTCATAATAATCATAATATTGTTTCGCAATCTAGAAAAGTGCAGACTAGAAATTCTCGATCATTTCGTCTATGCAGGTTATTTGTTTACCTTATACGCACAACTCGGAAATCTATATTTCTAGTTACGAGGTCCAGAAAATGGTTCTACTTATTCGTTATAGATGAAAGCGGTGTATTGTTTTTCTCAGTGTGAAGAGAAATGTGGAATATCTATTTCCTTAAAGGATAATATGAAATAGGGTAGTATATTTACAGAAAATCATAAATAATTACAATAAAAAAAAAAAAAAAAAGTAGAAGAAGAAGAAGAAAGAAAAAACATAAAAGTGAATACAGGAAGAAAAACCCGGTTTTAATCAAATGTATGCATATGCAACTTCACCTACCTGTAATGTATCCTTAACACCAGTTCTCATTTGGTTTTCTTTTCAAAAAAAAAAAAAAAAAAAAAAAATCATTTCCTCGAAAGTTAATTTTTAAGAAAACCTGAATTAATATCAGTTTAAAGATTATTAGTTATGTTGAAGTTTTATCATTAACGGCCCTCTTCACTCACTGTCGCCGGAAGACCGAACCAATGTTATTCTATGGGGAAATTTTCTTTACAAATAACTTATTAACTAATACATATTTTTAAATTCTGTTTTCACATTCAGAAAATTCACAACTGTTAAATTGACGCACCTTTTTTAAAAATGTAATTTTTTAATTTTTAATATTTTATTTCGAAATTGCAAAATGAAAAAAAATTCACATATTGAAAATTCGTATTTTGCAGCTTCAAAATAAAATATAAAAAATTTAAAAAATAGTTTTTTAGAAAAGGTGCGTCAATTTAACAGCTGGGAACTTTCAGAATGTGAAAACAGAATTTAAAAATATGTATTAGTTAATAAGTTATTTGTAAAGAAAAATTTCCCATAGAATAACATTAGTTTCGGCTGCCGGCGGCGGTGAGTGAAGAGAGCCCTTAAGTTCAATAATGACTTTATAACGAACATATTATTGAAATTGTATGTTCATGAGTTCACGTGTTTAAAAATTATGCACAAAAGAATGAAAAGGGAAAACAGGTTATTCCTTAACTTTTGGATATGAGTGTATATAGTTGAAACAATACAGACCAGAAGAAACCATACAATAATTTTTTGCTCATAATAAATAAAAGAATTTTTTCTTACCTTTTTCCTTTTATTATAAGTATTATTTTCTATAATTAGCATTAATTTTCATTACTTTATCTTTTAAACCCAATATTACATCACTGACTCAATATGATAGATTGGTTGAATTCTCCCAACTTGAAAAAACTCCTTTGTAAAAAAAAATATTTAAGCTTTTCACAATCTACATGAGTAATAAGTCATTATTCTTAAATTTGATTAGCTTTTTTTTTTTTTTTTTTTTTTTAAACATATATATGTATTAAGAATACGTTTTAAAAAAGACTCACGAAACTTTTCTTTCATTGAATAATGCATAGTAGCACACATTGCTCCAATATTTTCACAATTCCCCTTAAGATTATTTCCTATATCTATCTTAGACAAAATAAAAAACTTTTTAGGAATTCTGATGGTCTGCCTGTCTCTCTGCGTTCTCACTTTCGTAAATAATTTTAGAATACCTTGAAACTGATTTAGATTACAGTAACCGCCGCTTAATGAAATCACTGGTTAATAAAATCAGCCACTTAATCTGATCAAATTGCCAACACCGGAATCAAATCAATGCGAACCAATTTTAAAACTGCCGCTTAATAAAATCAGCATCACCGGTTAATAAGCTCAAAAAAATTTTTTCAGCAGCAAAATTAGCATTTATGCACGCTGAGCAAATTCTTATTTACACTGAGAATTAAAAATTTTTTAAATAAAAGAAAAACTAAATACAAAAATCCCTTCGTTATCTCTCTTTGTCGAAATTTTACATTTACAACATTAAGTTTTACATTTGCAGCAATTAAAGACGCCTTATCACTTGTCTTAGGAATAATTTCAAGGAATGTTATTTTCAAAGCGCAGTAATAAGTGACAAATTTGATTTAATTCGCCAGGTATTTTTTATTTAATTTTTAATTATTAAAAGACAATTTCTAAATCTTATACTGAATAACTAAAAAACAAGATGTTTAAACGGAAAAAATTTAAATTTTAAAGAAAGGCGTCAACTTTTAGCAAAGTAATGATGATTTTACTCAAAGGAAAGCGCATAGGAGCTTGGGATCTAATTATCTTATTCTGTAGGAACAGTTAAATAATTATTTGTTAAAAATTAATTAATACTGTTTATTAATCCCATTATTTGGTATTCTTTGAAATTTCTTTTCAAATTCAAGGAAGTAACGCCTTTTTCTCGACTGCAGGAATTTTCGCCGGATTTAAAAATCAGCCACTTAATAAAATCACTTTCACTAAGAACGAATGTGATTTTAATAAGCGGCGGGTACTGTATTTAGTTTTACTATAACTAGTCAATCAGGAGTCTCAAAGACATATTTGCGTCACTCAATACTCAGCAGATAATTTTTATTCATTCCATATTATTTAATATATTTATATATGATTATGTATGACACGTGGAAAACTACCGAGAGCTGCCTTCTACTACATTCCAACGATGGTTAGACCAAGAAGCCGGAACATGCTCCCAGCCTAATCCTTGAAGAAGAACAAGATCAACTCGCTACATAACCTAATAAATTTCTGCGGGGGCTAGTGCCTCCAGGGCCTGACTAAGAAACTTTCATGCCCAGGGCACAATCTAATTTTTGTGTCTCCTCCCCACTCTCCCGCCCTCCATGGAAATTTATAGTGAAGTAAAGAGTAAATAGAATAATTATATCATATAAAAATTATTATATTGTATTACAAAAAGGATTTTAAATACAAATTCATAAAAAATAGTAATTGTTTAAAAATTAAATTTTATCTCTCAGAAAGATGTCATATTTATTATGCACAAATATAAGAGCCTTTTATAATAGCAGTTACGTTGGGTTATTTTTGAATTTATATTTAAAAAAAAAAAAGGATGGGTATTTATATATATATATATATATATATATATATATCAAGTGTATCAAATTTTATTTCTTTACATTAAATAACTCTGTTTATTCTTAAGTAATTTTTATAAACTATTTCTTACTTTAATTCTGTACTGATAAGTATAAAAGATTTAAGTCCAAAATGTCGGTTTTGAGTTAAGTATATAGTCAGACTCAGAAAAAAATTCTCTGTCGATTGGTATAAAGGATTTAAATCCATGCCATTTAGTCTTTGAGAAAATCCATTGGTAAAAAAAGATTCAAGTCAGAAATGTACCATTCAAGTATGGTATAAAATATTTAATTCAATTTTTTCCCTTTATTAAATGAAGGTTGACAATTACTGAATGGTATAAAGGGTATAAATCAACAGAATCCCTTTTTCCTAATCGATTCTTCTGCTTTGTTTTTAGTTAGTTTAACTTTATTTTTCGTCTCCTGAAAAATCAAGAATATGGACTTAAATCCTTTATACTTATCAGTACAGAATTATCCATGCTCTGCATCGCAAGTGTAATTAGTTCCTCATGACAACGGACAAGTTTACTGCATGCACTGTATTTCAATAAAATAGGATTACTGTTGATCAGACTTTCTCATATTAATTTAAAATAATTTTGTGCCCCCTAAAATTTTTGTGCCCAGGGCAAATGCTCCGAGTGCCCGTGTGGTAATCAGGCCCTGACTGCCTCCTCAACCCTCATTGTACCTATCTGTCTGTATGCCTCTACATATATTTTCTTATAGCTCATTGCCCTGTGTTAAATCCTTGTAACACATAAACACTTGTATCAATTTCAAAATGATTAAATACCATATCAGAATTATTTTGTGTAGCTCTATAAACTAATTACCAATTCTAAAATTAGCATGCCTTTAAACATTCTAATAATGTACGTTTATATCATTATGCTTTATCTTTATACAACACAAAACCCAAAGAAATTAACACATATTATTCAGATGCACGAAATTACATTTTGTGTTAAATATGGAATAATTAGCATTAATGATTAGTTTACAAGACTGCAGAAAACTGTTCAGATACATTATGGGATATAACTGAAAAATGGTCGAAGTGCATTTGCATTTGTATTACTCAGTTCCAACACTTTTCGACAAAGTTGATACGCGAAATGTTAAACATTAAAACAAGTAGAACTAGTACGTTGTGGCCACCACATGACTTTCTTCTATATAATTTTACACAAAATTTATTCAATACAAATTATTTTTTATTAATAAATGCAGACGATTTTTATCTGACAGAATTATATTATCACTAAATGCCGAAAGATGTCAATTTTTTGCAAAACTTAAGAAATGATTGGTTTTCTAAGTTTTTTTCGTTAAAAGATAAAAAAATCGATAACTTTGTTTTAAATTATCACAGATCTATAGTTCAACCATTCGTTTTAAAGGTATTGACGAGATCTTTCGAAAAATACCCATGAAAATTTACCCCCCCCCCAGGGGGGGGGAAGCGATGCGCCCACATGCACAATTTTTTTTTCCCTAGTTAACTACTACTATTATCAATAATTCATATGAATTTTACAATCACACTATTAAAATAACTCTCAGTATGTACATTTATACGAAATTTTGTCCTATACTGCCATGTTAAAAATTTAGAAAAAAAATGCGGTAACAGCGCCACCTGTTGAGCAATTGTTCCACAAATCTAATAAGCACCAGTTTATGTCAGGATCGAACTAAATACGAAGTTTGGTTAAATTTTGTTCATTGGTTCGTGAGATACAGCGTCCACAAAATTTGTGATACACACAGACGCACACACACACACACACAGACACACACACAGACAGACAGACAGACAGATATTTTCTAGAAACAGTCAAATCGTGATCAGGATATCCCAAAACGTGTAAATCCATAGAAAACTGGAGTCCGAAAATTTTCAAGAATCCAGTACTTTCTCTATATATACATACAGAAGAAAGTAAAAATGGTTAGTTTTCTCTGCCTACGAAAAAAAAGAAAGAAAAAAAAATCACGAAAAATCTTTAAAGTGTTTTTGAGACCACTGACAAAAAGATTATTATACAGGAACAATATATTATTATTCTATAAATGTAAGCAATCTATCACTGATGAACTAATAAATGAAAATACCTCTGCTCTTATAGGCAATTCTTTGAAACAGTTATGATTGAAATGCCTTTTTAAAACTCATCACCTAGGAATACAATGCTAACAATATAATGCTTTTTAAAAGAGCTCTATTTTTAACTATTGTTTTGATCTTTTCTCAACTCTTTTTAAAATATTATCAACCGATGATTATTAATAACATATGCTGAAAATTTCATTCTTTGGGCACGATATTGTATATGCAACAATGAAGTAATATATATACACACAAATCAGAATCAAACAAAATGTTATTGTAATAAGATAGCTGCACAAACTATGGTTATCTATTTTCACAAACTACATACTAATATAAGAATTTAGTATATTTATATCTAAGCACTTAGAAGGGAAGAGTTAAGAATAAAATAGCTTCAAATTGAATAGGTAAAAAATCAATCATATTAAACTATATGTCTTCAAATGTGTATAACGATAAGAAGATTTTGTATTGTATTCGTTAATACATATGTCTAAACTGTAACATTAAAATCTTAATAATCAATTGAATATATGAAATTTATCTTTGAAAGAGATATAATAAATCAGAGTAGTATTTATTCGTATGATAGAAGCTTTTATCAAAGTAATTATTATAGAAACTTGTGCCATTTTTTCACTGTTACTCAAATTAAATTCTTAAATATTGTACAATATTCATACATCATATTCATATCTGTATAAGTTTTGGTATTTAAAGAAAAAAAATCTAGAGTGACTCCACTCGACTTTCCAAATATTAAGTAATTAGCGGGTTGTATAAAGAAATTAAAGTAAAGCAAGTCATTAAATAAAAAAAAGTGAAAATTATAATAGGGTGTTGGAGTATTGTTTTCCATTATTTAATTTTACGCTGTTTCGCTTCAAATAATTTGAGCCTATATATCATAATGATTTTCGTTGTGTCCCTGTAACAATCTATAAAGGCTAGATTCACCAAAATATTTATACAATTCGTGTGACGGTGACCTATGTGTATAAATTTTCAGATCAATCGAATAAGGCGTTTAGACATCATTGTGCTTAAGAATTTGGGCCCATAGATAATAATCATAAAGAATATTTCTTTGTGTTACTGTAAAAAACTATAAAGGCTAGAATTATCGAAATCCATACAGTTCGTGTGACGGTGATCTATAATATGCGTATAAATTTTCAACTCAACCGAATAAGGCGTTTAGACATTATCATAATTTAAAAAATTTGAATGTTTGAGAAAACAAATTATTTGGTTCGAGTAACAGTTTAATGCTCTTTGAAGATAGAGGACTTTTACAGAAAGAAATATTTTGTATTTTCTAATATTTAAAAGTAGCGATTGAAATAACACTTTTATTTCAATAGAAAATAGAAAATTTGAATGTCTCAGTAAATAGTGTAATTGGTTTCGGTACTAGTTTAATGGTTTTTGAAAATATGGGACTTTTCTAGAAAGAAATATTTTGTATTTCCTAATGTCCAAAAGTAACGATTGAAAGAATACTTTTATTTGAACGCAAAATACAAAATTTGAATATTAGAGTAAATAAACTAACTGATTTGAGTCGTAGTTTAATGCTCTTTGAAGATAGAGAACTTTTCTAATAAGAAACATTTCGTATTGTCTAATGTCCAAAAGTAGCGATAGAAAGAATACTTTTATTTCAATGCAAAATACAAAAGTTCAGTTTTTGAGTAAATAAATTATCTGGTTTCAGTACTAGTTTAATGATTTTTTTAAGATAGAAGACTTTTCGAGAAAGATGTATGTTGTATTTTGTAATGTTCAAAATTAAAGATTGAAAGTACACTTTTATTTGAACACAGAATGAAATAGTTTAATGTTTGAGTAAATAATTTAACTTGTTTGAATACTAGTTAAAGGCTTTTTGAAGATAGAGGAAATTTTTAGAAAGAACGAACATTTTATAGTTTCTAATGTCTAAAAGTAACAATCGAAAAAACACATTTATTTCAACGTAAAACCCAAAATTTGAATATTTGTATAAATATATTAACTAGTTTAAGTAGAAGTTTAATGTTCTTTGATGATACAGAATTTCTTTAAAAAAACACATTTTACACTTTTTAATGTCCAAAAACAACGACAGAAAAAACACATTTATTTGAACAAAAAATACACAATTTGAATGTTTGAGTAAATAAATTAACTGGTTTAAGTAGTAGTTTATTTTCTTTGAAGATAGAGAACTTTTCTAGAAAAATAAAACATTTTGTATTTTTTATTGTCCAAAAGTAACGATAGGAAGAACAGTTTTATTTGAACGCAAAAAACAAAAGATCAAATTTTAAATAAACAATTTTTCTAGTTTGTGTACCAGTTTAATGCTTTTGACGATAGAAAACTTTTCTGGAAAGAAACATGTTTTATTTTCTAATTCCGAAAGCAGCAATAGAAAGAACACTTTTATTTGAATGCAGAATACAAAATTTGAATGTCTCAGTAAATAGTGTAATTGGTTTTAGTGCCAGTTTAATGGTTTTTGAAAATGTGGGACTTTTCTAGAAAGAAATATTTTGTATTTAATAATGTCCAAAAATAACGATCGAAAGAACACTTTTACTTGAACGCAATATACAATATTTTAACATTTGAATAAATAAACTAACTGATTTGAGTCGGAGTTTAATGCTCTTTGAAGATAGAGAACGTTTCTACTAAGAAACATTTTGTATTTTCTCATATCCAAAAGTAACGATAGAAAGAACACTTTTATTTGAATGCAAAATACAAAAGTTAAATTTTTGAGTAAATAATTTATCTGGTTTGAGGTCTAGTTTAATGATTTTCAAGATAGATGACTTTTATAGAAAGATATATATTGTATTCTGTAATGTCCAAAATTAACGACCGAAAGTACACTTATATTTAAACTCAGAATGAAATAGTTGAATGTTTGTGTAAAAAATTTAACTTGTTTGAATACTAGTTAAATGCTTTTTGAAGATAGGGAACATTTTCTAATGGCTAAAAGTAACGTTAGAAAAAACACATTTATTTGAACGCAAAATCTAAAATTTGAATGTTTGAGTATTTAAATTAACTAGTTTGAGTAGCAGTTTAATTTTCTTTGATTATAGAGAATTTTTCTAAAAAGACACATTTTGTATTTTCGAACGTCCAAAAGTAATGTTAGAAAGAAGAATTTTATTTAAATACATGAATAAATAATTTATCTGATTTGAGTACTAATTTAATGCATTTGAACATAGATGACTTTTCTAGAAAGAAATATTTTGTGTTTTCTAATGTCCAAAAGTAACGGTAAAAAGAACAATTTTACTCGAACGCAAAATACAAAATTTGAATGTTTGAGAAAACAAATTATTTGGTTTGAGTAACAGTTTAATGCTTTTTGAAGATAGAGGACTTTTACAGAAAGACATATTTTGTATTTTCTAATATTTAAAAGTAGCGATTGAAATAACACTTTTATTTCAATGGAAAATAGAAAATTTGAATGTCTCATTAAATAGTTTAATCGGTTTCGGTACTAGTTTAATGGTTTTTGAAAATATGGGACTTTTCTAGAAAGAAATATTTTGTATTTCCTAATGTCCAAAAGAAACGATTGAAAGAATACTTTTATTTGAACGCAAAATACAAAATTTGAAAATTAGAGTAAATAAACTAACTGATTTGAGTCGTAGTTTAATGCTCTTTGAAGATAAAGAACTTTTCTAATAAGAAACATTTTGTATTGTCTAATGTCCAAAAGTAGCGATAGAAAGAATACTTTTATTTCAATGCAAAATACAAAAGTTCAATGTTTGAGTAAATAAATTATCTGGTTTCAGTACTAGTTTAATAATTTTTGAAGATAGAAGACTTTTCTAGAAAGATATATGTTGTATTTCGTAATGTCCAAAATTAACGATCGAAAGTACACTTTTATTTGAACGCAGAATGAAATAGTTGAATGTTTGAGTAAATAATTTAACTTGTTTGAATACTAGTTAAATGCTTTTTGAAGACAGAGAACATTTTTAGAAAGAAACAACATTTTATAGTTTCTAATGTCTAAAAGTAACGATTGAAAAAACACATTTATTTCAACGTAAAATACAAAATATGAATGTTGAAGTAAATAAATTAATTAGTTTGAGTAGAAGTTTAATGTTCTTTAAAGATAGAAAATTTTTCTAAAAAGACACATTTTTATTTGTTAAAGTTCAAAAGTAACGATAGAAAGAACCCTTTTATTTGAATGCAAAATGTAACAGTTCAATATTTGAATAAATAAGTTATCTGGTTTGAATACTAGTTTAATGCGTTTGAAGATAGAGGACTTTTGTAGAAAGAAATATTTTGTGTTTTCTAATGTTCAAAAGTAACGGTAAAAAGAAGAATTTTTTTTTAGGCAAAATACAAAATTTGAATGTTTGAGAAAACAAATTACTTGGTTTGAGTAACAGTTTTCTGGTCTTTGAAAATGGAGCACTTTTCTAGAAAGAAATATTTTGTGTTTTCTAATGTCCAAAAGTACCGGTAAAAAGAACAATTTTATTTGAACGCAAAGTACAAAATTTCAATGTTTGAGAAAACAAATGACTTGGTTTGAGTAACAGTTTATTTCTCTTTGAAGATGGAGGAGTTTTCTAGAAAAAAACATTTTGTATATTCTAATGTCCAAAAATAACGATTGAAATATCACTTTTATTTGAATAGAAAATACAAAATTTGAATGTCTCAGTAATAAGTGTAATTGGTTACAGTAGTAGTTTAATGCTTTTTGTAAATATATGGGACGTTTCTAGAAAGAAATAATTTTGTATTTCATAATGTTCAAAGGTAACGATAGAAAAAGAATGTTTTTATTTGAACGTAAAATACAAAATTTGAATATTTGAGTAAATAAATTAACTGGTTTGAGTTGTAGTTTAATGCTTTCTAAAGATAGAGAACTTTTCTAGTAAGAAATATTTTGTATTTTGTAATGTCCAAAAGTAGCGATTGAAAGTATACTTTTATTTGAACGCAAAATACAAAAGTCCAATTTTTGAGTAAATAATGTTTCTGGTTTCAGTACTAGTTTAACGCTTTTTGAAGATAGATGACTTTTCTAGAAAGATATATGTTGTATTTTGTAATGTCCAAAATTAACGATCGAAAGCACATTTTTGTCTGAACGCGGAATGCAATATTTGAATATTTGAGTAAATAATTTAACTTGTTTGAATACCAGTTAAATGCTTTTTGAAGATTGAGAACATTTTCAGAAAGAAAAAACATTTTTTAGTTTCTAATGTTCAAAAGTAACGATAGAAAAAACACATTTATTTGAACGCAAAATACAAAATTTGAATGTTTCAGTAAATAAATAAATGGTTTGAGTAGCAGTTTAACTTTCTTTAGTTATAGAGAATTTTTCTAGAAAGGCGCATTTTGTATTTTATAATGTCCAAAAGTAACGAAAGAAAGAACTATTTTATTTGAATGCAAAATACAAAAGTTCAATTTTTGAATAAATAATTTATCTGGTTTGAATACTTGTTTAATGCGTTTGAAGATAGAGGACTTTTCTAGAAAGAAATATTTTGTGTTTTCTAATGTCCAAAATTAATGATCGAAAGCACATTTTTGTCTGAACGCGGAATGCAATATTTGAATATTTGAGTAAATAATTTAACTTGTTTGAATACCAGTTAAATGCTTTTTGAAGATTGAGAACATTTTCAGAAAGAAAAAACATTTTTTAGTTTCTAATGTTCAAAAGTAATGATAGAAAAAACACATTTATTTGAACGCAAAATACAAAATTTGAATGTTTCAGTAAATAAATTAAATGGTTTGAGTAGCAGTTTAACGTTCTTTAGTGATAGAGAATTTTTCTAGAAAGGCGCATTTTGTATTTTCTAATGTCCAAAAGTAACGATAGAAAGAATCCTTTTATTTGAATGCAAAATACAAAAGTTCAATTTTTGAATAAATAATTTATCTGGTTTGAATACTAGTTTAATGCGTTTGAAGATAGAGGACTTTTCTAGAAAGAAATATTTTGTGTTTTCTAATGTCCAAAAGTAACGGTAAAAAGAACAATTTTATTTGAACGCAAAATACAAAATTTGTATGTTTGAGAAAACAAATTACTTGGTTTGAGTAACAGTGTAATGCTCTTTGAAGATGGAGACTTTTCTAGAAAGAAATATTTTGTGTTTTCTAATGCCTAAAAGTACCGGTAAAAAGAACAGTTTTATTTGAACGCAAAGTACAAAATTTTAATGTTTGAGAAAAGAAATGACTTGGTTTGAGTAACAGTTTATTGCTCTTTGAAGATGGAGGAGCTTTCTAGAAAAAAACATTTTTTATATTCTAATGTCCAAAAGTAGCGATAGAAAGAATACTTTTATTTGAATGTAAAATACAAAATTTGAATATCTGAGTAAATAAATTAACTGATTTGAATATTAGTTTAATGTTCTGTAAAAGTAGAAGACTTTTATAGAAAGAAAAAATTTGCATTTCCTAATGTCTAAAAGTAAAGATCAAAAAGACACATTTATTTCAACGCATGATACCCTATTTGAATGTTTGAGCAAGTAACTTATATAGTTTATCTATTGTTTTAATTCTTTTGAAGCTAGAGGACTTTTCTAGAAAGAAAATATGTATTTTGTAATATCAAAAATTAACGATCAAACAATATTTTTATTTGAACACAAGACAATATTTAAACGTTTTGGTAAATAATTTAATTGGCTTAAGTACCGGTTAAATGCTTTTTGAAGACAGACGATTTTTAGATAAAAAAGTATTTTAAAATGTCAAAAAGCAGGGATCAAATGACGTTTTTATTTGAACTCAATACATAATATTTGAATGCTTGTGTAAATAACTTAACTGGTTTCAGTACTAGTTTAATGGTTTTTGAAGATAGAGGACTAGAAATAAACATTTTGCATTTTTGAGTGTGCAAAAGTAACGATAGAAAGAACACTTTTATTCGAAAGCACAATACAATATTTGAACTTTTAAATAAGTAATTTATTTGGTTTAAGTACAATTTTAATGCTCTTTGACGATAGCGAACTTTTTTTTTAGAAAAACAAATAAAAATTGTTTTTGTATTTTGTAATGCCTAATAATGATGATCAAGTAACATCTTATTTGAATGCAAAACACAATATTTGAATGTTTAAGTAAATAACTGTAAGATTTTTATCTAAAATATTTTTTAAGTATGTCTAAGCATTTTTAAGTTTCTTTTTCTTTTATTTCTTCGAATTTATTTTCAATAATTGAATTTTTTATGCGTAAGAAACTGCGATATTTGAATAGTGTATCAATTGAAACGCGAATAATTTATTTTAGTGAATATATTTTTAAAGAACACCTGGTAACCTAAAATGTATAAAAAGAAATTTACCATTTTTCTTTCTTTTAATTATTTAGTGTTTTGTATAAATAAAGCATATTAGGTGTAACATTTCTTATAAGCTTATTGTTCAAAATATGTACGGTATTAATTAATAATATTCGAAAACTGTAAGCTATTGATCAAATAATTAAATTCTTTAATAATTAATTTTACAAAATAAGTCTTATACAGTACATTGGAAAATTGGCATTAAGTATGAAATTTTTAAAAATGGCTCATTGTTGGCATTTAAGAATACTGCATTTTTATAGTCTTACGTAATATGTTACGTAGTCTTCTTTAATATGTCTTACGTAATACTGTGTACCTGCATTATTTATATATATATATTATATTTAGCAGAGAGCTGAAAAATGCCAGTAAAATAAATATAAGATTTTCATATAACTTCATTTTATTTCTAGTAACATATAAACATACATATATTATTGACAGTTACACACACACATGTTCACATATAGGAGTGCTACACTAAACTTTTCGTTGAGATCAAGCAAATAGTTCGTGTACAAAGACACCCAAGAAAATTCAAATACATTATGTCTACGGGGAAATTTCTGCTAAGTACAGTGTAACATCTATACGCTGTGTTAAACAAAACTGAATGAACAAAAATTTTTATATGCATAAAACCATGTTTTGTGTAAATTGTGGTATAGAAATCATTTGTCACTCGTTTATAGTGCTACCCAAAATATTTGGATATATTGGGGGTTACATTTCGAAATTGCCGGAATTATATTTCTTTTTGTACTACATGTTTTCCAAGTAAGATTAAATTTACATACACAATATTGTTTATAGTGCATATTGTTTATAGACAATATACAGGGCTACCCAAAATTGAGCTAAGCGTTCTTTTCTATTGAATGTAATTGACTGAAGTATTTTGCTACATTTTAGCATGTCGATTCAGGAAGAATTGATTTTTCATAACCGTACTCTAAACAAAATATTTTTTGAAGTTCAATTTTAAATTCTGTTTTTTGTATAATAATATCATGTTTTGAAGTCCTTCGATTACGAAAGTCCACTTTTAGCGGTTGGCTTGTATGTGTATCTGTTATCTTCATAACTTAAAAATAAATGACTGCAAAAAATACAAATTTAGTATTAGCCCTTGTCACACAAAGTTATGTATCAAATAAAACTGTTCCTAATTTATTTTGAATTGCTTTTAAAGTACATTGAACTTTATTATCTTACGTTATAAATTTTAAGACGTAACAGGCAATCTATTTATAATATTGAAATACAGGGTAAGAGAAAATAGCGTGAGTGACATACCAGATTATTTTTTATGCTAGAAAAAGGTGTTTACAATTTTATTACATTACACGTCGATTACTTTTTTCATTTATGTTATTTACTTTCATTTCATTTTTTTTTTTTTTAATTACTCATTTTACAAAGAAATTATATTAGTGTAATTTTATAACAATTATTTCAAAAGAAAAAACATTTTGTTACTTAAGTATCCAATGCATGGTTCAAGATTAATAATAGGCATCTCAGATAAATTTTGAAATATGCATTTTATTGTTTTAAATATTCGTTTCTTTCTCTGTCTTATTTATTTATTATTTTATTTATTTATTTATTTATTTATTTATTTTACAAAAAAATTTATTTAAAAATTATGCATGTATGTATGTTTTTTTTTTTTTTTTTTTTTTTTTTTTATTATTATTTATTTATTTTATTTATTATCTTTTTTTATTTCAGAAGTTACTAATCGTACAAAATTTTATCGATATCAGTTTTGTTACAATAATTTTAATAATAATAATAATAATAAATTATAACATAAATAACCAATGTACTACGATTCAGGATACATTATGCATCTCTATTATATTTAGAAAAATGTAGTACTGTTTTACTTAAGAATCCATGACTTTTAACCATTCTTATTCTCCCCCTTTATTTTAACTTACTTTATACTAAAAAGAAATAAAGATATTTATTTGATAGGAATTTGAAACAATTATTTAAACATTTTTAACTTAAATAACAAATTTATGATTCAAGATTGTTCCTATGCAATTCTAATCATGTTCAATAAATAATTAAAATAAAATAAATAAATAAATAATTTTATTATTATTAAAACACAAAAGACTTTTAGTCCACCGAACTTCAGACATTTATTTTTCTTCCCTTCCCTTTCATACGCGAAAAATGTTTTAAAATTTATTATATATCAATTATTTCAAAGTTTGTACCATTTATTTTCAATTACAAAAAGATATTCACCACTTAAATATTTCATTAATCATTTCAATTATTTACAAAAAAAAAAAAAAATCATTGATACGACTTTTGTCTCAGTTATTGTTATTGTTATTGTTATTGTTATTATTATTATTATTATTGATAAAATATAGCTTATTACTAACATAACTAATAAATGATTCAAATTAATAATAAGCACTTGAATAGCGTTTTATGGGGTGTCGGCGTGTTGGTGTGCGGATTTATGCTAATTATCTACATAAAAAACTTGAACCTGGGGAGGTGTCCCTCCATTGGGATCTTTTAACAGATGCTAGACCGTATTCACACGAGTTTCGGAGAAAACAACGGAAAACTTTGAGCGATTAGATCGACGTGCACGTCGTGGGATCTAACCTGGCACTCCCCATCTTCCAGCTTCGGAACTCTGAATAAAGTTAGAAAAATGCAATTTATAGTTAATGAATTTACAATTTTAATCCGCTTACCTCTATATATTTATTTTATCTCCCTTTTCACTATATAAATATTTATTTTTTAAATTATTACGTATTGGTTACTTTTTATATTTAAGTTATTTATCTCGATTTATATTTATTTATTCTTTCAATCATTATACCTTTTATTTTATCAGAGAAAAATTAACTTCCCAGTTTTTTACTACCCAAAACAAAATAAATAATTCTGTGATTGAAACAAATATGCATTCCTGACCAACTTAAATGAAATTCTATTCTTCTTCTACAACTTTGCCGACCACCTACCTGTCCAGAGGGCGCTAGTGTTTCCACCTACCCCAAGGTAAGTGGGATGGAGGAAAAGGCCTTGGGCTCGGCCAACGAGTTTCAAACTTCCACAGATACGCTCCAGCGATCAGCCCACACTGATTGCTAGGCCATGATGGCTGCTGCATCGCGTTTCTGCGGAAGACTCTGAAAAGTTTGTTGATTGCTTAGAAGTTTATGTTTAACATATTTTGAAAGCCATAACAGTTTATTACAAAATTAAAAACGAAAAAAGGATTATTTGTTTACACTGAAAATTAATTGTGAAGACAAAAACTTTATTTAAAAACCTCTTTTGCGGCTTGTTTTGATTTGTTTCTGGCGGTCAGTTTTCTTGTGAACAAATCAGTAATCAGAACAAAAGTGCTGGAAAGTCATTTTTATAGAGCAACAGAATTATTTAAATTTGTGTGATTTACACTGAGATTCCTCACAGTGGAAATCGTTTAATAACCCTTAGCGGTATTTTTCTGTTGCTTACGTCATCTTTCACTGGAATTTTATTTCCTGCATATACCAAGTTATGAATGGTGCTCCTAAGTGAAAGTCATTCTGGACAATACTCGACCATGAACCGCTACGAGAACAGTTGCCTGCGTTGTGGGCAGACGGTTTACCAAGTCGACAAAGTTGGACCCCTCAAGGATTTCACCTTCTTCCACCAGGGTTGTTTTAAGTGCCTAGTCTGCGGTACCAAACTGACACTGAGAACGTACTACAATAACCAACAAGATCAGGATGACAAGGAAGTTTATTGCCAGAGCCACATGCCGAAGACAGGCCCTGGTCACTTGGATGGAATGTCTGTGGGTATAAAGGCGGCCTTGAGTGTACCGAAAACAAACCATCTAGTTAATGATCAGATAAGGGGTTTTGGAAAGGGTACGTTCGATGCAGATGCCTTGGGTATCAAAAGTGCCCTCTCGTCTCCTAGGACCCACGAGCCGGACATCAGAAACAGAGACCACATGGCCGGAAGATTTGATGCTAGCGCACTACACATCACGCATGCACTTAATGCCACTAAAGTCCAGAGAGGATACCAGTACGAAAGAAGGATCGAGGATTATTTGGTAAGTGGTTTTTGACAGATTTTATATTTATTTACAAATAACTTTTCGATAAATTTTCTTATGCAAATCGAATGAGTAGCCAGAGCTGTATGGAAATACCTTGTACATCAGGAATTGTCATTTATCCTTCCCCCAATAACTTTAATAATGTAATGTAATAATGCTCTAGGGTTTTTTTTTAATGGATTATGGTTTTCGTAATTATTTAACGTCAAATTCTCATTAATTACAAGATCAAAACTCTATTTTGTAGTTGGATCTTGCAAGCGTATATTTAAATAAAAATCTTATAAACTTTGATATTCAGCATTGTCCCCCAGGACCCGCTTAAGACAAAATAATGTAGTAAGCCCAGTATTACACGGGGGTCCCATTATCACCATTCTACTAAATACCTTAATACTTACTAAATTCTTTTTCAAGAGAGCAGTGCTTTGAACATATTAAAAATATTATAATAATATAGAGAGATTAATTTTACTTATCTATATTGTTTAATAAATTTTATAAGTGAAATACAGATTTTTTTAAAAGGTTTGAAGTACATATTATTTTAGTATAGTTGTATTATGACAACCAGTTTTTATATACATTTATCTGCAATATAATTTTCATATTTCTTTATTTTGAATAGAAATTTACTCCATTGAACTAAATATTTCAATCCTCACTTTCTTTTTTCTCGGAAAAAAAAAAAGAAAAGAAAAAATCCTTTAAAATAAATTTGGAGCACCATTGAAATTTGAGCGTAGACCGAGGCGTCATTGACCTATTCCTTAAACAGACCCTGATTATGCCGCAATTTGGGAAATAAAACAGAGCCATATCTTAGGGTCAGTAGATATAAGATCGAAACTCTAGTCCTACTCAGGCACATACAACTAACTGAGACGAGTTATGAAATATTTTTGTGTTATCAAAGCTAAAATCTTGTTGTTTAAAATTTTAGAATTAAAATTATGAAGAAAACAGATATACACACAGATCAACCGCTAAAAATTGGACTTTCATAATCAAATGACCTTAAAACATGATATAATTAAACAAAAAAACAGAGTATAATTAAACAAAAAACTTCGAAAAATAGTTTGTATAAAACCATTGTAATATAAAAATGTATATAAAATCATTGAATTTGTTGAATTAACTTAGTATGCTTTTAATAAAAAAAAAATCTAAGATAAAAAAACATTCAATTTTAGTGTGAGGGTAACGCGGTATAAGTAATACTGAATATTTGTGTATAAAAAAAAAAATATTACGTAGTTATTTAAAATGTCAGCATCATTATATTCTATTGAACAAATAAATTATGGTATACATTTAAATAATGGTACTTATGTTATATTTGTTTAATAAAAAGAAAAAAAAAATCTTAAGATTCTTTGAAGTAAAGATGTCTAACATTTCTGAATATGTCAAAGTGACCTATATCACGCATTTGAAATGTGAGAGGTAAATAGAATTGCAATTCCGAAACTATTATTTTTCTTTTTCAAAAAGGGATTTTTAAATAAAAAACAAACATAAATAATAGTTTTTAAAAAATAATTATTAGAAACTAGCAGGCTTTGCCCGCTTCGCTGGTCACTAAATTTAAAGGAAACTCTTTTCTATATAGCTTTATAAAAATAAAATAAAATACTAAAATTGCTCAAAAGCTCGCTTCGGATCCCTGCTGCCTTCGGTAGCGATTTGGTCATCCGCTAAAACTCGGGCGCTTGTCCCTATTACCTGAGACAATGGTTTACCAATAGGCTTGCATTAAGTCCTTATTAGATAACAGTTTCGAAATAGATAGTATCGAAAAAAAAAAAATGAAGTATCCCCTTTATATTTGAATCCCAGTTACATATGAACAACACTATACGTGGTGCACATAATATTTGCTTTTACGTTATTTCCTATGTTTATTTTGTTTATCCCCGATCAACCATAAAAATGCTAACAATTTCACGCTAAATATTATAATATGCTATGACCGGCTACGTCTGTTGCATGAGACAATTAATTTTTTGTGGTTATTAGTATTCATGGTTTGTAAGCATGATCATAGTACCGCCTTAATATAGCTCTCTTTGGCGACTTTTGAATTTTTGTCACCATTTTAGATTTTATCCCTTGTAAAAATAAGACTTAATACCTTGTAACAATATGCTATGAGCGCTATTTCTGACATATTTTAGACAACTAAACTTTTAATGGTTATATATATTTCCCATTAAGCATATTTTTATTTTCATTTATTTATTTAAATATTGATGAAATTTGAACTTCAATTTGGTCTAGTGTTGTACAGGCTGTATACTACACGTTTGTGTTTGTGAAAGAAAATTTATAAAATACATACATTAGTTAATTTTAAAAAATCTAATTGTCCTATCGATAAGCTGTTTAATCCGTTGGATTCACAAAAGTTGCATCTTTCATTTGGTATCTTATTTGTAACGATACGACTGATATTTCTAATTTTTTTAATTTACTTTCCTCATTTTAAATACATGTAATTTTTATTGTTCACGTTTTTTTTTTTTTTTTTTTTTTTTTTTCCGTCGAAAAAATAATGATAATTTTTTTGGCAACAATTAAATTAAGGAATAAAATTAAATATTTTAAATAAATGTAATTTTTATTGTTCACGTTTTTTTTTTCTTTTTTTTCTGTCCAAAAAAGAATAATTTTTTTTTTCGCAACAATTAAATTAAGGATTAAAATTAAATGGCCAATTTATCAGTTATTAGAAGGTTTTTATTTTAACATTTTAATTAATTAAAAGAAAACTAAAACAAAATTCGAAAATCCGGCTTCGAGGTGCATCAGGGGAGGTCATTACGAATCAACATGCAAATTTTTGTAGCTCAGCCATCAGCCGTTAGGAACACACCTAAACTTTATTGAATAGCAATAAAGTTCAAATTGACTCTAGAAAACGTTTGTATGGGAAATAGAAAAGGGCTGTTTTTAGGGTTTTCCCGGAAATTATTCGATTTTTTTTTCGCCTTTTAAACCTTCCCTAGACCTCCACGAACATTTCAAGACTAAGATAAGATAAATCCGTTCAGCCGTTCTCGAGTTTTAGTGAGACTAACGAACAGCAATTCATTTTTATATGTATAGATAATGAAAAACTTTATTCAGATCCATGATTTCTCTTAATTGCTTTAATCAGAGAATACACGTGTAGAAATTTCTAACGAATCCGAAATGCAATTAAATATGCATTTAAAAGTTTGCATATTTCATTTTTTCAACAAGTTCGATTTACATGCTCTTTAAATTTTAGATTGTGTGTCTGTTTAAATATGAATAAACTAAAAGTATCCGAGGAATTCTTAAAGATACATAAATTAATAAAAAATTATCATGTACATCGTAATTACTAACTCCCAACTTGCAAAAACTCACACCAAAACATTTTTAGGGAAAATTTTCTTGTATAACTTAACAGAAGAAGTCATTTATTTATTTTGCTTTAATTTTGTTCGTGAATTCTGGTGGCAGTCTAATTTGTTAATAATCGAAAATTTAAAGTTAATGTAGGAAATTAATGTACAATAAAACGTTATTACTCGTAATAGTTACCTGTAATAATTATACAAATTGAACTTAGCTTCATTAAATACTACTTTTTGAATTTTTATTTAAATAAAATGTGTAAATTGCTATTAAAAAGAATATGAAATAATCACTGCTTAATCAAAACATCACAAAAAATAATAAAGGGGAAATATATCGTATGCATATATAATTGCATTTTAATTATCGAATTTGGAAATATATATATATTATACATGAAGCAATGTTTATCACTGATTTTTTTTTTCTTTTCTAGTCTAAAATCTAAAAACCTGTAAACAGGCAAATACTTTTAGAACTACATGGCATTATATATGAAATTTATTTAAAGCATTAAAAAACTCTACTTTTCAATTTGTCAAAGCATTAAAAAAAATCAAATCTGTATTAAATGTTTAAAAATATTCCTTTAATCAAATTGAGTCTGAGAAATTTAAAAATCTTTTTCAAAAAAATAATATAGGTTTTAATATTTTATTTTAATAAGGTTATTTAATATGTAGAACGACATTTTGTAAAATAAAATTTTTAAAATATAACCATTGCAGAAATGTTGTAAGGTATTTTAATAATAATAACATTATTAACAAAAAGCATTCTAATTGGTGATAAATTTCTTAAAAGATAAAATTGTGTTAATCAGGATACTTTCTGGACAATGGCATAATCCAGGCAATATAGATTAATCTAAACCATACCTGGAAAAATTCAGTTCTAGAAATTGGCTTACTTTATGTTTGTGTGGTTACTGAATCCAAATATTTATTTAATTTCCCACTAAAAATTGCGCCCACAACTTCTAAATTAAAAAAAAAAAAAAAAACAATTTCCTCAAAAGGAGTTATAAGCATACATTTAAACTTTTTTACATAAGTGATTTAATATAAACGAAATATTCACTTTAAAAATTTTCTCAATTTATTTATTTTCTTCAATTATTTATTTTGCACCCTGTGTTAAATGTCTTAGGATAGCTGTGCTACTGACTAACTTTAGTTTAAAAATAAGGTTTAATGCACAAAATATATGCTGTCATAAAAGGTTTTTGTTTTTAGCCGTGGTTATTTGCATATATATTTGCATTTGTATATATATATATACATATATATATATATACATATATATATATATAACTTTTACCTTCCGAACATACATATGTAAGGAAAGTATTGTAAAAATGTCAAAAATCCGAATTTGAGATTTTTGATGTTTCTGTACGTTTTGAGGTGCCTTGAGTCCGTTTTCACTATTTTTACGATGATGTATGCATGTGTGTGTGTGTGCGTGTGTGTATGTGTGTGAATGAACACGCTAGCGTCTAAATGCTTTACTCGAATGAGCTGAAAGTTGGTACGTATGTTGTAAGTCACGGTAGCACGAACCCTATTGATTTGGTGAATCTAGCATTTATAGTTTTTTTAAAGGGACACCAAGAACAATTCTTTATCATTATGGCCTATGGGGCCAAATTTTAAAAGTGTGATAGCGTCAAAACGCCTTATTCAATTGAGCTAAAAATTTATATGAATATTATAAATTACTGTTGCACTAACTATAAGCATTTTAGTGAATTTAGCACTTAGAGTTTTTTTACAGGGACACAAAGAAAAATTCTGTATCATTATGGCCTATGATACCAAATTTTTAAAAGTGCGATAGCGTCTAAACACCTTATTCAATTGAGCTAAAAATTTATATAAATATTATAAACCACTGTTGCACTAACTATAAGCATTTTGGTGAATCTAGCATTTATAGGTTTTTACAGGGGCACAACGAAAATTATTTATTATGATCCATGGGCTCAAAGTTCAGTAGAGTTAAATTAAACATCGTGTACTATATGGAGAAAAATAATCAAAACACCTATTATAATTTTCTCTCTTTTGTTTATTTAACAACTCCTCTTACATTACTTTATCTACAAAACCGTTAATTACTCAATGCTCGGAAAGTCGAGTGGGGTCGCTCCAGATTTTTTACAATGCAGTAATAGCCGAATATGTATATAAAGAACCTCTTAAGCATGGTTTTGACCTTTTTTTCTTGCTATAATATCTTGTAATCTACAAGCATATTTTTATTCAAAAGTAAAACATTACACGAATATGATAGTATTATACAAAAAATATATAATAAAAATACACGAAATCAAGTAATTCACATTAATAAAGTAATATTCTATAATAATAAGTGTGTTTTTACTATAATTTAATGAGCTGTAATATACTGGTCGTTATTGTTGACCCTATTCTCACTCTTTCTCTCTCTCTCATTAAAAAAAATAAATAAATAAAAAATACAGAAACACTTTTTAAGAAATTAAAAAGCGTTAAAATAGAAACAAAATTCAATCTGATTGTTTCTGCTTTCTATTTATTTATTTACTTCTTTTTTTTTTTTTTTTTCGTTAAATTTCAAAATACCTACATTTTTCAATAAAAAAAAAAAAAAAAAAATTCTTCATACACAAACAAAGCAGTGAAGTGATGAATAAAAATGTCTGAAACATCATAAATTGCAAAAACGCAACAAATGTTTTAGGTTGAAATAATTAAACACGATATATCCATCAGGCAATTAAAAAAAAAAGTTACGAGTGCAAGATGAAAGCAGCGATGTGCAAAACCTATACAGTTAGCAAGAGGACACGTGCTACATTTTTTGACTGATGAAGGATACTGCTTAATTTTTTCAACTTGAAATATCTGTTGTGTGTTTTTCTATGGTTTTTTTTTTTTTTTTTTTACTTAGTTTAATTCTTTATCATTCGACACTTCAACACTAGTATTTCCAAATATTTTACTGGAAAGTAATGGTTTGTTTATTCAGTTTAATTCTTTGTGATTCAACACTAATATTTCCATGCATTTTTCTGGAAAGTAATGGTGTTTGTTTATTTAGTTTTAATTCTTTGTCATTTAACAGTAATATTACCATACAATTTTCTGAAAAGTAATGGCGTTTGTTTACTTAGTTTTAATTCTTCATCATTCATCTCTAGTATTTCCATGCATTTTTTTTTTTCAAATGTTGTTTGTTTACTTAATTTTAATTCTTTGTTATTTAACGGTAGTATTTCCATACAATTTTCTGCAAAATAATGGCGTTTGTTTACTTAGTTTTAATTTATTGTCATTCATCTCTAGTATTTTCATGCTTTTTTTTTTTTTTTTTTTGCAAATGTTGTTTGTTTATTTAGCTTTAATTCTTTTTCATTTAACGCTAGTATTTTCTGGAAAGTAATAGTGTTTATTTACTTAGTTTCTTTGTCATTTAACACAAGTATTTCCATGCATTTTTCTGCAAAGGTATATATTTACTATTTTTTATTCTTTGTCTTTCTACACTAGTACTTCTATACATTTTCCTACAAAATAATGGGATTTGCTCATTTGTTTATCGGAATGGAGGCCCATTTCTTTCAAAGTTGATCAAATGAAAAAGGTTTATTATTATTATTATTGTTGTTGTTATTATTATTATTCCGTTTAATATCAAGTAGAAATAAACAAATTTTAACTGATTACATAAAAGAAAATATTACATAATGCGCTGTAATTTATTTTTCTTTTTCTTTTAATTATTCTTTACTTAAAAAAATAAAAGATTGATATATTTTTAATCTTTTATATTTGTTTGTACTTTGCAACCAGCTATATTTTATTTTGATTTTTTTTTAAATAAAATATTTATATCAAGGGTGACCCAAAATTACAGCGACAAACTTTAAGAGATGATAGGACACATCATAAGGGTCCAGGATTGCATAGGAACCCACGTCTCCAAATCTCATTTTAACCCTTTAAGAACTAGGTGTTTTGGAATATTTTTTAACAAATGTGGATGGTAAAAACGTAAAGCTACAAAATTTAAGTGAATGTAGGTAACAGAAGAAGAAATGAGGAATACATAGCAACGTATGATAGAAAACATCACATTAACCCTTTAAAGAACGGATACATTCTGCTGCTTTTTAAAACTTACCATCATGTATGAGTATTATCGACTGCTAATCTGTAGTCTATATTTTTAGTTATTTGTGACTCCTCCTACACAAGGGTGCAGCAAATGTTTTCACCCCCAACATTTCCCCCAATCCATATGAAAATTTCCCCAAAATGAGTGATAGATTTTAACAATGATTTTTGTAATTTGTTATTAAAATCAAAATCATTTGTATATTTTTCTGCGAAATTTCCCCCAATCCTAGATTACTGGATTGGACATATTCTGCACCCCTGCTCCTACATTGTTATTTTTGCAGTCTTGTACGATCCAACATTTTTTAAAATCATACACAATATTCGTATGAATACAAATAGTGCTTTAAGTACGTCGATTAAAAACAGCTTTATTACTATGTATAGCTTTTTATGCAATCATTTAACGAAAAAAATATTTGTTAGAAATTTTTAATTTAAAAGCCCCTCCCACATGTGTTAAAAATACCCCCGGAAACCCGGTTCTTAAAGGGCTAAGATCATAGTTTCCAACTTAGCACCTTTTGGCAACCATAAAATTTTAATAGAAATATTTATTTTATTTAATCAGTGAACTGTAACTGTTTTCACTAATTAAGTAAAATAAAAGTTTTTATTAAAATTTTCCAGTAGCCAAAAAGTGCTAAGTTGGCAACTATAGCTAAGATGACATTTGCGGACGTGGGTTCCTACGCAATTCTGAATGATTATGATGTGCCAAATTTACTTTTAAAGTTTGTCGCTGTAAGTTTGGGACAACTGTATAGTCGGTAACAAAAGTGTCCGAACACTAGCAAAAATTCCTATGTAAAAAAAGTACACTTCATACGGTTTTGTTAAATAAATCCTTATCGAATCGTGTTCTTAGACTGTCTAAGAATTCGACAAGGATTTATTTAACAAAACTGCATTAAGTGTACTTTTTTTACACAGGAATTTTCGCTAGTGCTCTGTTACTTTTGCTGCCGACTGTATTTGGAAAAAAACTTGCAAAATTTACGTTATCGAAATTGCAAGCGTTCCGTTTGTATGTAACCCTTAATGCTATTGCACTTCTAATAATTTGAGCCCGTAGGTCATAACGATAAGGAATTTTTCGCTTTGTCCCCGTAAAAGACTATAGGTACTAGGTTCTCCAAAATCTATACATAGGAATCTATACATCTTTACATAGGAATATTTGCTAGTGTTCGGACACTTTTGTTACCGACTGTATATATGGACGGCTCATTGTAAAAGTGGTGTAACTCCATATTTTTCAAATATATATATATATATATATATATATATATATATATATATTTGCTTAATTGTATCACATTTAGTCACATCCTTCTTTTTAAAAATTAAAGAACTTCAATAATTGCATTAAAATCCCCTAAATGACATTACATGTTTTTCCTCAGAAAACTAAAGCTTCTAAATATTCCTTATAAAAATGAAGTTTCCGAGTTACTTCAAATTATTTTTAATATAATTTATAAATTCTTATAACCATGATTTGTATTAAACACAAAAATCGATAATACTTATTGAATCTTGACTTTTTTTCCTACGTATAAATTTGAAAAAAGCTCGTTATTTCAAAATCAATTTGCAAGGAGATAATTCACTTTTACCATGAATAAACCCCCCCCCACACACACACACATACATATATTAATAATATCGTCAACAAAATTACGTTACTTTGCAAGAACAATAATTGAAGATTAAACAGGCAAAATGATGTTAGTGGGGGATTTTATATAAAAAAAAAATTTAATTCAAAAGGCGGGGGATTTTATTAAAAAAAATTTTAATTCAAAAGACGGCGGATTTTATCAAAGCATTGTGAATTGTACAGAACTTTCTTTACGAAATTAGCTAAAACACTATAAAACGAGAGGTTGTATAACGATAGATGCAATATGTTTCAAAAAAGTATGCGGATGGGAGTTTACACATTTGTCTATAGCTACCACATGCATTCATATGGAAGAATTTAACATAAAAAAAAAAAAAAAAGAGAAATATTGTACTTAATTAAATTCTGTTTAGCACAAAATTTTAATTTATCTTTATTTTATTTATTATTTATTTATTTATTTATTTTCGCCAATGAATGATAATAATAATATTTCAAAATGCCTCACCGAGAGATAATTATGATCTGCACCAGTGTATTTTATGAATTCGAAAAAAACTTACCCTCTAACCGACTCTAATTTTACAACGTAAACTGGTATGACAATTTTCTCATTGAAATAACTAATACAAGTTGATAAGATATGAATCCCCTCTTATATATATGGAAATGACGCACAGGAAAATGATAACAAAATAGTTTCTGCCAAAACATTTTAAGTTAATGGGCATTTTAGGTTTTGCTTTTGAAGATACTCATAGTTTTATCACTCTTTGTCGTATTCTTATCTTTCATTTTTTTTTTTTTTTTTTTTCCTGCGCTGAACGCATTTTGAAGTTACATATTTGTTAGTATATCACACGTGAAATCAAATGTTTTTTTTTTTTTTTAGCTCTAGGCTTACCTGGATCAGCCAGTCTTATTCGAATTTTTTTTTTTTCCCCCTTACGTTTGTGACGTCATCCGGCTTCATTCATCTGATTTGAGTCATTCTTATAGGTAAAGATAAAAAAAAGAGACTGTAAAAAGGTGAGCTGCGTCAGATATGCAACTTACAGTCTCTTTCTTTTTTTTACTATTATTGTTGTTCAAATGATTGTGCAAAAGAGAAAACAGATAAAAGAAAAATATCGTTTGAGAAAACACCTGAGATTGCGATCTTCGTTTTTATGCAGCCAGAAGGTAGTGAGTGCTAAATAATGTATGAGATTTCGACAACCTTGAACTTGGAATCTCTAAGGAGATAGGCCAGATGATAACCCATGTGGTATTAAACGAAATGATCGAATGAATTAGGTGTGTGTATGGAGGGTGGAGGGGGGGGGGATCAAAATTCCCGTCTCTTATTGAGAATGTCTTTTTATAATTATTCCAATTATTTAAAAAACTGCTCATTTAATTCAGTAATAAAAATCCCTGATGATGCTTTTGAATTTCACAGCGAAAAGCTTAGGATAATATTTTTAAAAAATTTTAAATAAAAATTAATTTTACGTGTTTTTTAAATGTTTTTAATAAAAATAAAAATAAAAAATTTACATAATGGTGTTGAATTGTGATCAACACTCATAAATTTATTTGTTATAAGATAGAATTTTATTACTTAAATATTTAAAATTATTCTGCTTATTAATTAATATAGTGGGTGTATTGTTATAATTAGATTTATTTAAATAATGCATACAGTTTTGAGGTAAATTTATGTTTGTTGCAAGATTAATTCGTTGAGTGAATAATTACAGGAGAATGGTCTCGACTCCCGATTGTAGAAACTTGACGTAGACAGTTTAAATCAGGGGGGATTAAAAATAATGAAATTTTCATTTAAAACATTTCTGACCAGATGTCCTGATTATCTGAGAGCAGTCCGTTTCTGTAAGGCTTTTTTTCTAATTCTTAAAAATTTTTACAGGAAAATTATTCATCATAATTATTGGCATTGTGGTCCCCATTTACAAAGAATATGAAATTATATTCCTAATTAGGGAATTGTAATAATTATTAACGCTTTTAATTTATAAAGGTACTCTAATCTGGTCAGCATGATTTAAAAAGAAATTTTGAAGGTATAAATCCATTCCTTCATTCTTACGTTGGTAGAAGAAAAAAAAAAGTTTCTCAGATATAGAAGTTCGAAGCTTAGAAATATTACATGAAACAAATTTAGACAAAAGACAGAAATTATTGTCATGTGATTTAAACAGCTCAATTCTAATGTGATTCAAACAACTCAACTGTATCTGGCAGCTATTATCTATAGTTGGTTTTTGCATGTCTGCTGGCTTGCTTGCCTGCATGGCTGTGAACTGTGATGTCGACGTTTAATTTTAATTGCTTATTTTAACTTATGATTTATGAAATAAGAATATTTCATTTACAATGTGTTTAAATTAATAATAATAAACATGAAAATTACCTCTGTCTTTGGTATGTACCGGTATGTACTTTGGTATGTACATTTTAAATAATGGTATTATTTAGTACAGTGTACCTGAATGAAAACGTATGGAAAATTAGATTTTTCTAATCTATAGAGTTATTAAACTTGATAATGCTGCTCTAAATTATTTTTTAATATTGTTTATTGTACACTGAGAAGAAATTCTGTAACTGACATCCAGAATCTAACTTGTGGCTCTAGAAAAAATAGTTCCATGTCATCCTTATAAATTCTCGTCCCCTTTGAAAGCGAGTTCTAGAAACCCCTATTAGAATTCTAGAGGGTTTGTCTATATTATCGAGTGCAAAGTTATTTTAAAATCTCTGCAAATAAATGCGAATACAAGAGGCGGGTTTCAGCAACTATAATCTTGGTTTATGATACAATTCTAGAAAATCAAGCGAGAATTTCTCGCAATACAAAAGATTCAGAATATTGTTTCACCATCTAGAAATGCGTAGACTAGAAATTCTCGATCATTTCGTCTATTGAGTTTATTGCCGTGCCTTATGTGCATAGCTCGGAAATCTAGTTTAGAGATTTAGAAAATGATCACTTATCATTCTAGATGAAGGCGGTATTTTTTTTTTTTTTTTCTCAGAGTATTTTTTTAGCAGGAATTTAATATTTATTTAAAGTTATATTATCTGAGAACCTCTGTACTGAAAAAAAAAAATGCAGTAAAGTACAGGAAGTTTAATGAATTTCAATGAAATTTGTTCATGGAGCTTATTTTAAAAAATACATCAAATTTTACCAATTTAAATAGATCAAATTTAAATAATTTTAAAATACATTGAGAGTGATATATATTAATCAGGCTCATTACAGCCAGTTTCCTATTGTAAATGGCATCAAAAATACCGTTTTTTGTGTAGGAGGACTCACAAAACATTTCTAATATATTAGTGTCCATGAGTGGTTTTTCTTGAAAGCTTATGTTTAATATTGTTATATTATACATACATAACAAAGTTAAATTACATTATTAATATGCACAAAAGCCTGTTTTCTATTGAATTATTTATATTTCTCTGAAATAAATCTCGAAATTCAGAAACACATAAAATATGATGAGGCTATTCTTAAATCATAATTTACTATCTTATTAAGTCTAAAATAAATATTTGTATAAATTTATTACGTATGCAGATGAGAAATTTTGCTCTAAGTTGGGAAAACTGGTTGAGAGAAGGCATGTTGCGTCCATATTGCTGTGTCATAATTCACTTGAATGCGTTGGTTCAAATTCGGGCCTCTTCCTTTCGCAATAGAGCAGAACCTGACATTTGATTTCATGTTGCCAAGATGCAGTGAGAAATTTTCATGGTCTATACATTTTTGTTATTTCATTTTACCGTCTAGGTTGGCATTGCATGCTTGTTCAATATTATGTCATAGATTTCCTTTTAATGATTTGTTTTCTAGTTGACCTGGAAATGAACTTTGATTAAATGCAATGAATCGATTGCGAATTCATATGACTTTTCCACAGAACAAATAAAGATAATTAGCGTTTTGAAATCTATTGTTTTATATTATATTCCATTGTTATATTTGTTCTACAGATATTGAAACTTTTTTTTTTCATATGAATAATCAAAAACATCAATTTTAAAAATAGATAGTGCATTTGATAGCTTAATTAACTAGTTTTTACCTTTTTTTTTTTTTTTTTTTTTTTTTTTTAAGTTTTAAAATGTTTTTCAATTGAATTTATCTGTCTGTCCACATTTTCATTTTCACTTTTTGAATAAGTTGAAATTGATATGTTAAACACGTTCACTACAGGAAGTTTTCTACTGAAAATAGTATAAATCGTACCGTTCATTTGCGTACAGAAAGACTCCCAAAGCTTTCTGATACATCACTGTTTATGAAAGTTTTTTCTTTAAGCGGTTATATGGATTTCTAAGGATTAAATATATATATATTCTCTCTCTCTCTCTCTTTTTTTTTTTTATAAAAAATAAATTTTTTATTGAAATTTTTGATCAAATAAAAGTGTAACATTTAAACAATGTTTTATAAAATTTTCATTAAAAATTTTGAGAAATTTAGCTGGTGGGCCCTGGTTTTCGAAGACCCTTCAAAAAAGCCGTGGACACGACTTCTCCAAAACTAGTGCACTAGTCTTATTGACATTTTGCACAGTTCTTCAAAATAGACTAGTGCCTGAATGGAGGATTTTTCTTTTTTTCTGATTTCAGCGGATTGGGGAGAAAATCTCGCGGGACAAAAATCTCGCCTACATAAATGAATGGAAAGCAAAATAATGTGAGTGATGATTGTGTTTCATACAAATAAAATGACACATTTTACAACATTTTATTTGAATGAGTTGGTAATTACATATTAGTAGTGTTACATAAAAGTTCATGACAACACATGCATATTTTCCTTAGTCAGAACACTGACATACAGACAAACCCATCACAAAAATTGTTAGGAATTTTGCTTAAAAGAGTTTAAAGACTATGTTTATTAACTTTTGTCAAGATTAGTCATAAGAAATTCAATCGTGCTTATTAATTTTGTAATTTTTAATTCAGGTTTGTGAACAATGTTCTGCTTTGATGTCCAATATTTTAAAAATCTATTTTGAAAGGTGAAAAGCAAATGATAAAATAACTTAAAATTAAATAGAGATAAAATAATGAAATTCCACTAAAAAAAAAAAAAAAAGAAGAAGAAGAAGGAAGGATTGCTGCATTTAATTTTATTCCAATATTTAATGCTTGAATTAGAAAAGATAAAATTATTGAACAATTAAAACTAAAATCTAAATCTTTCATGGATTACTTGCAAAATGCCTGTATGAATTGGGAAAATAGGATTCTCAAAACATAACAAAAAAATTAAAAATTAAAACTAAGGTTAGATAAAAATTAATTGGTTATTAAATAAGTTATCAAGGAATGATACAACTCTTCTTCTAAAATGCCATTTTCCCCTGTTAAGTTCTCTGTTTTGCTCGTGTTTTGAATTCAGTTTTTGTGGCTCGTGTTTTGATTTTATTTTCTTTTTTCTGGTTGGTGTTTCAATACATGAGGATGGATTGTGTCTAAATTGCCTCTCTTTCATTTCAGGGTGATTTTTTCTTGCGGGTTTACTTTTTGGTTTTATTACTTTTTAGGTTCATGGTGTGTTTTTAGTTTTTGGAGGGTTTTCTGTTTTTTTTTTTTTTTTCTGGAAAATTATTTGTCATTGTTTCATCTGATTCATTTCGGGGTTCTTTTTAATTGTGCGTTCGTAATCAATCAATACATTTCATGGTTTCATTGTTCTTTATTTGCTATGGGGTTTTGCTTTTTTTTTTCATCCATGTGTCTCCTAATCTGTTCTTGGCAGGCTGGGGGAGTGTTGCCGGCGTAAAACTAGTTTAACCCCACAGGCAAGTCACACGTCTTGCCGCTTGCCTCCTTCCTTCCTTTCTTGGGGTTCTTTCCCCCTGGATTTTGATTTAGTTTGAGTTTTTCTGTTGGGATTTGGTTGAGTTGGTTCGTTGTATCGTTTGTTTTGCGGGCTGTTAAAAATTAAATTTGGTTTCTTTAAATATGTGTATTTCATCCCCTGAGGATTTTTTTTTTTTCACCTTTATGAGCTTCTCCTACATAGAGAAATTGTTCATTCTTATTGGTCTTTGTGTTTTCGGTGATCTTGTGTCTGTTGCTTGGCTTCTACTGCGCTTAATGGGTCATTATTGTTCATTACAGGATTCTCTTTTTTCACCTTGAAATATTGTCCTAGAGCAGGGCGCGAAATTTCCGCTCGCCAGCTCGCCACTGGCGAGTGGAATTTTTACTGTGGCGAGTAAAAAATTGGTCTAGTTATAGATAAAATTCATACACGATACGGTGACAAAACACATTATTTTTATAGATTTAAATATGGCAAAATCTTGCAGTTTTATAGCCTCATATTTAACCTCTTCTTTTTAGATTCTCGGAAAGCCGAGTATGTGTAAGCGCTGCCCGAGATCGCCCCAGCCTGGGAAAGGAAAAATGCTTAGGGCATACATGAAAGTTTTGATCTCTTTGGCAGTTTTGTTTCTCCCAGTGTTATTTCTACAAGCAGTGTGAGAATAGTCGAGCAGAGAGCCTCTTAGCCCGTCGCCCACTATCCGTGTGAAGCGATATGCGAAAGTTTGCCTATCCGATGATGTCACATGAAAATGAGCTCGAGCTCTTTTAAAGATACTGCCTATGTTTATTTTGTCGAATAATGATAAAAAAATAGTTCATATTTTCCAGTTTTTTATTGAAACGCCAATGATTTGCGCTTGCGAAGATTTGCGCAACGATTTTATCGAAAAAGTTATTCCGAAATAGCTATTTCAAATGACAACAATGAACAAGTTATACACATCGACATTCCGTCTGATTACAAAAATAAAATAGACAAAAAGACATTTCTAATATAAAATGTTAAATAAATAAATAGTTAAATAAGGAAGCTTAATCTTTCAGAATAAAAAGGTTTTCATAGGATATTGTTTGTCAAAGAATTTTTTTCCTTCTTTTTTCTTTAATGACTCTTTGCATTTATGTTATTAGATATTTTAATCTTTTTCAAATCTCAAATACAATACATTATAGTGATTTTTAATTATTGATAATTATGAAACATTATGATATACGACACATTTTTAATATATGTAATTTTAGACATATTTGTAAAAGCCTTTCAAATAGTTAAGAAAAATAAAAACCCAAAATGCGTAAAAAAGAAAAAAATGACAATCCTATTTTGTGGCGAGTAAAATTTTTTTTCAGCGAGTGTAATCTGAATTGAAATTTCGGGCCCTGTCCTAGAGTCAACCTTTTTTTCATCAGAGTCTAATTACACGGCCCTATTTCGATTTGGTTGAGTTGGTTCGTTGTATCGTTTGTTTTGCGGTCTGTTAAAAATTAAATTTGGTTTATTTAAATATGTGTATTTCATCCCCTGATGATTTTTTTTTCACCTTTATGAGCTTCTCCTACATTGAGAAATTGTTCATTCTTATTGGTCTTTGTGTTTTCGGTGATCTTGTGTCTGTTGCTTGGCTTCTACTGCGCTTAATGGGTCATTATTGTTCATTACAGGGTTCTCTTTTTTCACCTTGAAATACTGTCCTAGAGTCAACCTTCTTTTCATCAGAGTCTAATTACACGGCCCTATTTCAATTTTCAACAGGTATTGTTGCACAGTGGATTGGCGTCAGAGCTATTATTGAACTTGATAATTGAATCAATTTGGGAAATCTTGTTGCTTTGTTTGGCGTGTGTATGTCTCTTTGGTGAATTGTTTGACTAACTATTCTTCGTTCTCATTCTTTGCTTCTACTATCAAAAGGATTATATATATATATATTTATGAGGCCCTATGGCACCCGACAAAGATTACAGGTGAAATAGATCAGTTTTTTTTTTTTTTTTAGTCAACACGATATTTTGTCCCTCGACATTATGTCCGGATACCGCACCAATCTTATTGACATTTTGCACAGTTTTTCAAAATAAAATGGTTGGTTGGTTGGATAGGTTTTACTTCGCACTGGTGCTGTGCAAATGGGCAATTAGCGACGGTCTGGGACTCACCCGTAGAAGTCAAAATAAAATGACTATAATGCCTAAACGGAGGATTTTTCTTTTTTTCTGATTGCAGTTAATTTTACAAGGCTTTATGTGGGTAAAATGTACTGAAAATTGTACTGTTTTTGCATACAACTCTGCCAAAAATCTTATTTTCAAAAATTTTTAAGTCCTCCGTTCAAGCTCTAGTCAATTCTCTTTTGAAAAAGTATGTAAAATTTCAATAAGAAAAATTAGTTTTAGAGAAATCATCTCCACCTTTTTTCTTTCCACCCCTTCTACATTTCGGAAACCAGGATCCACCGACTGAATTTTTCAAATCTTTTAATGAAGTATTGTTTAAAAATTGCTTTTCTGTATATTCAAAATTTTAAATGAAATCTTTCATGCATTATATTTTTGAAAAATGGAGATTTTTTTTTCTTCAAAACCTATATAACCCTTTGAAGTTTATTTTAATATCCTTATGCTGCACAGAACATAATAAAATCTTTTATTTATTATATTTTTGAAAAATGGAGAAGATATATATATATATCTTCCCCCCCCCCCTTCAAAACTCGTATAACCCCTTGAAGTTTATTTTAATATCATTATGCTGCACAGTACATAATAAAATTAATATGCATTATTCAGATGCACATAAAAATATATAGAGAGAGAATGATTAGTACAAATGTTTTAGCATGTAGAGCCGCATAAAAGTATTATGATGCATTATTGAATGTTATAATTTTTTTTTAAAATACATTGGTCAATATTATTTTATGTTTTCTCTTAAAAAAAATAACACGTGTGAGATTTCTTCCTCTGTAGATGAAAGGAAAATATACTTTAAAATATTATCACTGGCGTAAAATTATTTAAATATTAAACAGTGTGACAGTTAGAAAATGTTGTGTAACCTATGTGAACAGTGTTTTCTTTGTTGATTTAATAAATTCATCGATTCAATAATCCAAATAATGTAATTTTTCTGCATGATGTTGTGAAGTAAGAGTTCATTTGCATTTCATATTCATGGCTACTTTCATACTTCACAGCTGAGAAAGTATGATTCACAATTATGAATTCATCAAATATGTAAATTTAGAGTTAGACTGCTGAGTAATAAATTTAATGAGCTGTATCGTATATATATATTTATAAATCATCCCTAATCCTTTCACCACAGTCGAGAAATTACATTTTTATTTTATTTTATTTTATTTTATTTTATTTTATTTCATTTCATTTTTTTTTTTTTTTGTATAACCCTTACGAATCCTTCAAACAGTTACATTTATAAAACAAATAACAGTAATAATAATTAAAAAAATATTCCAATAATAAAATTTAAGAATTATTTAGTTATTATTATAGAACTGCAAAATTTGTAGGTAACTCTTACAAAAATCTTTTTTTTTTTTTTTTAATATTTATTTATTTATATTTGTCTAACCCTTACAAATCTTTCAAACAGTTACATTTATAAAACAAATAACAGTAATAATAATGATAAAAATATTCCAATAATAAAATTTAAGAATTATTTAGTTATTATAATTAGAACTGCAAAATTTGTAGGAAACTCTTGCAATTTTTTTTTTTATCGAAAATGTATGTTGCATAAAAATAGTCGCCATTATAGCAACACAAACTTATAATTTGCTTTATATATTTTCCAAAATTTATAGATCTTAAAATGTGATCTTGAAATCATTGATAGATTCAATGCGCCTATTAATGCCATTTTAAATATGAAGCACGCTGTTAAAAAAAAAAAAAAAAAAAAAAAAAAAATCCCACAAGATTACGGGGAAAGAACGGTAGCAGAGATTCCAGACAAAGCCCGTAAAAAAAAAAAAAAAAAAAAGTTTTTTACGGGAATAATGTTTTTTTACAGGCATGTAACATAATTTAATGTCATTATATACTAAATTTACGGCTAACCCTTTTTTTTTTTTCTTTTTACGGGCTTTGTCTGGGACCTCTGCTGCCCCACTTTCTCCGTAATCTTATGGGATTTTTTTTACAGTGCATTCCATAGTAAATATGGATAACATAACGTTTACGAAATTTTAAAAATATGTACGGATGCTGGAGGCGGGCAAATGGACAGATAATCAGATAGACAGATAAACTAATTCAAATCATATTCATTCTTAAACATTCTTAGTAAGTTTTAAAATGCTTAAAAAAATTAAAACGCAATTCCAGCTATTTCCTTATATCTCTTAATATACATGAATATTTTTATATGTTCCTCTAAGTCTTAATGCGAATAGTATACTATATACTATAAAAAGCATTACTTTGTGCATATGGATAATATATTTAAATTTCATTAAGACTTGTGCAAAGTAAAGTTATTAAAATAAGGTTCGTAAAAAATCTTCTTTAGAACGTTTGTATAAATATTTTGAAATAATTTCGTGTGTTTCTGTACACAAACCAGTGATGGTATTCACTCCATTTTCAATTCGGAACATCTGATAGTGAACTTGAATAACATATATTATCTGTTTCAAAAAATTCTTTTGATATTGACGGGAGTCAGAGCACGGGCAGAATGATAGACGGACAAAACGAAGTCATAAACCCCTTTCAACTTTATTGGAAAGTGCTAAAAATGAAAAGAAATTTTGACCTTTGAGTTAAAATTGAAACAATATTTCTGTGAAGTATCATTATCGTCTGCTTCACCATTGTATATTTTCGTTATGTTGTCTAGGTTACCAATCACGTGCGCTTATTCATCATGATCTAACAGCTTCGATTTTTCGTTGACCTGAAAATGAACTTACTGCGTGCGAAAAGAATTAACTGAACTGAGCTATTTTTCAGATTAATCAAAGAAAAAATATTGAAATGTCTTTAAGATTTATTACGGTATTTTCTCAAAAATTTCATTTAGACTATTGAAATAATTATAAATGTTAACCAGTTTTAGATTCAATAATTATATTATTTGTAAAAGAAAGTTTTTCGGAAAGTTTTGCTTGTAGGTGGGTGTCATATTTTATTCAGTATCCATTTTAGGTGGATTTTGTATCCTCTAAATTGAACTCTTTAAACTTTTTAAATATTAACGTTATTAAAATTTAACATTATAAAAGAAATTTTATCGATATGTATATATATATATATATATATATATATATATATATATATATATATATAAATAAACTGATAATAAATGTAAAGTAATCCCAAAAACACATGGGGGGGGCCTTCTTCAGAGGAGCCCTCCCCCCCCCCTTGTAGGAAATAAAAAATGAGAAGTTTCGCCAAAAAAAAAAAAAAAAAAAAAACGTTTCTAGCCTCCGACTTCTCATAGATGAAAGCAAAAATATGTAGCAAAGGAATTCAAGATTAGAATTGAAATAATACAAAGCATTAAAAAAGCAATTAAGTTATAAATAAAGTACAATTGTAAATATATCATTATAAAAATACAAAAATATAAATATATATAAGGACAAATTTATACGACAAGTACATCGAAAAACATTGACCCCCCCCCCCCCACCATATATATATATATATATATACATATAATGAAACCTTTTCAAACATTGCAGTAGATGAAACCAAGTATCATATATAACAAAGGAAAATAATTAGAAAGAACCTATTAATTTTTAATAATAAGATCCTGGAAATTTTTGAAAAGGATTTAGATAATTTCCCTTTAAAACTTGCTTATAAATGTGTTTAACTTATTGAAGATTTTTATAAATGAAAAGTGAAAAAAGTATAATTTGTTTAAAAATAAATATTTGTTTTATTTTAATCATTTTAATAAAAAAGAGGGATAAAAATAAACTTCTGTACTGAATAGCATTGAGAATTTAAAAAATAATTTTGCCATTTCCACAGTAGATATATTACATAATAATGTTGGTATTATATGTAAAAAATTTTATCAGGAACTTCTTTTAGATTAATATTTGAGTAAAAATACAATTAGGAAAGTAAATACTTCTCCTTCTATAATTAAAAATGTTTTATGTGGTTTTACTAAATTGGTTTACTTTCCATATTCTTTTCGAAACATGTTTTTGTGCACCAGGCTAATGTACACTCATGTCCATAAATTAAGGATAATGCTAGCTGATACAAATAAAGGTTCAGAAGCAAAACAAACATGACTTATTCATAAAGTCTATTTATTAAACAAAAAATCAAGAACAAAAAAAGGTGTTTTATGTAGGATACCATTTATAAAAACTACGATTTTTGCTCCCGGAAGCAATTACAAAAAATATCTCCCTTACAAAAACTTAACATTACATGGTTGGTATGATGGTTAATACATTGTATGTCTCTTAGATGATGAAATACAGTCCTTACAACGCCTAGGAATGCTGAGTATTAAATTATTGATCTGATCTTGGGGAAGATTACTCTACTCAGTAAGCAATGCTCTCCGAAGTTCCAGTACACATGTAGGAGGTGGTTGACGGACTACAACTCGTCGGAAAAGCATGTGCTACACATGCTCTATCAGATTTTAGTCAGGTGAGAATGCTGGCCATTCCATGCGAGTGATAGCTTCAGATTGTAGGCATTCGTGTACAACGTTTGCACTGTGAGGACGCGCATTGTCATCCATAAACACAAATTCTGGGCTCATGGCACCCCTAAACAAACGTACATATTGTTCCCGAATGATGTCCTGATAAATTTGGCCAATCATTCTTCCGATTTGAACATGCAGATCTGTTCTGGTGCCCAATATCACCCCCCTCCTCCCAAACGACCACTCTTGCCCCACAGGGTGTCGTTCAATGACTTTGTTTTAGTGGTAACGGGTACCTGACGTTCTACATATGAAAGTCTGGCGTGAATCACACTGCAAGCTAAACCTGGACTTGTCGGAAAACATCACATAAGCTCACTGTGCCACTGTCCACATTGCATGTTCTCTACTCCAAGTTAACCGCTGGCACAGTGCATTGCCGTGAATAGAACACATCTAACAGGCCTGGGAGCATATAGACCAATATCTCCCAAACGTCTATCCACGGTTTGTCTTGAAACTGTGGTACTCATGGCTGCAGACAGCTGACAAGACAGGTCTGATGCTGCGCTTTATCTGCTTATTTTGGCAGTTACTACCAAATACCGGTGGTCATTCGGAATTGTAACTCGTGGCCGACCAGTACTGTAACGTCGACTAGCATTTTCTTCATTTTGGAATCGTTGCCAAAGCCTAGAGATGACACTTTGGGCGATTCTAAGTTCCCCCGATACTTCTATCTGAGTACGCCCACATTCTAGTCGGCCGATAATTCTACCACGTAAAAAATGATCTGCATGCGTCCGTTAGTGTCATAACTATTCGGTTGTGGCACTGAGCTGCACACAGAACGCTTGTGAACAATTTTCCTTCTTTGCTCCCATTCCTTATCTACCCCCTTCTTACACTTTCCTCATATTAACATCATATTGGCGTCATCTGATAGCTTCCTATAATTTGAATATTATTCTTAAAGATGTGTGTGGTATTTCTACAGGTGAAATTTTTGCATTAAAGTTCGATTTCAGTGTGAATCTGAATTATCCTTAATTTATGGACATGAGTGTATATTAATTTTGCTATGTTTTGTATTGTACAGCATATAGATAATAAACTATATGTTTTAAACAGCTTAATATAGTATGTTTTAAACAAATATCGCTCTTAAATAGAAATTCACTGAAACAAATATATAGGGGAGAACCGTGTATTATGGACCATCGCGTAATACGGACCATGAGGAAATTTGTATGTTCAACACTAGATGGTGAAATCATCTCATTGCCTTTAGTGAATAGTATTGTTTCACAGACCATGGAGTGACTTGTACATGCATACCTGTATTTGGACGATTATGGAATTGAGTTTTCGGTTTATATGATCATTGATGTAACAAGTATGTTAAAATGGAAGTATTACTTTCTGCTGTTAGGTAATCGTAATATAATTTTCGCGTTAATAGTAGCAAATGTACTTATTTTATGAACAATTTAGACATGCGTTTCATGGGCATCAATTTGCATAGCGATTTTTGATTGGAAACCACGTTGCTCTGCTTACGTGTGTAATATGAACCATGCTGTGTTACGTAATATGGACCAGTGGTCCATAATAAAAACAGAGAGGTTTTGTTAATGCTCGGCGTACATATGTCGCATACTCAAAATCTTGAGGCTATAGAATAGGCCAGGGAAGCAAAGGTAATCAAATTATCACTTCTTTCGCACATTACCCATTGGATATAACCTTCAGACCTCCCCCTTTTTTTCGTCCATTAACTATTTTTTTTCGTCCATTTCTACTATTCCCAAGAGATGTACAAGTGTGTGAGGGAACATGCTGGACAATTCGTTTCACAATTCCAAGTGTGTCAACTGTTGGAGAACGGGAAGGACCACTATGGACGACTTGGTCCATATTACACGAACGTGTGTGTAATATGGATTGGACCACCGATACATAAATAAAATAATAATTTCCTGCAATTATTAATAGTTCCCAGAATACTTTACCAAGCTTGAACTATGCAATTATACCATTGTAATGAGCAACCAACAAATTAAATCTTTTTAGTTAAATAATTTTAGTTTTATGAGCATTCTTGCTTAGGGGGTCCATAATACACGGTTCTCTCCTATGTATACTGTTTCCATCTAGAGCAAATAAGTAGTCACTTTCTGTACCCCTAAATTAGAAATACATATTTCCAAGTGATGTGCATGATGTAAATAAATAACATGGATATATAAGGATGACATGGATCTTTTTTTTTTTTTTTTTTTTTTTTTTTAGAAGGTTTTTAATTGAAATTGACTTTGTCATCGTGTCCTCGTGTCACGCTAGTAAACAATGCGCCTTCATTTTAAAGTAAATATAAGCTGTTTTGTTTGTCGCTCTGTGGCTCGGTTGGTAAGAGCGTCCTGTTAGTAACGCGGTGGTTGTGAGTTCGGTCCCTGGAAGGTCCAGCGTGTTAGTTTTTGCAGATAATTAGTAGAAAAGGTCTTAATTGAAACAAGAAAACTTTTCGTTGCTTGCACTAAGAATTTTTTGAGGAGTTTTTTTAAGAAGCATTTTTTTTATTTAGATAGTGGAAAACACAAAACATTTTAGATATTAAAAAAGCACAAAATAAAATGTTTTAAGTAAAAAATACATTAAAAAATATTTTTAGAGGCTTTATATATATGTATATATAAACATTATATATTACTATTATATGAAATTGGATTTGTCATCGGCTTTTTGTCACGTTAAAAAACCAAGACGCTTCCATTATATATATTAAAAAAAAAAAAAAAAAAAAAAAAATGTAAGCAACTCATTGTATTTCTTAATGAATCAGCTGGTTGCAGCGTCATGTTGATAATGCGAGAGTCGTGTGTTCGCTCCTCGCCAGGCCGAGGTGTTTTTGCAAATAATTAATAGAAAAAGTGTCAATTAATAAAAGAAAATATTTCGTTGTGTACACAGTATCCTAATAATTTTTCAAAAGTTTTTAAACGGCTTTTTATCTAGTTACAAAAAGCATAAAATTAAAATGTAAGTAAAAATAAATAAATAAATAAAATTTTTTAGAAGCTTTTTATTAGTTAGAAGCTTTTTATATGAAATTGACTTGGTCATCGTGTCTTCCTATCACGCTAGTAAAGAATTAAAGTAAATATAAGCCGTTCCGTTTGTGGCTACGTGGCTCAGTTGGTCAGAGCGTCAATTTAATAACCCCGTGGTCGCGAGTTCGGTCCCCGGGAGGTACGGGGTGTTATTTTTTGAGGATAATTACTAGAAAAGGTGTCAATTGATAAAAGACAATCTTCCGTTGTCTACAAAATATCCTAAGAAATTTTAATTAGTTTTTTTAAGAAGCTTTTTTCTTTTTGTAACTAAAAAGCACAAAATAAAATTTAAGTAAAAAATCATTTTTTAAAATTAGAAGCTTTTTATTGTGAAGCCCTAAAAAGCATAAAATAAAATTTATTCTGGCAAAGACATGCTACAAAGAAATGAAAGTTTCAACACTAAGAAAATTTTAGAGAAAAGTATAAGTACTTTCCTTTTCAAAAGATGAAAATTTTTTAATGTTCAAAATATTTTAAAAAGCTTTCGAGACATTTGAAATTTCTGACCAAACGAACGATTATATAAAAACTAATAACTAAGAATATTGGTCTCGAAAGGTTTTTAAAATATTTTGAACATTAAAAAATTTTCATCTTTTGAAAAGGAAAGTACTTATACTTTTCTCTAAAATTTTCTTAGTGTTGAAACTTTCATTTCTTTGTAGCATGTCTTTGCCAGAATAAATTTTATTTTATGCTTTTTAGGGCTTCACAATAAAAAGCTTCTAATTTTAAAAAATGATTTTTTACTTAAATTTTATTTTTTTAATACTAGAGCCACAATTTAGTTTCTAGATATCAGTCACGGACTTTTTTTTTTTTTTTTTTTTTTTTTTTTTTTGTAGTGTGTAGCCCCTGTGCACAAATTAACAATGCCTCTTATAAACTTTTCAATAGGAAACATGTTATTAGTCAACCCCAAAGCAGTCTAAAAGTATTTATGGGAATGAAAACGTGAACAAACAGACAAACCGATATCGCTAATACTTTTCAACTTTATTCGAAACTGTTAAAAATTAATGACGAAATAAATATTGGTAAAAATCCTTTTATTCTATTTTTGTCAAGCCTGTCCTTTCGTTACGGTTATTAAGACTGTCTTTGTAATGTTTTGGTGTATGTTTGCAATGTACCTCACTATAAAACATCCTGAATGAAAAATTCTTCTTTTAAATCAGATTTTAAGCACGTTGTTTACGCTATATAAATTACATCAATTTACATCTTCGTGCTTAAAATTTCCTATTCTTTCCTTTTCCGAGATTATTGTAAATTCTTCCTAAGTTCACCGTATGAAAATGAAGGTCGGTATAAACAAAAAATTCAAGATTGGTCAGAAAATACGTTGTTTTAGCCAAAGATAAATTATTTTGATTTTTTTCCTGTAAATCACGTATGGCATCCACTATTTTTCTCCATCTATCAATAACCAGAAAATACCTATGAGCACATCATAAACACAGCATCAAGTAACCGCGATGTGAGGCACATTTATAGATCCAGGTCTTGTTTATCTAGGCGGTTATAGACCCTCAGGTGAAGCAATATATAGTAAATAATGCATTGCATGAATGTTGTAATGCATTAATATTTCTTTCCTATTAAATACATAATTTTTCTATTCAACTATGATGTAAGGTTTATTTTAAAATTCAAAGATTAGACGGAAAATATGGAACTGAAGCAAAAGATAAATGATTTTTTTTTTTCTATAATTCATGTTTGTCGCGCACTATAGTTCTCGAAGTATTGGTAATCAGGAGATACTTATTAGCAGATCAAAATAACATAATTTATATAACGAGTAACGATGATAATTATAGGTTCATCACATTTATAAGTGGATTCAGGTCTTGTTTATCTGGGTGGTTATGAAGCCTGGAGTGAAACAATATGCAATAAATAAAGAATTGAAAGCAGGTTTAATAAAAGTGGAAATATTCTACCTGTCCGAGTGACTAGTAAACCTTTTTCCTGTTACAAATATCTGCCAGACATAAATTAAAGATAGAGACATACATTTAAAAAGATATATATATATTTAAATTGTAAACAAAGACAAACTAAAATTTGTGCAAAATAGGCGTTAAAAGCAGTTCTAAATTCTTATACAAAAAGATGAATTTGATTTAATTAATAATGATTTGTGAGAAATGACAGTCGCATTAATCTAATTTTATTTAAATGGAATTGTGCAATACTTTTGTTATTATAATTTCAAGTTACGCTATTCTTTTACTAAATTATATTTGAATGCATATTAGAGTATGCTAACATGACATATCTTCTAAAACCTGTTACATTATAAGCTTTTTATTATTATTATTATTATTATTATTATTATTTGTAGTATTTTTAGACATTTTAGCCCTAGGACCTACTACTGTGTATAAACTGTCTCTGATCTCATTAAAATAAGAAAAAGAGAAACGTCCCACGGCATTGCTCAAAGTTTTATCCCTTTGGAGAAACGAATTAAGAAATTTATTTAGAAAAACTGAATTTAAACAAAACGATTGAAGAACTGCAATTGAAATGTTAAAAAAAAAATTCAGACTTAAGTTGTATTTTGTTTCTGATATACATTCTGATTTTCATTCCAGACACCGGTTATAACGTACTGTCAGGGGACCAGAAAATATGGTACGTTATAACCGAAGTACGTTATAAGCAATATTTCCAATATAATTTAGTGCCTAACGAAAGAAAAAGGGGCATAATAGCACTCGCAATAATAGAGATTTTAAATAGAAAGTTTATGATTTTCTCAAAATAAAATAAGAAAAAAGAAAAAAAAAAAAAAAACATTTTACTACTTACATGTTTATTTGGAAAAATAATCTGTTATTTTTCGTTGTTTTCTTTGATTAGATGACACAGTAAAAATTATATTTTGAATATTTATAATGGAACTTTGCAGAGTCTCTGAATAGTCAGTATGGAATTCAACGAACCGCGATAAAGTTTTAAAGGTATAAAGGAGATATAAGGCGATAAAGGAGACATCGAAAGACGGTATCCAAGAAAATATACCGATTTTCAAACCAGAAATACAAGGTTGACATCCAATTTTCGCTTTTCATTCCAGTCTAAAAAGTACGTTATAACCAGATTAAGGCTTTTGCATAGTCCGTTATAGATGAAGATGTAAACCATTACATTATATAGGGTTTCATTCGGGACCAAGCATCTGAGTACGTTATAAGCGAAAGTACGCTATATCCCAGGTACGTTATAACCGGTTTCGACTGTATATATATATATATATATAATAAAGATATATATAATGTTACAACTGTAATTACGAAATTAATTTACAAATCTCATTAATTTTGTATGTCTGTGAAATTTTAAATTAAAATATAATCAAATTTAATTTTCCTGATTTAGTTGTTAAAATAATTATTAGTTAAATTTAATTTTCAATTTAATTTTCAACTTATAAGTATAGAATTTAATTAAGACTCTACATCTAACTGCAAGATTAACTCTATTTAAATGTTTGAGGCAATGATTGATATGATTTTTGTAATTGTAAAGTAAGTAATAATTTTAGTTTTATTATTTTTTCTTAGGCACAATTTTATTTTTTAGGCAACATTGATGATTATAGTTTTTAAAAGTATGTTTGTCTTCTGTTTTTTCTTTTCCTTATTGAGTTTGAAATTTGGTGTTATCAGGCTTAGCTTGCTGTAAATCTTTAGCAAATTGCTTACAGTATGACAGAAATAATACCTAATTTGCATGTAATATTCAATATGAACCCTTTAAAAATTAATGTTGTTGTATGTTTTTATTAAAAGAATGCTTAATTTTATTCAGAAATCTTTATTCATGTTCTTTCTAGTTCTTCATGTGATACTTGGTTTCATCTAGTGCAATGTTTCAAAAAGTTTTCAATCTATATACTTATTTCTCATTCTATATGGTTCTGCTGCTTCGATCGGGGCGTGAAATGATATAAATTGCTATGATTAGCAATATCGTTTTACGAAATCGATGCAGCTTTCACAGCTTTATGAAGTACTCTCTCCTTGATAAGTATACTTCTAATTATAAGCATCTATATCCAATTAATTCTGTGGTTAATTATTTGTTTTCTTTGTCATTAGTTTAATGGTCCTTTTTTATTATCATTCAGGTCGGCGTATGTATTTCAAGTTATTATTATAACTCAATGGTTCTTAATCTATCTCGCAATTTTTTGTGTCAGTCTTTCCTCTATGTTATATTCAGTTCTATATTTTTTATTGTTTTAGTTCTATTAATTGCTAAATTTTAAGATTAAACTTTATTACGTTATCTATTATTTATATATATATATATATATATATACATATATATACTATATATATATATATATATATATATATATATATATATATATATATATATATATATATTTACATATATATATATAATATATATTATATATATATATATTTACATATATATATATAATATATATTATATATATTATATTTTTTTTATTAACACATTAATGTTACAGAAAATACCTTTTATTTGTTACTTATATATAGTAATTAGTTGAATTTTTAATTAGCTTTTCTTTCTTCAAAATTTCAAAAGTATCCACCACTGGGAAATAAAGGTGAACATTTTAAAACGGGAATTCATTATGAATTTCTCTACGAATTCATTTATTTCTCAATAGTTTATTTTCAATATAAAAATTCTTCAATTAGCAACTTTTGCAATACAATCATGTAAAGAATGATTTAATTGAGATATAGAATACTGTTTTTTGTCACAGTATCTAAATTTGTTTTCATCAAAGAATTACTAAAACGACTTTCGTTAATTTTATTTGATTAATCTTACGGTAGTTTAGCCCACTGAATAAATTTATATTTTACAATCATCTGCAATATAATTTTTAAAATATTGAACACTATTTACGAATTATGCTCACCTGTTTTTTCGTTTTCTGTCTCCGCTTTACTAAAGATTATTTGTTTATATTATTATTATATACCATTATTTTTATATACTATTATTTATATTATTAATTTATTAATTTTATTAATATTTTGAAATCCTTTAATATTCAGATATCTATTGAAAATGGCATAACTTCTTGTTCGTATACAAGAATTTGCAGAAGAATTATAAAACATGACGATCTATAAGAGGTATTCCTTATCCATCTCTCAGCCTTTGAAAAGAGCAAAATTGTAATGCTATTTTCGCTGCATAGTTTTTTCAATGTACTAAATTAATATTTATTTCAACTTGAGATTAAAATTGGAACTGTGTACATGATTATTGCTTATAACTACTACTAGCTGGCTTCACCAGCTAGCTGGCCAGAGACCCATGAAAATGTTTACCAAAAAACATGCCCTCGGGGGCCTGCGGCGCCAATCGTAATTTGTTCTCTGTAAAAATCGCATAATATTAAAATATTAAAAATTCAAATATTTTTAAATAAAATCTAAACGTACCTCTAGTTCGACATAAAATACACTCAAATCAATGAAAATCAAATAAACCAATCAAATCTCTCGTAATTCCTCATAACGTAGCTCTAGTTCAACGTAAAATACACTCAATCAATGAAAATCAAATAAACCAATCAAATATCTCGTAATTCCTCATAACGTAGCTCTAGTTCAACGTAAAATACACTCAAATTAATGAAATTTAAATAAACCAATCAAATCTCTCGTAATTACTCATAACGTAGCTCTAGTTCAACGTAAAATACACTCAAATTAATGAAAATCAAATAAACCAATCAAATCTCTCGTAATTACTCATAACGTAGCTCTAGTTCAACGTAAAATACACTCAAACCAATAAAAATCAAATAAACCAATCAAATCTCTCGTAATTCCTCATAACGTAGCTCTAGTTCAACGTAAAATACACTCAAATCAATGAAAATCAAATAAACCAATCAAATCTCTCTTAACTCCTCATAACGTAGCTCTATTTCAACGTAAAATACACTCAAATCAATGAAAATCAAATCTCTCGTAATTCATCATAACGTAGCTCTAGTTCAACGTAAAATACGCTCAAATCAATGAAAATCAAATAAACCAATCAAATCTCTCGTAATTCCTCATAACGTAGCTCTAGTTCAACGTAAAATACACTCAAACCAATGAAAATCAAATAAACCAATCAAATCTCTCGTAATTCCTCATAACGTAGCTCTAGTTCAACGTAAAATGTACTCAAATCAATGAAAATCAAATAAACCATTCAAATCTCTCGTAATTCCTCATAACGTAGCTGTAGGTCAATGTAAAATACACTGAAATCAATGAAAATCAAATAAACTAATCAAATCTTTCCTAAGATTCTCCATTCTGCGTCATTATAGAAATGGGAAGTTTCATTTTCATATTTTTATTAATTAAAGGAAAACTAATAAATATTCGAAAATCTGACTTCAGTGTGCACAATGACCCTACGGAGGGCACCTTTGTGTTAAATCACGTGACTGACCGAGCTACCGTTTTCGAGAACAGTGAAATATACATATATATATATATACAAATATTGACCTTCAAACATAAAAAAAAAGGGCTAAAATTCTATAAGTATTTAATTTTAAGTTATAAGTGTATTGTGGAAAAAGAACAGCTTAGGGACCAGATATATCCATTAGCGGTGGTTAAAAGCATATTTTAATATCTCTATTTGCCCCCCACACATAGCGAATTAACGTACATTACTCGGACTATGAAAAGCATGTTTTATATACAATATGATATGATGACTAATATTAATAATTGGCTTAGAAAGTCATAAAAAATATTTAGATGCATTATGGGATATGAGAGAAAATTGCTAGACGTGCAATGTCAGGTATAATAAGAAATGTTTTCTTTTTCCTCTGCATTAAATTTTTAATACACTATAATAATACATATTTTTTAATGCTTAGCATGAAATTTTATTTTATTAGATACTTCAAGATAATACTTATATATTTTACTGAAATAAAGCTATGAATAGCTTTCTCGCGGATTTTTTCACTTAACTAATTTTCTAAAAAATTCATTACCGAGTTAAAATAATATTGACGGTTAAACTAGATCATGGATGAATACAAATGGAAAGACTTTTATAATCTATTCAAAGCACACCATTTTTTTTTTTTTTTTTTAGGACTGAGAACTATTAGTCTCAATCTGCGAATTTTTACGATACCAGATTTACGATAGTTGGACATTTATCGAAATCTAAAATTTATCGAAAATGTGATTGAATTTGAAAGCAATGTTATAATTTGAAAAAAAAAAAAAAAAAAATCTAATAGTTCTCCGTCTTAAACTAAATTCTTCTTTTTCCAGAATTTCATCAAAATCTTTTTTTTTTTTTTTGAAAAGAAAAAAAAAAAATTAATAATAATCAGTATCGAAACAAACACTATCGAAAAAGTTTTTTTAAATAATTTTGATTTAGGAAATAAAAAGCGCGCGTGAAAAGAAAAAGAAAAAAACAAAACAAACAAAAAAAAAAAAAACAAGATAATTAAGTTTGAATTTGAGTTGGTAATTTAAGGATGCCATTAATATAGTAACTTTTTTGCTGTAAATTGTTTTTAATAAGTTAAAATGCGGATATCATAATAGCGCTATTAAAGACCTTTGCGAGAAACGTCCGAGTTACTTCGGTGCCAAATTTCGAATTTCGCCAAAGAAGTCCTATACTAAAGCTTTATTTTATTTTATTTTTTAATTGTTTAAATAACTTCTTGTTTGTTTAACCGTACCAGAGTTTAACAAATTAAATAAATTGTTCATTTTAAAGTGGGTTAGTTTTGTATTTATACTTGATCATATCCTTAGATAAATGGCATAACTGTTTTGAATTTCCTTGTTAGATATTATACAAGAATTTGGAGCATTTTCATTTAAATATGACCAGTCGTACGACATTCTTTTTAATAAGATCAAAACAATATGTATAGAAAAAACATCTGTTCATTAAAAACACGTATGTCTTTTGCTTGTTTAGATCTACATCAGATAATAGTTATTAAATTTTACTTGTATAATGACTAACTACGCTCTTCCTTTTTCAATCGGTGTATAATGCCTCCTGTTTCGTTTTAATGCTAGAAAACAATATTTGATACTAGCTTTTCCCATGCAGAAAATCTTCATGTTAGTATTATCTACATACTTAAGTGATTTTCAATAAAATCTCATAATTGAAATCACCGGAAATTTTCAGTATTTTACTATTTCTTTTTCTTTTTTAATTATTATTATTATTACTAAAAGAGATTAAAATCTTTGATATTTGCATTGTAATTTCAATTTCAGAAAATATTTTATTTTCACTGCTAGGTTAAACATTCTTCGAATTAAATTAAACTATTGTTATATTGAAAGAAAAAAAAAAAAAAAAAAAGATATTTTCTACAGTTTGAGATGGAATTAAATTACCTTATCTTCATACACAATAGAAATTTCGTAAATAATAAACAAAATAAATAACTATATAAAAAGAAATAATGTTAATTCTGTTTACAATGTATAAAAAATCTGGTGTGACTCCACTCGACTTTCCGAACATTGAGTAATTAACAGTTTTGTAGATAAAATAAAGAGAGAGTAGTTGTTAAACAAACAAAAGAGAGAAAACCATAATCGAGTGTTTGAGTATTTTTCTCCATATATTACACGATGTTTTATTTAACGCTATTGAACTTTGAGGCCATAGATCATAATGATAAAGAACTTTTCGTTGTGTCCCTGTAAAAATCTATAAATGCTAGATTCACCAAAATGCTTATACTTAGTGCAACAGTGATTTATAATATTCATATAAATTTTCAGCTCAATTGAATAAGGCGTTTAGACGCTATCCCACATTTAAAAATTTGGTCCCATAGGCCATAATGATAAAGAATTTTTCTTTGTGTCTCTGTAAAAAACTTGTAAGTGCTAAATTCACCCTAATCTATACAGTTGGTGCAACTGTGACCTATAACATGTGTACAATTTTTTTTTCTCAGATTAATAAGGCGTTTGGACGCTATCACACTTTAAAAAATTTGGCCTCATAGGCCATAATAATAAAGAATTTTTCTTTGTGTCCCTGCAAAAAAAACTATAAGTGCTAAATTCACCAAAATCTATACAGTTCGTGCAGCTGTGACCTTATAACATGTGTACAAATTTATTCCTCAGATTAATAAGGCGTTTAGACACTATCACACTTTTAAAAATTTGGTCCCATAGGCTATAATGATAAAGAATTTTTCCTGGTGTCCCTGTAAAAAAAACTGTAAGTGCTAGATTCACCAAAATCAATAGGGCTCGTGCTATGCTGACTTACAATATACGTATTAACTCTCAGCTCATTCGAACAAAGCGTTTAGACGCTAGCGTTTTCACTCACACACATACACACATACATACACACATACACACACACACACACACACACACATACATACATCATCGTAAAAATAGTGAAAACGGACTCAGGGGACCTCAAAACGTATAGAAACATCAAAATCTCAAATTCGAATTTTTGACATGATTACAATACTTTTCTTACATATGTATGTTCGGAAAGTAAAAATTTAAAAATATATAATAACACCTTACATCACTATCGTATCGTTTCGACAAAATTTAATCATAACTTGTCCCCGTTAAAAAAATATAATATAGATTTTACCAATTAAGTATAGTTTAAAATGTGTAAAGAAGTCGTGCGGTGCTCATAACATTTTTTTTTTTTTTTTTTTTACTTTCCGAACACTATAGTGAGGAAAGTATTGTAATTATGTCAAAAATCCGAATTTGAGATTTTGATGTTTCAAAACGTTTCGAGGTCCCATGAATCCGTTTCCACTATTTTTTACGATGATGTATGTATGTATGTGTGTGAGTGAACACGCTAGCGTGTAAACGCTTTGCTCGAATGAGCTGTAAGTTGGTACGCATGTTGCAAGTCACCGTAGCACGAACCCTATTGATTTTGATGAATCTAGCACTTATAGTTTTTTTACAGGGGCACAAAGAAAAAATCTTTATCATTATGGCCTATGGGGCCAAATTTTTAATAGTGTGATAGCGTCTAAACGCCTTATTAATCTGAGCAAAAAATTTGTACTAATGTTATAGGTCACAGTTGCACCAACTGTATAGGTTTTGGTGAATTTAGCACTTACAGTTTTTTACAGGGACACAACGAAAAATTCTTTATCATTATGGCCTATGGGACCAAATTTTTAAAAGTACGATAGGATCTAAACGCCTTATTCAATTGAGCTGAAAATTTATATGAGTATTATAAATCACTGTTGCATTAACTATAAGCGTTTTGTTGAATCTAGCATTTATAGGTTTTTACAGGGACACAACGAAAAATTCTTTATCATTATGACCTATGGGCTCAAAGTTCAGTAGCGTTCAATAAAACATCGTGTAATATATGGAGAAAAATACTCAAAGGCTCTGTTATGGTTTTATCTCTTTTGTTTCTTTAACAACTCCTCTTTCTTTACTTTATCTACAAAACTGTTAATTACTCAATGTTCGGAAAGTCGAGTGGAGTCACTCCAGATTTTTTTTTTTTTTTTTTTCATCAAAATGATCACGAATCTAATCTTGCATTAATTAATAACTGATAACTGTCACCTGATATCCTGTTAGATGTATACGATACTTCTTGCTTATCTTGAGCGAAGCCTCACGCATGTTAACTTGTGTCAGTTGCAGTTTATAAACATCGGATTTATATATTATAACAAAGGGTTTAAGAAATAAACAACAATAGCTTCGTTTAGAAATCAATCTTTATTCTATTTGTTAAATGGTCAATTTTATTCAGAAAGGTTCAGTTTTAATGAATAGATGGCTTGAAATCCGGACACTGTAAATATTCATAAACTGGGTTCGTACGACAACACCTTTTTTTTATAGGAGTCTTACACCAATATTTTTTAACGATAAATTTTTACTTTCCGAACATATAAGGAAAGTATTGTAATATCATGTCAAAAATCCAACTTTGAGATTTTAGTGTTTCTATACGTTTTGAGGTCCCATGATTTCATTTTTACTATTTTTACGATGATGTATGTATGTGCGCGTGTGTGTATGTATGTGAGTGAACACGATAGCGCCTAAACACTTTGTTCGAATGAGCTGAAAGTCGGTGAGTAGGATATAGGTCACCATATCACGAACTCTTCATTTTGGTGAACCTAGGACTTATAGTTTTTTTTTTTTTTTTTTTTTTTTTTTTTTACAGGGACACAAAGAAAAATTCTTTATCTTTGGCCTATGGATCAAATTTTTTTAAAGTGCGACAGCGTCTAAAGCCTTATTCGTTTAAGCTAAAAATTTATACACATGTTATAAATCTTCATCACACAAAGCTAGCACTTATAGTTTTTTTTACAGGGACACAAAGAAATTTTTTTTATTATTATGGTCTATGGGTCCAAATATTTTAAAATGCGATAGTGTTTAAACGCCTTATTCGATTGAGCTGAAAATTTATACATATGTTATAGGTCACAGTCGCAGGAACTGTATAGATTTTGGTGAATCTAGCCCTTATAGAATTTTACAGGGACACAAAGAAAATGTTCTGTATCATTATGATCTATGGGCTCAAATTATTTGAAGTGCAATAGCGTAAAATTAAACAATGCAGAAAAATACTCCCCCCTATTATATTTTTCACTTTTGTTTATTTAGCGAATACTCTAACTTTAATTTATTTATACAATTGTTAATTACTTAATGTTCGGAAAATCGAGTGGAGTCACTCCAGATTTTTTAATTTTTTAATTTTTTTAATTATAGGCTTCTATTAGAACAAAATTTACAATATAAATTTAGTGGTTGAAAAAATCAACGAATATGTCGGAGCGTACGATTTCTGAGAAAAAAGTGTAGTTATAGATTCAGTACGTAATAGCTGTTACTATCTCCCCTTTTTTCTGGGGGGAGGTGCGTAGTAAGGGGCAGTTAATGTATAAGGATATTTATTTAAAAAAAAAAAAAAATTAATCTAAATTTGATCGTAAAATTCGACATTTTAGTTTATAAGCATTAATGACAATAAAATAGACTAAATAGATTTTCTTTAAGCAGTTCTGAAGAAAGAGAGGATCAGCAAGAGAAGGCGAAGATCAAAAAACTGTTCCGTGTTAACACGTTCACGCCGGCGCATTCTTTTCAAAAGTATCTGAGCACTAGCCAATAATTCCGATGTCAAAAAGTATACTTAAAACTGTTTTGTTCAATAAATCCTTGTCGAATCATGTTCTTAGACTGACTAAGATCATGATTCGACAAGGATTTATTTAACAAAGCAGTATTAAGTGTACTTTTTTTGGACAAGGGTTATTGCTAGTGTTCGGATTCTTTTGCTGTAACACACTGGTGTATCACGCCGGCGTGAACGTGTTATATTAATAGCTTTATTAAGGCTAACTTAAATGAACAAAGCTTTTGTTATTACAGGGCATATTTTTTCTTATAGCCCATGATTTCTCTTTCTGAAGTCTTGTGAACAGCTACACCTGCCATGATTAAGAATTTCTAATGTTGCCTTCATCAATTCTTATTTTTGACTTCTTGCGTACAAAATAAAGGATATCTAGTGATGGCGAAAACATAACGTTTATAATTCAAACAGTACAGCTCAAAAGGATTAGTCGTAGAATGTGGAAATTCCGAAACTCGCGTAAATGCGGGCTAGGACCCTTTAGAAAGACCCCCACGGAGGACATTCTATATATAGGCGTAGGACCCTTTAGAAAGACCCCCCTACGGATGTTATTCTATCTATAGGCCTAGGAGCCTTTAGAAAGCCCCCCCCCCCCCCCCCCCACGGAGGAAATTCTATCTATTGGCCTAGGACCCAAGTGTTGTCAATTGTTCTTAAGCTGTACAACAACAACCATTTTTGATCATCAGACAACCTCCCGTTTTAAAGTTACAAAATAATATTTTAAGTTATTAAAAAAACTGCGCTTATTGTTTAACATGCATACAAGGAAGACATGTGGTATCTATTTCAGCTTTTTTTTTTTTTTTTTCATCACAGTTATCTGGAGTATAATCTCGATTTATATAATTAATTTCGGATAACTATCACCTGACATCCATGTTAGATGTTGCATAATTTGCTGTATATATATATATATATATATATATATATATATAGGCTCCATCTTTAGTGCATGTAGCCTCACGCATGTCAACTTGTGTCAGACGCAGTTTATAAACATCGGATTCATATACATAACAAAGGGTTGAAGAAATACACAACAATAGCTTCGTTTAGAAATCAATCTTTATTTTATTCGCTAAATGGTCAGTTTGGTTCAGATGCATAAAAGATACAATTTAATGAATGAATGGCTTAAAATCCTGGCATTAGCTTTCAAGTCTAAAAATGACATAATTCGTCTCTTAATAAGGCGATTAGTATTCCTGGAACGCACTAAATATTCGTCATGGTATATGTCCTAATTAGTGCTCAGCAAGCTTTATCTGGAGACATTTTGTATCCTGTATTGTGATGGACTTTGGATTCAGTTCAAAGATTCGGGTCCTTTCAATAAACAGATAAGCTGATAAACATGAACATGCTATGCTCATGTTAGATGAACATATAAAAAAAAAATTAATCAGAATTCTTAATGTCTGTATTTCTCTTTGAAAAATTAGGTTTAATAGGTCTATTTCAGTCAGTTGACATGGTTACCGTTTTGCTAAATTAAATGGTGGTGTTATCATTTGGTCAGTCGATCACTATAGAAATTAGAATTCCTATAAACACAGGCTGATTCACATCGAAAATTTTGCCCAAACAAAAAATTAACACTTTCTCATTTTTTCACTTTTTGAAATCGTGCCAGTCGAGATACACTCCGTGAATGATTTGAACAATTAATAACTGAAAAATCATCCATAATTTCAAAACCTTGTTATCGTACAAAAACAAGAGTAGTGGGCAGCAAGTTGAGTTGGGAGTTAGCACCCTTTTTTAGGATCCGTAATAGAAATCAGGCGGTTTGATCATTTCCATGTGACCAGATTAGAGTACCTTTATAATTGAAAAGGGTTAAAAATTATTACAATCAACCAATAGAGATGTAAATTTTTTATTATTAAAGAATCAACATAAACAGTATAATAATTACAATATAAAATATTATATAAACAATTATAATAATAAAAAATTTCCTTACTACAACTTCCCAAAATTTAGAAAATATCTTCAAAATAGGGACTGTCCTCAAAGAGGAGAGTTGGTCACCTTAATCAGACAGTCGGCAACAAAATTATTCGAGCGACAGCACTCATTCCTATATAAACTAGTATGTTGTGGCCACCACAAGACTTTCTTCTATATTTTCCTATACAAATTCTCTTAGTATATTATATTAAAAAAAAAAAAAAAAAGATTTTTTTTTTTCGTTAAAAGTAAAAAAAATCGATAACTTTGTTTTAAATTATCACATATTTATATTTCAACCATTCGTTTTAAAATTATTGATGAGACCTTTCGAAAGGTACCCCTCTTGGAAGATGCCCCCACAAGCACAAAATTTCTTTCCTAATTAACTACTACTATTATCATTAATTCATATTAATTTTACAATCTCAGGTTAAGAATAACTCTCATTATGTTCATTTATACGAAATTTTGTCCTATGCTGCCATGTTAAAAATTTAGAAAAAATACGATCACAGCACCACCTGTTGAGCGATTGATCCTCAAATCTAATCAGCATCAGTTTATGTCAGGGGCCAACTAAATACCAAATTTAGTTAAATTTCGTTAAAAAAAAAAACAAAAAAAAACGGTATTTTTCCCGTTTTTTTTTTTTTTTTTTTTTTTTTTTTTTGTTAAAAGTAAAAAAAATTGATAACTTTGTTTTAAATTATCACAGATTTATAGTTCAACCATTCGTTTTAAAGGTATTGACGAGACCTTTCGAAAGATACCCATCTTGAAAATTTACTCCCCCTGAGGGGGGACTTCCCCCCAGGGGGGGAGTGGCTCCTACGCATACAAAAAAATTTTCCCAGTTGACTATCTCTGTTATAAATAATTCTTGTAAATTCCATAATGATTACTATAAAAAATCATTCTCTTTATGCACATTTATACAAAATTTTGTCCTATATCACCATGTTAAAAATTTAGATAAAGCGGGATGGCAACGCAACCTGTACGACATTTTTTACCAAAAGTTAATAAGCACTAATTTATGTTAGGGTACAACTACATACCAATTTGTATGAAATTCTGTGCAGTAGTTTGTGAGATACAGTTGCCACAAAATTTTAAATTTTGTCACACACATACAGACAGACAGACATTTTCTAAAAATGGTCAAATCGTGTTCTACAGCTCTCAAAACGTGTAAATCCATGAAAAACCCGAGGTCGAAAATTTTTACGAACCAATACTTTCTTCTATTGAATATAGAAGAAAGTAAAAAAAGTACACTTAATACTACTTTGTTAAGTAAATCCTTGTCGATTCATGTTCTTAATCAGTCTAAGAACATGATTCGACAAGGATTTATTAACAAAACAGTATTAAGTGTACTTTGGGATAAACTTTTAAATTTAATAGTAGCGTTAAATTGTTTATAAGTAGTCGTCCTATATTCAAATGGGGAGTACCACAAGAAATGTTTCAAATAAAACTGTTTCTAAACCTATTTTGAACTATTTTTCAAGTATGTTCATATATACAGGGTGTTTATAAAGTCCCGGACCCATTTTGATGTTTAATAACTCATAAAATAATGAAGATATAAACAAACTTATGGCATTTATTGATGGAATAACTCATGTATTTTCTTTTCAGGTTTGAATATCTTTACTTTTGTAAATATCGTCTGCGCGTGTGGTTAATTTCAGATAATTTCATTTTCCAGTTTAAATATCTGTACTTTTCTAAATATCGTCTGCTTATTATTTGCATTTTTCTCTCTTTTGTTTTTGGCAACTATTGCAATGTTATGTTTACTTTTGATGTGTTTGTTCCATGTAGTACTTTTGTATGTGATGTTTTATTCGAGCGGATATTAAGGAGAATGCATACATCACAAGAGAAAGCACAGATTTTATGGTGGTACATAGAAACGAAATCGATAGTGCAAGCACAGAGAAATTGCAGAAGAATTTACCAAAAAGATCCTCCATCCAAAAGCAGCATCTTGCGGTGGAAAAATAATTTTCTAGAAACTGGAAGTACCGCAGATAAGATACGTTCCGGACGTCCCTGCACAAGTGATTTTGATGTTGACCGTGTCAGAGAGACATTTTTACACAATTCTAGAAGATCTGTGAGATCAGCAGCAAGAGAATTGGATATGCCAATTTCGACGGTGTACAAGGTTATTAAGAAAAAATTAAGACTGCATGCATACAAAGTTCAAATTGTTCAAGTTTTGGAACCGGACGATAGGCCTAGGAGGATGGGCCTTTGCAACAGATATGATAAGGAGGATAGAAGATGATGCTGATTTTCTGAAGCGCATAATGTTCTCCGACGAAGCATCCTTTCATGTTTCTGGCATTGTTAATCGCCATAATGTGCGCATATGGGGATCTGGAAACCCCCCATGAATACCGTCCCACACAACACACTTCATCCCGATTAGGTTGATATTACGTAATCGCGATCAAATATTACGTCCCATTACGTTGAAATTTGCTATCTGCTTTGGTTGATTTTTGGTTGAAATGTCACAAGCAAAGTTGTAACATGGCCCCAAATGAGACTTAGTTGGTACGTAATATCAACCAACTTGTTATGTAAGACATCCAGAGTTTGTTCAATTCATATAAAATCAACCAAATTTGGATGTAAATGCAACATTGTGTTTTCAGCCATTTCATGTAATATCAACTAGATTTGGATGTAAAATATACATCCAGATCTCATCTAAATCATGTAAAATCAACCAAAATTGAATATGGAATATACATCTAGATTTCATCCAGGTTTTATAGAAATTACGTAAAATCAACATAGCATATGCATTTTTCTTTTCTTCTTTCTTTCTCTTTTAAGAATTTTAATGCACTTATTTTAAACAGGGGAACCAAAAGCATTGACCTTGTTTTTTATAATGCAGAGATTAATTTTAAACATAAATGTGATATTGATTTTCAACATCAGGATTTAAAAATATATGCTTAAAATCAATACCTGTATATTTTTGTCTAAAATTAATATTTGCATAATAAAAAGCAAGACCAATGCTTTTGGCTTCCCTGTTTAAAATAAGTGCATTAAAATGCTTAAAAGAGAAAGAAAAAAAAAGAAAAATGCATCAGTTATGCTGATTTTATGTAACTTCTATAAAACTTGGGGATGAAATCTAAATGTATATTCCACATCCAATTTTGGTGGATTTTAATGGAATTCATTACCCAGGCAGAAAATTTGGCAAGATAGCTTTTTTTTTTTTTTTTTCAGATAAAACTTTGTATATCATCTTATTAGAATATGAGACATATTTTACTCATTGCAAAATACTGTTTTTTTTTTGTACAGGCGACAATTATTATTTTTTCAAATTCCTTGAAAATTTCTAGTTGGTTTCATAAAATTCTGCACCAATTTTTACTTCCTCATACAAAGTATAAGGAATTATAGTAATCCCGATTTGCGAAATGGATTTTGTATTTCACATTGCTCGAAAACGAATGATCGCTGAATGTTGCCAATTTATATGTGTGACTGTCATGATGTCTAGTTGTACACCTGCAAGTGTCGTCTTAACACGAGCTCTCGTTTTAGCGATATAAGCGACTTTACACGATTTTTCGTGACGTCGTACGCATGTGTGTGTATGTCACATAACTCGAAAACGATTGGACGTAGAAAGTTGCGAATTGGTACATAGGTTTGTTATAACATCCAGTTGTGCACCTCCCTTTTTGGACTTTGTATGATTTTCCGTTTTGGAGATATTTAAGAAAATTAGGTTAATAATGACCAAAAATACAAAGGTTTTGGCCATAAAGTAACAAAAAACTTTAACTCAAAAACTGTTTGGACAAATATTGCAATCGAATTTTAACTGACTTCCTGACTAGCTAGACTTTTGAAATTTTCAGAAAAGCTCAGAACACATTGACAATGCATTTTCTAAATATTTTTAGCCAACTGTTTTGGATACCTGCTGCCTTCAGCAGCTTTTATATGATTCAACAGAAAATTTATTTAACTACCCGACTAGTTAGACATTTGAAACTTTCAGAATAGTTCAGAACACAGTGAAAGTGCATTTTTTTTAAATACTTTTAGCCAACTGCTTAAGATACCTGCTGCCTTAGGCAGCGTTACCTGTACAAATCTTGCAATCAATTTTTAACTAACTTCCCCACTAATTAGACATTTGAAACTTTCAGGATAGCTCAGAACACAGTGACAATGCATTTTTTAAATATTTTTAGCAAATAGTTCTAGGCCACTGCTGTCCTCGGCAGCGTTTGTATGGTTCCAACAGAAAATTTATTTAACTAACTTCTCGACTAGCTAGACATTTGAAACTTTCAGAATAGTTCAGAACAGTGCGAAAATGCATTTTTAAAATACTTTTAGCCAATTGTTTCGGATCCGTGATGCCTTCAGCAGTGTTACCAGTACACATCTTGCAATGATTTTTAACTGACTTCCCGACTAGCTAGACATTTGAAGCTTTCAGAAAAGCCCAGAACCGGTTGTAAATGCATTTTTAAAATTATTTTTAGCCAACAAGCCAACTGTTTCAGATACCTGCTGCTTTCAGCAGCATTTATATGATTCAACAGAAAATTTATTTAAGTAACTTTTGAACCAGCTAGACATTTGAAACTTTCAAAATAGTTCAGAACACAGTGAAAATGCATTTTAAAAATACTTTTAGAGAACTGTTTCGGGTCCCTGCTGCCTTCGGCAGTGTTTATACAGTTTCAAAAGAAAATTTATTTAACTAACTTCTCGACTAGCTAGACATTTGAAACTTCCAGAATAGTTCAGAACATGGTGAAAATGCAATTTTTTAATACTTTTAGAGAACTGTTTCAAGTCCCTGCTGCCTTCGGCAGCGTTACAAATACAAATCTTGCAATTGATTTTTAACTGACTTCTTGACTAGTTAGGCATTTGAAACTTTCAGAAAAGCTCAGAACACATTGACAATGCATTTTTAAAATATTTTTAGCCAACTGTCTCGGGTCTAATGATAATGCTTTTTAACATTATGTATATATTTCTAAAGGTGTATAAGGAAGTCATGTGGTGTCCACATCAGTTTTTTTCTTTTGCAGAAGTACAAGATCAGTATTGGTGGAATAAAATCCGAAATTAATCTTGGGAACAGGAGATTGTATGCAAAGCCTAACTATCTATTTCTTGTTGACTTGTAATATCATGCACTTTTAAAATGACATATTTTCTGAAAATCTGTTGATATTTTTGAAGATTACCTGCTATGAAAATTAACAGCATTTATTCTTAATATTAAAAAAGTGAAGATATTACAAAATCAAATGTCGTAAAGCAATAACAGAAGGTTTAATTGCAACATTAAATTTATATACATATATATATATATATATTTTTTTTTTCAAAAGAAAAGAAAAAAAAATCTGATATAAGAGTAGGTTTTAGTAGCAGAAATAGTACAGCATAGCAGAGAGCTCGGCAGATTAATTTAAAAACACACACACAAAAAAAAGCCAGGCTTCAATAAAGTACTTAAATAATCTGGTGTATCACTCACACGACTTCGTCTTTCCCTGCATTTTAATATTTATAAGTAGATTGCTTAAGTCTTGAGATAAATAACGTAGGATAATAAAGTTCAATGTAATTCAAAAATAATTTAAAACTGGTTTAGGAATAGTTATTCGACATATAATTGTATGTAAGAGGGATACCAACCCCTCAAGCCCCGCTCAACAGTAGTGCTTAGAGTTATTTAAAAAAAAAAAAAAGGGCTGTTATTAATTTGACTTCAAACTTACCAATTTTGATCAAACTGTTAAGTGGCAACTTAAAAAGTACTTCAAAATATCAAATTCGAATTTCATGCAGTTACTTTTTTGTACTTTCTCTTCCCACATAGGTAATGTATTGTTTATCAGTCAAATTTTTGAAAGTGTGTTTTTATCATATGTACACATTTTGAGGCCCCCTGAATCCAAAAACCATGTTTTTAGCGGTTAGTCTGAGTGTGTATCTGTTATCAACATATCTCAAGAACAAATAATAGCAGAAAGTTCAAACTTAGTATTCTAAATGCGTATCATATAGGGATGTTACAGTAAACTTTTCGTTGAGACCAAGCAAATGGATTGTGTACAGGAACATCCAAGTGAATTCAAATACATTGTCTAAGGGAAAATATCTGGCAAATACAGTGTAACATCTACAGGCTGACTTAACCAAAATGGAATATATATATATATATATATATATATATATATATATATATATATTTTAATTCTTAAAAGCATGTTTTGTGTAGATTGTGGTATGAAAATTATTCATCATTCATTTACAAGGCCAATTAAAGTATTTAGATGGGGCTATACTTGGAGGAATCATAATTCCTTTTGCATTAAATGCTTTTCAAAGAAGACTAATTTTTAATATAAAGTATTCTTAATAGTGCATATTGATTATAGACAATATACAGGGATACTCAGAATCAAGCAAAATGTTCTTTTCTATTGAATCTAATTAACAGAAGTGGTTTGTATATTTTACTGTGGTGCCGGACACTGCACAATTAATGTTTCATATGCATAGTGTAAATAAAGTAATTTTTGAAGTTTTATTTTCAACTTTGTTTTTTGTATTATATCATGTTTTGAAGTGGCCTGATTACGAAAGTCCAATTTTTAGCAGTTGATCTGTATGCTGTATGTGTATCTGTTATCGCATAACTTAATAGTAAGTAACTGCAGGAAATTCAAATTTAGCACTTTGAATTTCATATTAGGTTACTGGCAAAAATTTTATAAAGACTGGCAAGTTTGAAGGTAAATTAATAATAGCCTATTTTTTTTTTTTTTTTTTTGTTTTTTTTAAAATAATTCTATGCACAAAACTGCATATCAAATAAAATTGTTTTTAAAACTATTTTAGAATGTTCTAAAAGTATATTGAATTTTATTCTCTCATGCTATTGAACTTAAAATTTAATATGCAATCAATCATTATAATATTGAAATGCAGGGGAAGAGAAAGTGATGTGTGTGACACACCAGATTTTTTAAGATATGGTAATATAAATACATACAGATTAATCACTAAAAATTGGACTTTTGTGTAATCAGGTTACCTCAAAACATGATATTATGCAAGAAAAAACAAATTTTAATTTCAAAAATTACTTTTTTTACAGTATGAATCTGAAAAACTAATTTTTCTTTCTGAGCAGTGTTCGTCGACACAGTAACGTGCATCGAAGCACTCTCATCAATTACACTGAATATAAAACAACATTTAGCTCAATTTTTGGTAGCTCTGTTGTCATATTGTCTATAAACAATATTGTGTACTTAAATTTAGTCCCAATCAAAAAACACCTAACAAAAAATGAATTACTATTCCAGCAATTTTCAAGTATAGCTAGGCTGACCTGATCAAAATACCTTTATAATAGAGAAGCGTTAAAAATTGCTACAATTATCCAATTATGGGTGTATTTTTTCATTCCTAATACATAAGGACTAAAAATAAAGTATTACTGATTAATAATTTACTTTCTACAATTATTTAAAACTTAGAAAAATGCCTTCAAAAAAAAAAAAAAAAAAAAAAAAAAAGGAAGTCCCCATTTGTCCCCAGAAAATGGAGACGTTTGGTCAATATAAGTATAGCCCCAAATATCCAAATATTTTGGGTAGCCCTGTAAACAAAAGATGAATGATTTCCATATCACAATATACACAAAACAAGTTTTTATGCATTATAAAAAAAATTGTTTAAGTCAGCTTAATGCTGTTACACTGTACTTACTCGAAATTTTTCCAAGAATAATATGTTTGAATTCTCTTGGATGCCCTTGTACACAAACTACTTGCTTGATCTCAAAGAAAAGTTTAGTGTAGCGTCCCTATATGATGCGCATTTTGTTCATTACAGTTTGGACTTTCTGCTACAATTTGTTCTAGAGATATGTTGATAACAGACAGATATACAGACTAACTGCTAAAAACATGATTTTCAGATTCAGGGGACCTCAAAACATTTAAATTCAACAAAAACTCAATTTCAGCTATTTGATTCAAAAAAAAAAAAAAAAAAAAAAAAAAACTTTCTCTACCATGTATACAGATAAGAAAAGTAATACAATTTACATCATGTCTCTAGATTACTGTTCTTTTGTACATTCTTTGTTTTCTTTTTATATGCAGATATTACTTAATTTATTAATTGCTAATAGCTTCATGTGATTTAAAACTTAGTTTAGCAGTTCTATACTGCAGTCTGCAAATCATTACAAAATATTCTGTCTGTTGGGGAGTAAATCCCCCCCCCCCCAACACACAAATATAAAAAAGTATCCCTGCAGTTTTAAATTCATAAAATAGATAATCAGCCTTATCCCCTAGTAATAGCAATATTACTTATACTCTACAAATATAAATATGTAAAGAAAATATTGTAATCATGACAAAAATTTTACTTTGAGATTTTGGTATTTCGATAGGCTTTGAGGTCTCAGAGTTCATTTTTGCTATTTTCACGATACTATCTGCATGTGTGTGTAGTATATATGTGTGAGTGAACATGATAGCATCTGAATGCATTGATGAATTTACCTGAATGTTGGTATATATGCTATAGGTCACCGTAACACAAGACCTATTGATTTTGGAGTATCTAGTGCTTAGTTATTTTATAGTGACACAATGTGAAATTCTTTAACATTATGATCTACAGGCTCAAATTCTTTAAAGTACAATAATGTTAAAGAACACACTATATGGAGAAAATTACTCAAATGCCCTATTATAATTTTCTCTTCTCTTCATTTAACAACTTCGCTTACTTTAATTTATCAGAAAGTCAAACAGAGTCACTCCAGATTTTTTCATATAAAATTAATTTAGCATACATGGATCACCCACTGAGCATAACCTAATCTAAAAGAATCACATCTTTAATAGTAAAATTTATGTCTATAAATAACAAGTGTTTTCTTTAATTAACAACTAATGAACATTAATTATTATTCACCTAATTCCTTGTAAATAATTTTGAGCAATTTTTTAAATAACATTTTTTGAACCTTTCTCATGATTTTTGAATTGCTACAACTTTGTCTTAAAAGCTTATAATAAAAACATTACATTCTTCCAATTTACATTAAACTGATATCACAAATATGTCAAATGGAGACACAGAATCCAAATTAGAAAAATGCATCAATTCCACATTTTACTATTACTAAAAAACATGAAACTTTTATACTGTAATTAAAGATAAAACTTAATAGCTTTATTCAGAGCTAATATATATAGCATTATTTCCAGATCCAGAACTTCCTCAGCACATGTTTTAGGTGATGTTGACAGTTGAAACTGATTTTTTGTCACTCTCCTTTTTTGATCTCAGTAAATGGCACCACTTTCAGTCTAGGACCAGAACTGGTTCATTATAGATGCAGCTACAAACCGGTTCCAGGCATAGACTGAATGTGACACCATCCCTGAAGTATTTTGGAGAACTTTCCGAACCAAAAATTTTTTTCAGTCTCCAGAAATTAGAGCAAAAATCGGTTCAAATGTTGTGCAAAAAGTTTTTATGTAATAGCAGCATAAGTGTACTGTATGTACAATTTTCAAATATTTTAAATACCACCATATAAATTTTATCTTTATGAACATATCCATTCCCATTGTCTCTCTAAGTTGCATCCCCTTTTGATGCTCAAAGGACTTGACTCTTGGGGGTACATACAAATGAAACACTTCCAGTTGCAAAGCCATTTGCAGGTGTTCCAAATGTATGACTGCAGTTGGCAGCAAAAGTATCCAAGCACCAGCAAAAATTCCTATGTGAAAAAAGCACACTTGACACTGTTTTGTTAAATAAATCCTTGTCGAATCATGTTCTTAGACTGACTAAGAACAGGATTCGACAAGGATTTATTTAACAAATCTGCATTAAGTGTACTTTTTTTACATAGGAATTTTCGCTAGTGCTCTGTTACTTTTGTTGCCGACTGTATTTGCAAAACACTTGCAAAATTTACGTCATCGAAATTGCAAGCGTTCCGTTTGTATGTAACCCTTGACTTTTTTTTTTTTTTTTAGCAGCATTTCATACCACCTGGCATCCAACAAAGTTGGATCACATTAATTACATGCAGTTAAATTCCTGATTACCTCCATGTTTTCTCATTGTGATGCATAATGGTGATCGTGAAGTAAAACTGCAAAGTTAATCACTAATTCAAATCACTGTAATTAATATGATCCAACTTTTTTGGACGACAGGTTGTATCAATGAAATGCAGCTAAAAAGAAGCCAAGAATCAAGTCTCAGTGAACGTCAATATTAGAAACAAAATTAAACTCAGTGCAATTATTAGATAAAATATAAAAACAAGAGAAAAAATTTAGAAAGTACTTACGTAGCTTAAAAACACACATATTTTTACCTAAACTGATTTGCTTTTTTTTTACATATGCTTTTTTTTTTTTTTTTTTTAAATATGCTTATATATATACATATATATACATACGTATTTTCTATTTGATTAAACATATTAATTTTATTTGTGCTTTGTTCCATATGCTGAATTTGTTTTAATTACTACAAATTGTGGACTGTTCGGCAAGATACAACGAAGGACTGACTTCCAACCTACCTGTATTGGTTTGAGATTCAAATTTCAAAAAGAATCAAAAGAAACAATATGTATTTATGCATTTTTATTTAAAAAATTACATAAAATTTCTTTATTTGCATAGCGAAGCTAATTGAACATTACTAATTTAATTCAACATCTAACGTTTTTCTCTGTAATAGACAAGTTCTCGCAGCACCTGCAGAGAGAGAAAATAAAAAACATTTCAAAAGGAAAAATAAATAAATAAATAAAAACTGACAGTTATGTTCTCCCATAAACCAAAAATTATATTCAATAACAATATGCAAGTTGTGGTATTTATAAGAAACAATTTTGTATGATTATTTAATTGAAACCAATCAGTTTTGAATTTTCTCATCTACAATAAGTACTAGATTTTTCAATAATACGAGTAAATCTTCATATATAAAAAAGACAGTGTCTGGATGTGTGTCTCCAGACAGCATAACACTAAAATGGTAATAAGGACAGTCATGTGATTCAACACGAAGATACTTACTGAGATGTCCTAGTACATTATGAAGCGCAATTTTTCAAATTTTTCATCATTTTTTAATTAATTGAAACATGATAATAATAACCTTATATTAACTTTAAATTAGTTGACAAACATATTAAAATTAAACGTGAATAATAATAATAATTATAAGAGAACATCATTATAGCTTAAAAATTTTGAAACAATTATTGATAAACGTTAATATATATACTTCATGATGCTAAAAACAAACAGCTATTAAAGGTTAGTTCTATTATAATTAATTTTTTCTAATTATTTTTTATATTTTTACTGTGAAATTGTAGGTAATAAACTGTCAATGATATCACATTTGACTGAATAGCACTCTAAACTCTACGAATCAAATTTTATTTTATAAGCTTTATTTATCCTAGGCTTATTGCTTCCTAGGTGATTTCTTTTAACATGATTTATACAGATCACATAATGCAATGATCTCTATCCAAATGTATGGAAAAAAATATAAATTATTTTAAAAGCTACTAAAAAACAGAAAAAGAAAAGCAGTTCTGCAGACTATGGAATATATTTTCCTTTACATTTATTGCCCAGAGGGGACAAGTTTTCACCATGGGTATCTTTTAAAAGAGCTTATCAATACCTTTAGTGTGATAGTGCCACCACAAGACTTTCTTCTGTATATTTTAATTATACACCAAAATCATAAAATAGAAATTTATTAAATTATTTTCCATATAAATGTAGACGATTTTTATGTGACAGAGTTACATCACTACAGGAAACGAAGTTCTCAGATGCACATTTCCCTCCCCCCTTACTACTATTATCAATAATTTATATTAATTTCACAATCATTGATTAACAATTATTAATTAACAATTAATTTTATAATTACATTGTTTAAAATAACTCATTTTGTAGAGTTATGTTTTGTTCATGTTAAAAATTTAGAAATAATGGGATTACAGCCCGACCTGTTGAACAATTGATCGCCAAATCTAATCTGTATCAGTTTATGTCAGGTTTCAACAAAATTCCAAGTATGGTTAAATTTCATTAATTGGTTAATGAGATGCAGTGTCTACTACATTAGTGATACACACACACAGAGAGAGAGAGAAAGACTGACTGACAGACAGACATTTTCTAAAATCAGTTCAATCGTGATCAGAGCATCCTCAAACGTGTAAATCCATCAAAACTGGAGTTTGAAACTTTTTACTAATTCAATACTTTCTCTTTATATGCATACGAAAAAGAAAAAAAAAAAAAAAAAAAAAAGGAGAAGAAGAAATGGCTGACCCACTGATCTGCGTTAATTTAAAACAACATTATCGATTTTTTCTTTCATTTTTGCCATAAAAAACTTAGCAAAAAAAAAAAAAATCTTATTTTTACTGTCTTCTATGTTTGAAGGAAGAAGAAAATTTGTGAAAATTTTTAAACACTTTTTGATGTATTTACATGTTTTGAGATGTCCTGATCACAATTTGACTGCTTTTAGAAAATGTGTGTCTGTGTGTGTGTTACAAATTTTGTAGGTACTGTATCTCAAAACCCTTGAACGAAATTTGACGTTTGGAATTCATTAATTTTCAATATGGGTATCTTCGAAAGAACTCGTCAACACCTTTAAAATGAATTATCAAACCATAGATCAGTGATAATTTATACTATGTTATTGATTTTTTCCATTTTTAATGAAAAAATAAATAAATGAAATAATGGGAAGAAAATTCATTTCTTCTCATGTCTGAACAAAACTGATTTTCTTTTGGCATTTAATATTAAACTACTTTCAGATAAAAATCGTCTGCATTCATCATGGAAAATAATTTTAATAAATTATAATTTAACAAATAATTTATATTAGGTAAATTTGTACAGGATTATATAGAAGAAAGACTTGTGATGGCCACAGCATACTAGTTAATATGATAAAAACGATGTTTTAAGAACTTTTGAATAGTAGCAATATAAAATTATACAATGCAAATAAATACCCTAATATGTATTACTAAAATTATAAATACTTTAAAAAAGTTATATACTTTTAAAAAGTTACAACCAAAATAAACAATGAAATTTATAATAAAGTTTTTGTGCTTAAATAAAAAGTAATTTCAAAGAATAAAAAAAAAAAAAAAATGAATAAAAAAAAAAAAAAAAAAAAAAACATTTGTCTATACTGCAAACAAGTAAAAAAAAAAAAAACTAAAATCCATAAAATTTTCAAATTTGCAGTCTCTGGTCCCAAGTGCTATGGATTTCTGGGAGTGGATTTCCTACTGCATACACATGATATAGTAAAATTAATCAACTGAGGGAAACAAACATTTTTTTTTTTTTGTGTGTGTGTGTGTGAAAATTGCAGCAGGTAGCCAACAGTGGCCATTGTGGTGGCTACCCGCAGCAAATTTATTAGTGGCTAATTCTTCAGTAGTAACTGACCATGCGGCCAGAGCTAATTTTGCCTTGTAAAGCTAATGAATAAAAACTTTGTATGCAAACGCTATTAATTGAGAATCTTGCAACAGGGTTGTAGTGATTTAAATCAATTGATTTAAAAAGTAAAAAAATAAAAACTATCACTGATTTAAATCACTTTTTTTACATATTAAAGTTAATGGCTTTAGTGGAATGAAACTGTACATCCAGCTTTTAAAAAATGTGGTTTTTAAATATTTCTTATAGAAATTTAAAAATATAATTTGTAAAATATAACAAAATATTATTAAACAAGCTAATATTTATATTGGATACCTTGACTTTAGATTCGTCTCTACTAAGCAACATTGATAAATAAAAAAATAAATTATACCTTAATTTTCTTAATTATTTATACATTTTAACCATTTATTATATTTTAATTATTTATACAAGCACAACCTTATGACTGATGTATGAATTATAAATATTTAGTTAGTGTAGAATTAATTGATTAACCCTCGCTTTCCCAAGATCATGGCATTACTGCAAAAAAATTGCTTTCAGGTGCCGCTTGGCACACTTGGCGAAAATCACCAGCACAGCACCTTTTTATATCGTTTAGAAGTTGCAAAATTCCACTGGTTATGTTTGCTATCTGTGGCGAATTAGCACACTTTTTGAATGAGGCGTGCTTAACTAGATTTCAACTTCAAAATGACCCCATCTTGGGAAAGCGAGGATTAATATATATATAATATGATAGTTTGTCTCTGCCAGCCTTGCAGTTGATATTTACAAAAGAAAACATTTTCTTGCTTATTTATAGTTCTCATATCAGTTTATATCTTTTAATATTGGCACACATATTTTAAAAATAATGGCATATTTTACATTGTAGTGTTTAAAAAGCCCTGAAGCCCAGCACCTGACTTATGGCAGAGCATTCAGGGCACATGCCTTGGGCCTTCAAGAAATTCCACCATATATTTAAAAAAATAGTTAGAATGAAAATTTTCTGTAATGATCGATAATTTTCATTTTTTCATCAACAAATGGAAATAGTATTGTGCTGTGTGCCTCTTTATTGTCCTACCATATTTGAAAAAAAAAAAAAAAAAAAAAAAAATCAATACAAATAAAGTGATGTTAAAAGGGTAGGTATTTACAATCCTCTGGAATAAATTAAACTGTTGGCATGTTTGCAATGCTGTCTAATTTAGTGCATGAATCAGTTTACAGATAGTACATTGGCTTCATCATAAGTTACACTTTTTTGTTTATTGATTTTTTATCCTATAATATATAAAGTACATTTTTTTTTTTTTTAACTAATTGTGAATATTTCCATTGTGTGTGCTATGGAAATTGATCATTGTTTGTATTATTTCGAACAATATATACTTTGCCGTAAAATGATAGTATGTTAAGTTATCAGTTATTTAAATATAGATAATCAGTGTTTAATCATTTGGTAAAGTGTATAATCATGTGCAGAAAAAAATATTTACCTTTAAAATATCTTCTCTGTATAGATTAATAGAATAGAGGATTATAAATATTAAAGTTTCAGAAGAAAGGGTCCATTAAACATGAGTGCCCTAGGCCTCCGCAGGAATAAATCAGTCCCTGCTGAAGCCTCCAAATTTTTTTTTAAAACTCCATAACCATTAAATTTAATTATATATAATCAGTTACATACAGTTCAAGGCAGCTGTCACTGCTTGTTTAATGAATTGTCCCGACTCAATATAGAAAAGTTATAAGAATAAGTGAAAGTATTAAGATGGTAATGAAAATGTGAATTTTGTTAATGGGTATAGTGTGAAAAAATTTTCTTGATTCAAATTATATTAGTTTAGCCTAAATATAAGTTTTTTAAGATATCCTACTTTTTTTTTCTTAACTCCTTATTCTCTTTATTTTGTTTGGGAAGTGTGAGTAAAAGTTTCCTCTTAATACATTGTTTCAGTTATGATGTCATTTTCCCTAATAAATTACCCTTTTCCAAAATTATTTTATCCGTTCCATAGCATGGATAAGATTTTAGTGTGGGCGAGGGTAATTCCCGATCAAAAAACACAAACATCTAAATAACTCTAAAAATATCACAATTGATGTTAACCAAATTTAGCATGGTTAAAGCTTTATCATGTGTTTATTCAATAAAATATAGACTTTGATTAAAATGTTTTAAAAGTTTGTTTAATTGAAAAAATTCATTGATCAGTAATTGCCCCAGCAACCGGGTAAATATCGATCGCACCCCGACTCAGGGCAATTACGGATCAGGACATTTTTTGTTCAAATGATAGCTATATTGATTAATTTGGACTACAAATAATGTCATTTTTAACATAAACCTGATTTTAATTACATATTATCAGGAGCAGGGTTTAAACTGCCATTCATTTTTTTAGCATTTTGCTAAAAGGTATCATATTTTGCTAAAACAAGTCGGTCAAAATTTCGCTAAAATGCTAAAACTGGATAACTGTATAAAATATCTCTATATAATAATTCAGAATTTTATTTTATTTTATTTTTATTTTTTTGTAATATTTGCAGGCAAAAACTACGAAAGGACTGAAATTATTGGGAATCCTTATTTATATAGTAATTTGGATTTATTTTTAATTTTCAATGATTGAATTTAAATGCAAAAATATTTAAAAGTATGTTAGAATTCAGAATTTGCTTCATAGAAGCATTTTTAGCACTAGTATTTCACGATTATCTACCACTACACTTTACTTGATTTTTAATTTGCTTTTTCATTTTACACATATGATATGAATACCTCTTTTTCTATTGATAAAATCAAAACATAGTTTCCCTGATTCATATTTTTAAAGTCACAAATATGGATGCTTGGTTAAAATCATCAATGAACAAAAGGAATAGAAAACAAAACTGAGGATAACAAAGCTAAGTAAAAGAAATCAATGGTATCCAAAGAATTAACTTTCGAAAAAACTAAAATAGTGCTTGCCTATTTTCGCTAAAATGCTAAAGTAATTTTTTTGCCAGGTTAAACCCTGATCAGGAGTCAATCCATGTTTTAATTTTTGGGTCCCTTTTTTGTGAAAAACAAAATATTTTTGTGAAATATAAAATATTTTTGTGAAAAAGTAAAATATTGTGTAAAATCTTCAGTTTTTACAATCACTTTATGTAATGTTTAATTTCAAGTTAATAGAGTTTCGTTGAGCCAAATTAAGGCATAAATTAAAAATAATACTGAAAATATGAAAACATTTAATAAAAGGATCCTTTTTATAAAACAAAAAATCTTGTGAAGGGACTCATTTTATAAATTTGAATTTTGTGAAGGGTCCCTTTGTATGGATTTGAATTTTGTGAAGGGTACCTTTTTATGAATTTGAATTTTCTGAAGGGCCCCTTTTTACTGTGTGGAATTTTGTGAAGGAGCCGCAAAAGGGACCCAAATTTTGCCTGGATCGACCCCTGATTATAAATGCTTTTTTTTTTTTTTTTTTTTTTTTAATAAGCATAGTAGTTAATTTACTATTTTTATTTGTTTTGAAATTACATCCAAACTTATTGGCAAAACACTTTATAACATTTAAAAGCATAATGTATATAGCATTACTGTCCTAATTTTATTATATATTTTATTTCAACCATGCATTTTTATTATATCCTTAATAAATAAAACCATTTATTATTATTACAGTTTATTTTTTACTATGAAATAAAGATAAACTACTACGTTTTTGATATGAACTTTTCTTTGATTTATAGTTAAGTATTGCAATTACCCATTAAAAATATTTCAGTTTTATTATATATTTTAATTTAAACATTTAGTTATAAAAAAAACCATTTACTGTTATTACAGTTTATTTTTACTATGAAATAAAGATAAAATAGTTGGCTTTCATTTGAGCTTTTCTTTGATTTAATGTATTGAAGTTAACAGTTAAAAATAAATAACTTTTTATGTAACTGTATAATTTAAATCACAAGTGTGTACAATAAATTACAATTTAATTTATTAGCATTCAGTACAATACTTAGTAATCTTGATCTTAATTAGTCATTAGTCATGCTTACTACAAAATTTTGAAATAGCTTGAAAGATAGTTTTGATTTTGATATGAAACCTATAACAAAACCGGTTTTAATTTTAAGCAAAATACATATTATGATTTTTTGAGGTGCATTAATGAATATATATTATAGATGCACACTACATATATGTACATTGATAAATATGTCTAAAATAATTTTAAACATAGGTAAAAAAAGAATCTGTTGTATAAATCAATATAGTTGTATAACCAGTATACTAAATTACAGAAACATTATTAACGTAATTTAAAAGCTTATATTATATCTGTACTGATAAGCAGGGTATGAAAAAATCATGATTTTTTTTTAAAAAATCAAAAAAATCAGATTTTTTTGATTAAAATCTGATTTTTTTGATTTAAATCAGATTTTTTTGTTTTATTTACATTATTCGACTAAAAATAAATGTTAAGAAATTAAGCATGAAAACCTTTTTTTAAAATTAAATGTGACTACATGTAAGATAATAAATATAAATAAACTAAATTAAAAATATATATATGAGGATATTAAAAAAAAAAAGTAATATTAGCCAACATAGGTACATTCTACCCCCCCCCCTTTCAAAAAGAAAAATAATTAAATAAATATAATATAGTATAATAAAAATAAAATAAATAAATAAATGATTAAGTGCAAATAGCTTAAAAGCATATAAGATAATTATTATTTTTTTAATGTTTTTATTATTTTAATAAAATTAAACATAATTTATATGTCTCATTAATATATTAAAACCAATGTAACATTTAAAATGAGATAAAAAATATATAACTTTAAAAATACATTTTAATTAAGAACATTAAAACACAAGACAGACGTTTCGGCTAAAACACTAGCCCTCTTCAGTGTCAAACATACAAGCACAACATTTACAAAAATTCCAAATACATCACAGCAAGATTCTGAATCTTGCTGTGATGTATTTGGAATTTTTGAAAAATGTTGTGCTTGTATGTTTACACTGAGGAGGACTAGTGTTTTAGCCGAAACGTCTGTCTTGTGTTTTAATGTTTTTAATTAAAATGTATTTTTTAAGTTTTAAAAGTTTTGTATTTTTTTATCTTATTTTAAATGTTACATTGGTTTTTATTATTATTGTCATTAAAATCTACATATTAAAACATCTTGAATATCACATTAACAAATTTTTTGAAGAGAAACTTTTTGGAGAATAATTTTTCAATTAAAGGAAATTCAATGTGTATATAATATATGTATATATAATACACACATTAGTTTGTGCAATTTATTATCAATAAAATACATATAAATTCAAAGATTTTTCAAAAGATTAAAGTTTTAAAAAATTAAGAAAACTGCAAGAACTAGCAAGGCCATTACCATTTTATTTCTAATTTTATGAAAGCCTAAGTAAAAAAGGAAAAATTGCTTAAGAATGCCTTGGCCAGTTGAAAAACATAGTAATCAGAATTAGAAATAAGAAAAGTTAAACATGAAGGACAGAGTGACAGACAGATCAAATGCTTCAGTTCAGATGATACAATATTTATTTTCCTTAAAAAAAAAAAAAAAAAAAAAACACTCAGGGCAGAGAATTTAAGGCTTTGTATTAAAAAAAAAAAAAAAAAAAAAAATTGGCTGCAAATGAACGTAGTTAGCTTCAAAAGAATAGAAGACAAAAATAGAGTTGTAGAAAATTAAAAGAATCATTTTTTAAATTAATAAACACAGATATTTTATTTATTTTTTGGGGGGATTGGGTATTTGATGTAAATAACAAGTAAGTTCAAGTTTTCTTATGTTCTAAGACTATATAAAACTACATACTGACCCAAAATTGTAAAATTTTATTTTTGATTTAAATCAATGATTTTTTTTAAAAAATCAAAGTGATTTTAATCATGATTTTAATCAAGCTGATTTAAATCGGCGTACCCTGCTGATAAGTATAAAGGATTTAAGTGCATATTCTTGATTTTTCAGGAGACGAAAAATAAAGTTAAACTAACTAAAAATTAATGAGCAGAATCGATTAGGAAAAAGGGATTATGTTGATTTATACACTATATACCGTTAAGTGATTGTCAATCTTCATTTAATAAAGGGAAAAATTGAATTAAATATTTTATACTAAAGATTAATGCTAAATTTCTAACTTGAATCTTTTTTTACCAATGGATTTTCTCAAAGACTAAAGGACACGGATTTAAATCCTTTATACCAATTGATAGAGAATTTTTTTCTGAGTCTGACTATGTACTTAACTCAAAATCGACATTTTTGGACTTAAATCCATTATACTTATCAGTACAGATATATAGTTGTAAAATAACATAAAAAAAAAAAAAAAAAAAAAAATAGAAATGTTGTGCCACTAAGAATCTAAGTAAAATGTGTGATTTTCAGAAACAATCTTTTTTCAAGATGCTTTTGTAGCAGTTTAATATATATTTTTATTTATTAATTTTCAGCAAAGATGGCGACTTTTTTTTATTTTGTACATTAAACTACAATGTTCTTGAATTGTTAACAATACTTTCTAATTTTTGTTTAAGCATACTATTATAAGCTGGGTGAACATTAATTAACCTAGAAACACATTGATCGAGAATTACCGCAGTCCACCAGACTTTCTTTATTTCAATACATTATAGTACTACAAATTCTCAGGTTGAGTGGCTCGTACTACAGCATTTGTGACTGTTATAAGATTATTTCTTATATTATAATGATACTAATTTGAATAGAAATATTGGTAATAAATGCCTACATGGATTTTTTCTATCGGAATAGAATATTATTTATAATTTAAGTAAAATGATTGATAGTGTAAATATTTACATATATATACATAAAAATACACAGAATAAAATACAAGTGTTGCACAATAATGTATGAATAGTTTTAAAAAATCATTAAAATCAAATAAATCTTGATTTAAAAAAAAAAGAACAGTCTTGCAATGATTAGTACTGAGTTATATGCAGAAAGTCTTACTTATTAACTTGTAATTTAAACTGAAGGGCTGCTAGGAGACTGCAGGCCAAAGCTAGATTCCTTACATATTCATTAACATCTTAAATAAATAATCTGGGAAGAAAAATACAAAAGGCCAAAATTAAAAAAAAAAAAATAGCTTATAAATATTGTATACAGGATGAAAAAGAAAAAAAAAACATTTCAGAGTTTACATTCCAACTGTAGGAGGAAAAAACATATCATGAGTAATAGTTTACATTTAATAATTACCTCCAAGAAAAATCTAATTTTTAAAAACAAAATTTAAGCCTAATCAAAAAATACCATCAACACGAAGTTACAATTTTCATAGTTTACATAATGTTAACTGTAATTTTGAACTTTATATAAATATACGTATACACATGTGCACAGGAAGAATTTTTTATCTATCTACAATAAAACAAAATTCTGCAATCAGAGAATCTGAGATCAGGTCTGGTATAATAAAAAGAAATAATATAATTCATAAAATGTGCAAAATTTACATTTACAAAGGAGAAAGTATAACTCTTTAGCTACGGCATTGATTTATTATTAAGTGTATCCCATTTATGGATTGTTAAATTAACCTGCAGTGTTGGCTCAACTGTTTCTGCTATTGGTATTAACACATAAATAGCAGAAGACTAAAAATACCAATTTAAAATCATTAAATAAAAAGTGAGAGAATGAGAAATTAATGGTTTGGCTTCTCTTCTAATTGTAACTTGCACATATATATTTAATATATGTGCAATAAATATAATATTTACAACATTTAGAAAAAAAATTACTCTTGAGAAAAACATAACTAAATTTAATAAATTAAAGAGTATACATATTGTAGATAAGAGATTCAAAACAGAGAAAGAGAAATTAATGGTTTGGCTTTTAATTGTAAATTGCACATATATAATATTTAATATATATAAATATATAATATTTACAATATTTAGGAAAAAAATTACTCGTGAAAAATAAGTTAAAGAGTATACATATTCTAGATAAGAAAATCCAAACCAGTACAAGCAGTTCATTAGAAATCTTTGTTTATTCTCATTTTCTATGGTTCGTTCGAAAATTTTACAGTTGTTATTGACATAAATTAACTTCAGAATTACTGAATTTCTCATACTTAAATAACAACTTTCATTAATGAAATCAATCTTAATTTTTTTTTTTTTTATAATTTGAGAGAGTTAAATAAAACTACAACAGTTTTAAAATAAATTTAAGCTTTCATGAACACATTTTTGCATTGTTTATCAAAGTTAATCAACTGATAAAGGCATGCTTGAATGGTTAAAAAGCAATGGAAATTCCGATTAAGTTTACAAGAAAATACTTCTACAGATATTTCCATTCCTGCTTAAAATAAAAGAAAGGTCCATTAGGCCATGTAATAATATTTATGGATCGATAAATCAATGGATAAGAAATGATACACAACAAACAAAAACTAAAACCACCCATGAAATTAAATTTTACAAATAATAAACCTTTTCAGGTATAATAAGCATTATTACATTAAAGTCAAATATCAGAAATGAAAATAAAATAAAATTATTTTAGATACTTACATATGACAATTATTTTCAGATCGCATTCACATTCTGTATAGAACAAGAATGTAAAATCGTTGTTACAAGCTTGGCGACGGTGGACAATACAGCATATATTAAGATTTCGTCGAAATCTACAATCATAACATTAATTATACGACGCAATTATTTCTTCTTTCGCATTTTCACATAATCAAAATGACAACATGGCGTCGGGCGAAAGCGAAGGCGAAGCCACGGACGAGAGGAAAAGTGGAATGGTTGGTTGAATGCGCATGCCCAGTTGCTCGTTCCGTTTTAGTAAAAAGTACGCTGCATGCTTGTTGAATTCAACGTAAAAGGACACTTCATTGGGATGAATTCGCTCAATTGTGGAACACATTACTTCCAAGATATTTTTCTAATAATGTATGTCCAAATTTGGTTACTCACGACACATACTTTCAACATGATGGTTGAATTTATGTGAGCATGTGACAAAAATGGGATGTCAGTTCTCTGGAGGGACGTGTTTTCAACGTACGAGACGAGAAATGAACAAAATTTGGACGTATGTGCTGTGTGGGGTGAGGCACAAAGGGATTCCCCAAAGTTTAATGTGTGGTGTGGACTAATGCACGACCTAGTCATTGGGCCTTTCTTTTTTACAGAAAAGACGGTCTCATCAGTCGTATACTTAGACACGTTGGAAAACTTCGTATTTCTACAACTAGAAGAGCTTCAGCCACATGTCTTTTTGCAACAAGATGGTGCACCACCTCATTGAGGTACCATCGTTCGTAATTCTTTGAATGACCATTTTCCAGGAAGATGGATTGGGCGAGGAGGTCCAATTCCTTGGCCACCCAGATCACCTGATATAACGCCGCTGGACTTTTTCCTTTGGGGATTTGTAAAGGACAATGTTTTCAGGAGGAGAGTGTCGAACATTGATGACCTAAAAGTCAGAATTACAACCGCAATAGCCTCTCCGACATGCTTGCCGCTACCTGGCGTGAAATTAACTATCGACTTGATATTCTCCGTGCGACGAAGGGGGCACACGTGGAAGTTCATTGACAAGGGTCATAAAACTTTTGGGTCTATCTAACCATTTATGTTATTAATTTTAATATATCTTTATTATTTTATGAGTTATTAAACATCAAAATGGGTCCGGGACATTATAAACACCCTGTATTACTTGTTATTGTATTCCTTATACTGTAATTTGTCTTTAGAGCATTCGAATACAGCGTAAGAGAAAATCGTGTGAGTGACACGTCAAATTTATTTTTATTTTATTTTATTAATTTATTACCTTTTTTGACCGGAAAAAAGTTATTTTTCCTGGAAAATTATGGACTTACTGATTAAGATATGTAATTAGTATATAAGTAGGTTACATGAGCTGCTTAGAATGCTCGTTTTGATTATTCAAGAATCTCTTTAAACCGGATTTTCAGTTTATTAAACTTTAATGTATTTCAAAATTAATCTTTCTTTTGAAAAAGGAATTTCTGAGCAAGTGTCGTATATTTTAAAAACATGAATCAACGTTTCAGGATAGTAAAATTAACACGGCCTTCTTCAAACAAAAATAAGTAAGCGATGATCTTTCTTCGACAACTTTCATGCTTGATGCCTGGAAATTATTCCATAATCTCTGTTCACTCTGGTGGCTATTTATTTATTATATGTTTTTACTTTGGGGTACATTATTTTCATTAATAGTTATTTTATTTTATTAATCATTTTAATGGCAGTCTTTCTACCTCTTCTTTAAAAAAAAAAAAAAATAATAATAATAATAAATAATAATCTGGTGTGTCACTCACACGACTTTCTCTTACACTGAAATTTAATACTATAAATACAGATTGGAGATTAAAAGGTAAAATAACGATTACTGTTATGTAACCGCGTGTTAAACAATTCAAATTAGACTTCGGAAGAGTTTTATATGATAAATAGTTCTGTGTGAGGGGGGCTCCCGCCCCCTCAACCCCCCGTTTCATTATTGCATCTACATTTATATAGAATTTAATTCTGTTATTAAAATTAAAAGTTTACTTAAAATTCTACAGACAATTTTCTCACGCAGCATTCATTGAAACTTATCAATCTTGATCAAACTTTTCCAGTAATATTAACTTCAAAATACAACATTTGGATCTCCTAAAATTATTCGTTTATAACCCCTTAACGCGCGGTGTCCTCGCTGCGAGGACGCAAAATTTAAGATCCAGCTGCAAAAATTCATCCCGGAAATTTTTTAGCAAAAACTCACGTTTATAACATATCAGAAAAGGCCTGTTTTTTAAACCCTAAAATTTAAAATTTCTTTTAGTTTAATTTAGTTCATGAATTCCGGTGGCAGTATAATTTAAATATTTCTAATTGTCTTGCGCCGCAAAGGGTTAAATCACTCTAAGACACACAGACAAAGATAAAACCTTAAAAAACTTGACTACGGTAATCAGGAAGCCTCAAAACGTGTAACTATACAGAAAACAAGCGATGAATGTTTAGCTTAAAACATACATTATTTACCATATCTCTATGAGGAATTTATTTCAATTACCGGACAGCTTTCCTGGAAATTGTAAAATATTAATAGTAAAGTACATCTACTAACAACAAATAACTAGTGTGTTGTGGCCACCACACGAGTTTCTTCTATATTTTCTTATACAAATTCACCCAGTAAAAATAATTTTACTTTATTTTTACTCAGTAAAAATAATTAACTTTTTTTTTTCTTTTTAAAAATAATAATTATTATGAATATTATTTACGCAGAAGTTTTGTATTTGTTATTTAAATACTTACTTAAAAAATTAGTCGAGTTTCCACCACTGGACGATACTAGTTACTTTTGTTTTGCCATTTAAAGCCAACATTTCTAATTTAAAAGCATTGCATTTAAATTTATTAGCTAAATGACAGCGTGATACAAAAATTCTGTTTTCAAGCTTGAACTTTATCTTCACATTCAGGAATATGAAGTCTTATGGCGCTCTATCGGTAAGGACCACGGTCATTCAATATAGATGGATTTTTAAAAAGATTTGGCTGTAAACCTGTTCCTTCCCAGTTTAATGGTAAATATTTCTGATGGTAAAAATTCCCTCCTGAAACAGTCTGGGGAAAACTCTGTAATATAGACAAATAATGTAAATTTGAATAATTAAAACCAATTAATTTCTAGATTTTGTTGCTTGAATTAATAGTTTTTTGAGCAACCTCTATTAAAAGGACACCTCTCTAAAGAGCCAATTTCTTATTGTACCGTAAATGGCCTTTTTTGGTAGATTTCACTGTATATATTTGGGTAATAGAGTTCACTCGATAGTTCCATAAATGTATCATGAGCAATCCTATTACAAAACTACTCAGTTGTAGCGCGACTGAAGGGTCCGTTGAAAAATGATCATTTCATTTTATTATTTCTCACTTCAAATAATTCATTTGCTAGCAAGCCCGTGCGAAATTTTCGCACTCTATTTATCTCTTCGTTACCTTTAAAATTTAAAATTATTATTATTATTTTATAGACATCATTTTTTAAGATGCATGCGAAAATTTAATATTTTATAATTTTTTTTCCCCGCGTGAAAGCGTGTTTTATTTTATGCAGAAAAAAATGGCAACAATTAAAAATTTAAGCGTCTATTTTACAGCTATGTCTATTTTCATACTTTAATTAATTAAAAAAAAAATCTAATAAAAAAATTCGTTACAAATAAGGTACCAAATGAAAGGGGCAATTTTTCTGAATCCGTCGGATTAAACAGCTTATCGATCGGACAATTAGATTTTTTAAAATTAACTGAAGTATAAAAATTAGGTGGCAACTTGTGTTCACACACAGAGTCTAAGGAAATCTCTTAGCTTTTTTTAAGTGTGATTGAGTCAGTCAGTGATGAGCGTAACTATATATGCTGATTTACCTTTAAAATCAAATTTATATTAAAGAAATTTGTGCTTTAAATAAGTTTATATTATTGATATAAAAGTTACTAGAGTAATTTTAAAGAATTTGTAACCTTGTGTTATAGGACAATACTAAGACTACTAACAGGCTGAATCCTTCGCCGCCATTTGCGCGTTAAGTCCGTCATTGCTAAAACTAAGACTATTGTACGTGACTATTATATGAGATTATATAAGACTATTATATAATAGTCTTAGGTTTGGCCGGGACGAACTACCATATAAGATTATTATATGAGACTATATAAGACTATTATATAGTAATCTTAAGTTTAGCAATGACGGACTTGACGTACAAATGGCGGCGAATGATTCAGCCTGTTATATAGTAGTCTTAGACAATACTAATACTATTACTACTACTACTACTAATAATAATAATAATAATAAAGTTCCACAAATCAAGCCCGGGTTAGCGGGTTTCCAGAAAATAAAAAGGAAAATAAAATGTGCTTTTATCTACATTTGGCTTAAAAATAAGCTTACAAAAAAGATCTTAAAAATCTATTCCCATTTCAGAGAAAAAATAAAGGCAAAAAGATAAAAACTGTAATTTTAAGAACTGTGACATAAAATTGATCGTCTGATCATGACACGTGTCTAAGCAGAAACGGATGCGAAGGTAAGTGCACCTGAAAACAGTTTTAAGAGCAATGTCCGAAGTTTTCTTTTTAGTCTAACCGAAATGACCATTTTTTTTTCTTTTTCACTTTCTCTTTGCCTTTTGGTGAATGACCTTGATAGTAAATACTGTACGAATAAAAAATTATTGGAAATAATCTTTCAGTAAATTGATTCTTTATTTTATTTTCAGAAACTGAAGCATAGACAAAACTAGTTACACTCCTTAAGACCATGCTAAAATTAAAATTTTTGATATACAATGCAACCTCTCTAAAATTCCACCTCTGATGAATTTTGCGTATAGGGGATAGCTAAAAATATAGTAACAATCTGTTTAAAAAAAAAAAAAAAAAACTACATTTTATTTTATTAGTAATTATTTGTTTTGTTTTTTATTATTTTTTCCGCTCCCTTTTTACAATTTCAATTTAGTTTAATCAACACATAATTTTTTAGAGAAACTTATTATCTTTGGTCGAATTTCACCGGACTCCGGAGACACTGCCATCTGGATATAAATTATACTAACTCAATTCGTAGCACATTTAGAGAAAAAAAGAAGGGTGGACGCTATTCAATTTCTAGCTAATTATTTTTGTAGTACTTCTTGCAAATTTCTACATTTTCATATAAACTGACTCGTAAATTCTTAAAAAAAATTTTCGTGGGATTTTTTATGGTTAGAATAGTAGATTTAATGCATTCTATAAATATCAAACATTTTTGCAGTGTGATTCCAGATCTCACTTCATGAAGAAAAATGCCTATAATCAACATAACCCAAGTGTCCGGCTACGATTTTAATATAACTTTATTTAATGATAAAAAGCATGCATTTTATTATTATTATTATTATTATTATTATTATTATTATTATTTTTTACAGTTTTTACCATGGCTCATGTTCGCTAAATTCATTAAATTTTTAAAAATTTATATTTACATTAATTTCAGATAAAATGTCTAGTATAGAATATTCAAAGTGAAAATTAACCAAATCGTATAGATGTCGGTGTACGATGGGTTACTGCACCAAATTCTGATTTACTTAAACCGTCCAGTATGCTTGGTTAGTCAGTTGGTTGGATGGGTTTAACGTCGCACTAGTACTGCGCAATGACGTCAGTATGGAATATTCAAACTGAAAATTAACCAAATCATAAATGATGTCGACGCACGATGGATTACTGCTCAAAATATTCGTGCACATTTAAATGCTTAAAATCGGCCTCTAAATTGCGAAGACCCTAGCGATTTTTGTTTCAATCTGTTTGGCACCCCAACAGCCGAATTTTTTGTATTTACAATCGACAGCAAAATTATTGAAGCACTAGCAATAATTTGTTTTAAAAAAATGTGTACCTAATACAGTTTTGTTCAGTAAATATATATAAAAGAGTTGATGATAAAACTTAGCGATCAAACTTTAAAAAAAAAAAAAAAAAAAAAAAAAATGAAAAATGAGAAATGTAGATGTGTGCTTTAATAATTTTGCTGCCGACTGTAATTGCAACAAAGCAAAATTTGTCTATGATCCAGGAACGTTGAATCAGGTCTGATATCCCAAAAATCGCTAAACAAAATTTGCTTCTACAATGAAAATATATTAAAATGTCACAAAAGGTATAGAAGTCTAGAGACGTAATTCAAGTATATCATTAATATTTTTAAGGCTATTATTTTATTTCGGATTTTTAAATTAATCTGAAGAGCCTAAAAAATATCTGCAGCGCTCACTAACCATGCTCCACTGTTTCTGCTACTGGGTTTGTCACTGATTGCGAATTATTATTATTATTATTATTATTAAAAACAAAAACTATTTTATTTACGAGACAAACTTTAGTTAAAATACATTTAAAAACAAACATTTAAAAACATTTAAAATTTAGACGTTTCGAAACCCGTCCAGGTTTCGTCATCAGTATCACTACAACATAATTTGCAAGCATTACATGAATACACAAGGAATTTATATAAGTACAGAATATTCAGACGTTTCGAAACGTCTAAATTTTAAATGTTTTTAAATGTATATTTTGTTTTTAAATGTATTTTAACTAAAGTTTGTCTCGTAAGTAAAATAGTTTTTGTTTTTAATATATATATAATTGAGACGGTTTGATGTTTGTGTATATTATTATTATTATAATTATTTGCCAACTATTTTTATTTTATGTTCATATTGCAAAATGTGTATTTATTTTTAACATTTTTTTCTTGATTATAATTATCACATTAATCACGTTCCATGAATTCTGTTTATACAAAAAGGGAACGGATTTATAAAGCATGTTTAGAGTGCAATTATTATGCCACTTTTCTATTTTGTATTAAATACTGCTATTCATTTGATGGTAAAGTAAAATTATTTAGAGATTTTCACAACATTGTCTGGTTTATTTCCTGATGAATTTGCGTTACTTTTAACGTTTATCTGTTGCAATGTCATTTTTGCTTGTTCACGTCTGATAGGTCTACATGCCTTTCAGGTTATTGTGGCTTAAAATAGAAAGGTAAATAGAAGTTTTAAAAATATGATAAGTTCAGAAAATATATGAAACATGGAATAAATTTCTTTCATCAAAAATAATGAATACATATTCTCTTTCCAGAAAATAAAACTGAATCGAAATCGAAGTCAGACACTTAAATCATATCCAATTGTAAGATAATAATAATAAATAATTATAAGATAAAAAAACTTTTTATAAACCATGTTTTTAAATTTTCTGTTGAATCATAGCTATAGAACTAACTACATTAGCACTTTATCAATGCGTATTGTTACGAAATTGTAAATAATTGTATTTATTTTTGTATAAATTCTTTCAAAGAGGCGTAGTAAGTTGATAAAATGTCAATTTTCTGCACTTCCAGCTGTTTTTCGCGTTAAAATAGCTTAATTTTCCCTCTAAAACGCATTAAAAAGCTCCAATAGGCAGGTAGTGGATTTGGCGACTTTTTGCCCTTGGCGACTTTTTTGGCGAATTTTGGCGAGAAAATCCTTATTATCGATATTCCAAAGATAGACGTTCTAATGTGATTGGTTAAAGAGTTACGGGAAATTTGAATTTAAAAATAAATTTGGTTTTAAAAATAAAATATTAATCCTTTCAAAACAACTTTGCATCATGAACTACATTAGCACTTTATCAATGTGTAGAAAATCTTTAAAGTGATAATGACGTCAATGTTTGCCAGATGCATAATTTAACTTTTTACAATTTTTTAACGCTCACGTTTAATTAAATGTATTTATTTTTATGTCGAAAGAAAATGATGACTATTAAAGTAATTTTTTTTTTTTTTTTTTTTTTTTTTGGCAACAATTAAATAATAGCTAATATTTTAATGACTAATTTTATTTCTATTATTTTCATATTTAACTAATTAAAAGAAAAATTTTCGAAAATTCTAAAATCTGACTTCGAAGTATCCGCGATTGTAATGAAATGCTCGCCCTCTGGTGGGCTAAGGTGAAATTATCACACCACTGCATATCATCATATTATGCAATCGATTTTCCATGATGTAATGGCGGAGAAAGAACAATTATTAATCCACGTGGCTATTATATTTACTAACAACTGCAGTTCAGAGAGCGCCATCTATCGATCATTACAAACGCGGACTGTGTTGTCACCGGGTTCTGAGCTACTGTGAAAGTTTCAAATGTCCAGCTAGTAGGGAAGTTAGTTAAAAATAGATTGCAAGATTTGTACCGGACAAACAAACTAACAAACACACAAACAAACAAAAATAGAAATTAATAAAAACATGGTAAAGTAAAACTTGAAAGAAAAATTCGAATTTATTTTGGCCGAATACTTTCACGTAACTTCAATTTCACTAATGATGTTCATAAAAATTTCTATCAGCATTCATCATGCGTGGTTGGGTTGAAATAATTTCATCAAAATTATGCGTTTCCGTAGGTTTTGTCGTTTCAAAAATTCTTATATAAGAGTGTATGTTTAGAAACGAAAAGATATCCTTGGATGAACATTTCTCGAGCACTTGATTATATTTCTTTCAGTCGATTGGCATTTCGTACAGTTTTTCTGATTTTTGGATAAACGATACAAGTATGTTTCAAGGAACTAATTTCTCAAATCGAGTTCTAAAGAAACGAATCAGCAGACGATTTTGAATCTTTTGTGATTGTGCCAAATATATTATTCCTTTCAATGGTATCACTTTCCTTAATTTTTATTCCACATACAGTGGGTGTTCGGGTTGGGGACAAAATCTCGTCGGACAAAATACCCCGAGGACAAAATATCGCCGACGTAAATGAATACAAAGCAAAAATGAGTTGGTAATTATTAGTAATGTTGTATGAAATTTCATGACAACACATACCTTAGTCAGAGCACTGACATTCTGACAAACCTACAACAAATTATTTTATAAATTTTATATAAAATAGTTTAAAAACTATATTTATTAACTTTTGTCAAGATTAGTCATAACGAATTCAATCGTGCTTATCAATTTTAAAATTTTTAATTCAAGTTTGTGAACAGCGTTCAGTTTTAATGTCAGCAGTGATGTACACAATTTTTAAAATGTATTTTGAATAGTGAAAAGCAAAAGATAAGATAGCTTAAAAATAAACATAGATAAAATAAGGAAATTCAACTCTATGATTTATTTAATTATTTATTTATTTTTTAAATTAATTAATTAATATTTATAAGGCCTTGTGGCCCCCGCCAGAGATCACACGTGACCCAAAATCAAATTTTCAAATAGATCATACTGTTTTTTTGCCGCGATATTTTGTCCGGCGAGATTTTGTCCCGCGATATTATGTCCGGATCCCGGGTGTTCACATATTTTGTTATGAAATTTGAGAAAAAAAGATGTAAACAAAGATGAAAAATAAAGATAATGAAATAATTACTCTCTAATATGTTACATCTACAGTTCATTTATTATAACAATATTATCTATCGTTTTCCAAGAAGAAAAAAAAAAAAAAAAAAAAAAAGGAGAGAGATCTTTTATAAATATCAAGGTAGATTTCGTTCACTTGTCTGTCACAGTCTTCCATAGTCAATCCAATATTTTAGGATGTCACTTATAAAAACATAAATGCACTGTAATCCATAAAAGACACTTCGAGGGACTGTGGTGGAATGCATTTAAATAGAATATTCTGAATTCTAATCCCTCCCCCTTCTTTTATATTATATATAGCAGTCGATTTAGTCTGATGTTTGGTAGACTTATCCTAATACAACTTAACATTGTAAGAATTGTTTGTGCAAAGTGATGAAAGGCCTTTTTTGAAAACAGGTGTTAAAATATATTTTTTACGATAATTTGAATAAATTTTGATATTTTTTTCTATTTTACTTATTTTAAATTTTCTGTTTAAAAGAGAATCCGATAATAGTCATAACACCTCCTGCAAAACCAATCTTGTTTTCCCTGAGCTCACATTTCAGCTCTTTTCGTCTTGTTTTTATTAAGAAATCGATCTTCTTTCCGTATTATATTCAGAGAAATATACCTAAGCCTCAACCATTATATTTATACATATTTCCATTTTTCACCTGCCAAATAATTTCTTCATGATACTTTCCTGATAGTCTTGCACGAAGAAACATATTTCAGTAAAACATCGTATTATTTTAGTTTTTGACCAGTATTATACCAAATTTTTACATTTTGTTTGCCGTTTCTACAGAGATATTTAAAGATTTTCTGATAAATTTCTTTATTAATTAACGGTCGTGTTATACAGATTCTTACAAAATAAAAATTTCATTTACAAACTTTGCTAGAAGTATTAAAATGATTTACTGTCTTATTCCTCTATAGGTCAATGATCTATATCAAGCACTTAAGCTTTACTTCGAGATAAAATTTAGCTTCTGATTACTGGTTTAATCGTAAAATTTATACTGATTTACAGCCACTGTCATATTCTGGAAGATTTAAATTCAATTTTTAGTTTAGAAGACTTTACAGCGTCCATTTAGACTTTTAGAACAAACTACAGTGAAACCTCCCGTAAGGGACACCTCTATTTAAGGGACGATTTCTCTGGTGCCAGTCCCTTTGAATAAGAAACTTAATTTGATTACATCTGGCTAAAGGACACCCAAAAATTCCAAAATAAAAATTTTTAGACTTAAGCGACAATTTTCGAACACGTAGAAAAAGATTTTGTGATAAGGAAAACATAAAAGAGGAAAATTTATTAAACTTTATATTTTGAAGAATAGTTTTCAGTGTAGAAAAGGGAACAATACAGGAAGAAACAGCCAGGCTATTATCTGCAACCCCTGACTGTGTTACTTTGTTGTAACATAGTAAAAGAATTCGAGCAACTACTTCTGATTAGGAAGGCCAAGAATGATTTCTGTATGAAAAATTTAAAAAACTGGATTAAAAATTGGCTCTATGTTACACTGCATTCTGAGTCTTTAAAGTTTGATGTTACCTGTATTTTTATTTAAATTAAATTTGTAAGGACAGTTAGACTTATGTACTACAGTCGGTAGCAAAAGTGTCCGAACACTAGCAAAAATTCCTATGTCAAAAAAGTACACTTCGTACGGTTTTGTTAAATAAATCCTTATCGAATCATGTTCTTACACTGACTAAGAACAGGATTTGACAAGGATTTGTATACAAAACCGTATGAAGTGTACTTTTTTTACATAGGAATTTTTGCTAGTGTTCGGACACTTTTGTTACCGACTGTACGTTATAAAAAAACACCACAGTACAAAATTTTAAATAAATACCATACAATGGTGTGCATTCAAAGTTTTTTACTTATTATATACCATGTAGGCTAATATTCATACCTCTGAATAAGGGACACCTCTATTTAAGGGACAAAATGTCGAGTTCCTTGGGTGCCCCTTATTTGGAGGTACTACTTTTAAAGAATGAATCACTTATCTTATAATCACTAACAGCAATACACAATATTGTGCAATGGAAAATTTATAACCAGAACTACTTATCATTACCTAGTGTAATTTTTTTTAAATTCTGTTTTCATATTCGGAAATCTTAATATGCCATTTTGAAGTTATAAAGTACGATAAATGCACTAACAAAGAAACATTCAAAAGGTGTCGTCTTCAAAAAATATTAAAAAAAAAAAACCTTCATAAAACACCAGAAAGTGAAAAATTATCGGCTGAAATCAATTACAACGACCACAAAAAATTATCAAAATTAAGTATATTTTAACAGGGAGAACCCCCCCCCCCCCCCGGAGGACTCGCAGTTTGTTAACAAGAAAAAAAATTATATAAATCGCCAGGCCTTAGCCTAGAGCCGACAGTGGGCGATGGTGTGAGAATTGTAGTACAGTCAAATTAGACCAAAAAACACCAAATAAGGGAAAAAATTTATAAAGTTTTGAAACTTTGGAATAACACTCCTGGGGGCTCTAGTAATGCAAAACAAAAAAGTTCCCCCTTCCTGGGGGGGAGCTTCCCCCCATTCTCCCCCCCCCTTTTCCTCTCTAGACCGTATAGCTCTTTCCATATTAGGAAAAACAGATAATAATTTATAAGCGCTTGAAATTTTAGGATAACATTCATGAAAAGTCTAGTAATGGACAAGAATTTTTTTCCCCTCCCTGTGGGTATGCTACCCCCCTCCCTTTCTCCCCAAAATTGTTTAGCTCCTTTTTTTTTTTTTTTTTTTTTTAATGAGGGAATATAAAAGGATTATATTATAGGAATAAATATTTATAAAGTTATAAATTTTCGCATTAATACTCTTGAGGGTTCACCCTCCCCCCCCCCCCCCCCCCCCCCCCCCCAAAAAAAAAAATAAATAAATAAATAAATAAATAAATAAATAAAAACAGTGTAAGCTGTTTTAGATTTAAAAAAAAAACAGGAAATAATTTATAAACATTCGAAACATTGAGATAACACTCATGAATAGACTATTATTAAAAAAGAAGACATCTCCTTACCCTGAATAAGCACCACCCCCCCCCCCTTCTCCCCAAAACATACAGTTCCTTCAAATTATGAAAAATAAGAGACTCTAAAGGATTAAGGGAATTTATTACAGAGGTGTATATTTATAATGTTCTGATATTTTGAAATAGAGCTCTCGAGAGCTCTAGCAATGGAAAAACGAAAATTCCACACCCCTCTTCATCTGTGGGCGGAGATTAACTCTTTTCCTCCTGAATTTGTACAACTTTTTCAGATTAAGAAAAACCAATAAAACAATTTACAATATTTTAAATTTTTAGGATAGCCCTTATGAATTGACTAGCAATGGAAAATAGAATAGGTCTCCCTACTTGGGTGTGTGTGTGGGGGGGGGGGGGGGAGAGCTCTCAAAATCCCATTTTCCTCTTTTCGATCTAAGGAAATCCAACCATGACTTTTCAGTTTTTACACAGAATCGTTAAGTTTGCTATTACAAAAAAAAAAAATTCTTTTTTAAGACCTCATATATGATATATATATATATATATATATATATATATAAATACGATCAATCTTTTCAGAGTAATTGGCAACAAAAAAATTGAGTTCCTGATTTTGGGGATTTTGGTATGTTTTATATTAGTTATTACCTGAATTTCATTGTTTCAATTTATTTTATATTTTAGAATTTAGTAGCTTTTAAAAACTTAAAGGAAAAATAATTTTTCGTTTATGCATAATGGAGAGGACAGAATTGTTTGTGCAGAATTTTTCAAGGCATATATATATTTTTTTAATTATTATAATAGAAGCTGTCTTTGAAAACCAAATAATTCTGTGTTAATAAAAAAAAAAATAAAAAAAAAAAAAAGGAAAACTCACGGAAAATTTTGAAGTAGTTTTAATGGGGGGAAAGGGGAGTTGGAAGCACCTCCCTAAGAGGGGACTTTTCTGTTTCCCATTGAGATACCCCATATGATTAATTTCCCAAAGTTCTAACTATTTTTTTTTTAATTGAAAGAACTGCAATATTTTTGAGGGGAGGGGGTCATCCTTCCTAGGGAAGGCTTTTTGTTTTCATTGAAACTTTCAAGCATACTATCTAAACAATTTCAAAATTATATAAATAATTTCTATTGTCTTACTTTCAATCAAGAGACTCGGCAGAGTCTCAAGTGACGCAAGCGAAAAAACAAACGAACGCCACGACACTCAGCGGAAACGGAAAAACGAACGAAACTGCGACACTTATATATACACGAATTTTTAGATCAAAGAAACCGCTGAAAGCCGACACTTAATATCTCAGGAAATATAGGAGGTTATGTTCTGATATTTTGAAAATAGTCTTTCACCTTCTGTCTGATCCTACCCTGAAATCGCTACATTTCTGCGTGCAATATATTTCGAGATATGAATTGGCTCATTTAAGTTCTAAATGGGCGGCGTATGTAATGTGTATAGTAGGGGAAGGGAGGGGGGCATAAGGACTCAGTGATGGGCAAATTTTAATTTTATAAATGTGAAATTTGGGTGGAGGGAGGGGGAATCTCTGTTAGTTTGATGGAAAGACCTTTTCAAAACAACATTTTAACACAAAATGTTTTTCTCTATAACAATTTGTTAGGAAAATAAGAAAGAAATTTTTTCTTTTAAAGTCGTCCCCCGTGTCTCGAGAACACCTTGGGAAATTTAAAAACTGTAAAAAAAAAAAAGGAGGCGGGGGGGGGGAGCTTAATCAGTTTGAAGGACCTTTGTTTTGTTTGGAAATTCGAACTGTAAAAACAGGGGAGCGAAAGGCACAACTTTGAAATTTTAAACAAATGAAGTTCTTTTTGTAGTTTGTCGGAAATGTCTTCTACAAACAAAAATTTTTTTAATATATTTTGTTTTCCTCTTTTTTTTTTTTTTAATTATTATTAAATATACTGAAAATAGTCTCCATTATGTTCCTATTTCAGGATCACGTCGTTTGATCTCGTTTGGTTTATTTAAAAAAAAAAGAAAGAGAAAAGAAAGGAAAAGAAAAAAAGAAATTTAAGCTGAATTGAGATAGAAGAAACCTTAGGAGGCAAACATTAAAATTTCGAATAGGAGGGGGATTAGGAGCTCATTTAAAGTTCTACTTAGACTCATATTTAATATGCACGCTTTTTACGTTTTCAAAACTTTCAAGGCGTTTCCTATAGATCTGAAAAGAAAAAGGGGACTTTTAGAATGTATATATATATATATATATATATATATATATATATAAGCTTCTTTAAAAAATGCCCCACGAGCGGTTCTGCGCTGAAAAGCTGGTGGATGGGAAATGCCGGATTCGATCCCATCCCGCTCTCTTCAACCTAGCCGTTCATTCAGTGTTTTTTCTCCGAAACTTGCATAAATGCGGGCTACGACCCTTAGAAAGAACTCACGGGGGGCAATGTACTTATAGGCCTAGGACCCTAGCGCAGTCAATTGGCCTTAAAACCTACAAACAACCAACCTTAAAAAAGTATCGCTGGAAATATTTTAAGTGATTATATTTAGAAGATTTTTCAAAGTGCTAAAAAATCCTTATCATTTAAAATTTTAAAGTTAGATCTCTCATATACACTTTATACCCCCATAAACCAATTTTCGAAAATGAGGCAAAGTCCAAAATCCCTACACTACGTTTCAGAAAATTTTTAGGAATTCTAAAGTGATTCCGAAATACTAGGAAGAAAGTGGGGACTATGTACAATATGTTTAATCAGATAGAATAAAACTAGATGCATAACATTTTAATGCATGTTTTTAGAAACATTTTTCTGAAAAGCGATTTCCCTATTAAAATTTCTAAGTGATCTAACAGGTAACCCCCCCCCCCCCTCCTATTTTCCCCAGCTGAATTAATTTTAAACCAAACAAAATCTCTCTCAAATTGATTAAGCATCTTTTTTAGAATTATCAGAGTTTTCAAGGGAGGATCTGAACCTAACCCCAATGGTGCTAGGTATTTTGGAAAATTACTGTCATATCCCTAAACAGTTTTACTTTATGCGTCTACAATTTAAAAATAACAAAATATTTATCTTTTGTTCACTCGATTGAACATTTAAAAATTTTTGTTAAATTTTTATCTAACTAAAATCTATGTGGTGAAAACTCTTTAGAAACTTATTCGTAACACTTTTTTACAAAAACTTTCGTGCACAAATTATTTTTTTAAACATTTATTTTGAATTTTCTGTTGAACTATCTAAGAAATAGTTGAACCAATGAGCTATATAAGAACTTGAATATTGAATAAAAAATAAAATCTTTATTTTTTTATTTGTAGAAATTTTTGTCATTTTTAAAATGTACTAACTATATTATGCCTTTGTAATGTTGCATGTTTCCATCCCTCAAAAAATATTCTTTCTTAAAGTTTTTTTTTTTTTTTTTTTTCACTCTTTATAAAATTTTGAAATTTCATTTAGTTTGTTATTTTGTTCGAGTATGACCTATAAAACAACATTTTTTATACAGTGTTATAACTCATTACCATGCTCCTTTAATTTTACGTTTTGATCATTAACCCCTAAAAAGTAATGATATCAATACAAAAAACCCTTAACGGGTTAAAAGTTTGTGACGCAGCACTGTACTTTTTGGCTATAAGAATTAGAAATACGGGTCTTAAAAATAATGATATCAAATTTTCAATGACGCTTTGATAATATTTAAATTATACATAGATTTTCTTATTTGAATTTGCTTTTTCCTTTTATTTATATTTACAGTGTAAACGTTATTTTCAAGATAAAATAATATATAGCATTTACTCATTGATACCTTTCCATTCACATCTCTTATACTATGAAAGCATGTGTTTTAAAAGAAATTATATGAAATTCCAGTAACGCAGTGGTGTTACATTAAATGATTTGTTTTTAAATTTCACTGCAATTATTTTGTTTTGCATATTAAAGTATATGTGCGCATTGAAATATTGCTTTTAATTTTCAAATACGCTGTCAAATATATCACTTTCATTAAGCTTATATTATGTACTGAAATATATTTATTTCAATGAATTATTCTATCTTTTGCGTCACGCCATCCAAAACTGTAAGTAAAATATATGGAAATGTTTACTTTGTGTCATTTCATCCAAATAAATTGTGTCATTTCATAAAATTCCTGCAAATAGATATTGTGCTGCAAAGAAAAAAATTGTGAACATTTTTTCAGTTTTGATGGCGTGTCGCAAAAGATAGAATAATTCATTGAAATAAATATATTTCAGTACATAATATAAGCTTAATGAAAGTGATATATTTGACAACGTATTTGAAAATTAAAAGCAATATTTCAATGTGCACATATACTTTAATATGCAAAACAAAATAATTGCAGTGAAATTTAAAAACAAATCATTTAATGTAACACCACTGCGTTACTGGAATTTCATATAATTTCTTTTAAAACACATGCTTTCATAGTATAAGAGATGTGAATGGAAAGGTATCAATGAGTAAATGATATATATTATTTTATCTTGAAAATAACGTTTACACTGTAAATATAAATAAAATGAAAAAGCAAATTCAAATAAGAAAATCTATGTATAATTTAAATAATATCAAAGCGTCACTGAAAATTTTATATCATTATTTTTAAGACCCGTATTTCTAATTCTTATAGCCATAAAGTACAGTGCTGCGTCACAAACTTTTAACCCGTTAAGGTTTTTTTGTATTGATGGATTATACAATTATGTGGCAAAGGGACAGGGGAGAAGCTCTTGCTCCAGAAGAGGGTGAATTATTATTATTAGACCACTCAACAATTTTGTCCACAAATTATAAAATTATACAAATTATTTCAACAAATTATAAGTTTTTTTTTTTTCTACTGGGGGTGGGGGGGGAGGGGGGGAAACCCTGAGAAGGGAACTTTTCTGTTTTCTATTATTAGACCCTTCAAGAGAGCTTTCCCTAAAACTAAAAACTCTTATATAACTTGCTTTCGTATTTTTCTTAAATTCAGCAAAATTGAATTACTTTTTTTTTTTGGGGGGGGGGGGGGAGGGGGGTGAAGGAGGAGAGTTCCCACTGCATGATGGAATTTTTTTTTTTTTTTTTTTTTTTTTTTTTTTTTTGTATCCCATTATTAAGCACCTCAAGAATATGTTATACCAAAATTTCAAAATTCTATTTAATCATTTTTCTTATTTTTAATAAGTTAAATAATTTTTTTTTTGAGGGGGTGGGGAGGGGGATAAGGAAGCTCTTACCCCAGGATGGGAAATTGTTTTGTTTTCAGTTATTAAATTACTCAGGAATATTGTACTAAAATTTCAATACTCTATAAATTAATTTTATGTATATTTTTTCTTTATTTAAACGAATTATACATTTTTTTTTTTTTTTTTTTTTTTTTGGGGGGGGGGGGGTTAGCTCTCACCCCACGGTAGGGAACTTTTTTAATTTGCATTATCAGACCCCTCAGGAATGTTATGCCATAATTCTAATACTCGATAAATAAATTCCCTATTTTTTTCTTCATTTCAATGAATTGTACGTTTTTTTTTGGGGGGGGGGAGGGGTGTAGGGGGGAAGCTCCCCCCTCAGAGTGGGTAACTTTTTTGTTTTGAATTATTAGACCCTTCAAAAGTATAATCCCAAAGTTTCAAAACTTTATAAATTTTTTCCCTTATTTTTCCTAATTTGACTGTACTATTGAACAATTTCAGAGAAATGCCGGAATAAAACCAAACCGACAATGAGCGTGAGCTGATGAACAACAAAGTTTCGAAACAGAGATGACTGGTGATGAGAACACTCTGATAAAAAGTCTTATCTACAAGGTGATTTCACACTGTTAAGTGATTGGTTTTGATTAGAGCCCTCGATTTTAAATCGAGGGCTCTAATTTTGAGTACTTAGCGGAGAAGCAAAACACGGTTCTGTTCGTACACGGCAATCTCGGTGCTAACGAACTTATCGCCTAACAGCGCTAAATCGCTAAAAATGCTTAATTTTCATAATTTTTTGTGGTCGCTGTAATTCAATTCAGCCGATATATTTTTCACTTCCTGGTGTTTTATGAAGAGTAGAATCACATATATTTTTTTCAATATTTTTTGAAGACGACACCTTTTGAATGTTTCCTTGTAAGTGAATAGCTTTAAAATGAAACATTAAAAATTTGAAAAGCCAGTATTTGAATATAAAGACTAATAATCTAGCTATTATTAATTTTTTTAATGTGAAAACAGATTAAACAAAATAAGTAATGAATAATAGCAGGAGACTTGGCGTTGGAATATTAAAACAGGAATAAACTACTACGTCAGAAACGCCAAAGAAAAATTATTGATTACACATTTCCTTAATTTTTCTACTGTTTACACAGCTACACATTCCTTAATTCCTACAGGCCACACTCCCCACCTCTTCCGTAATCCTATTGGTTGAACTAAATCCGGTCCCTCTCCTATATATACGAGCACTTCTCCAGATTCAGTATTCTTTTTGCACTGAAGATGGTACGCTTTAGGCTACCGAAACAGCTGTATGCACCTCAATAATTTTTCTTTGGCGTTTCTGACGTAGTAGTTTATTCCTTTTTTAAGTAATGAATAGTTCTAATAACAAATGTCGCTATAACACGTTTGTGTATGGGTTAATATAATTGATACATCAGTAAAAAATGTACTTGAGGACTGATGTTAAGAAGTAATAAATAAAAAACGTTGTATAAACAGCATCGATTGCAAAAAACTCGCAAAAAAGTTTCGTATCGAAGTAAACCCATGACTGGTAGATTTTGAAACACTCTGATAAAGAAGAAGAACAAAATCATTTTGGTAATTTAAGATAAGCTATTTTATCTTGGAAAGAAATATTTAATATCATATCTAACAAATAATAATAATAATCTATATAATATTTCTCTAACGTGGACCAGTTTCAATTATTTTTGGTCGAAACGATACGATACGCGAGGATAAAAAAAATAATATCTATACATGAACAATATTTAAACACGCGGACTTAGCTCAATGGACTAATAAGAAAAAATGACGACATTTGTCTGATGAGATTATTTTATGAAAAAAATGTATTTTTAACAGTTATTTCTTCAGAATCTTTGCAAGCGTCATTTTAAACCTAGCAGTATTTTAAAGATATATACAGAATATGAACTTTTGTGTCATAAATTGACTAAAACACACAATCATAAAAAATAAAATGAAATAAAAGAATTATTTTATTTATTTATTAAAAAAAATTATACCAAAATTAATAAAAAGTCATTCCCAACATGACGATAAAAATTTAAAAGGCGTCGTGGGAGTCCTATATTAAAATTGTGCTGCCTATGGAAGTGTGAAAATTGGATCGTGAACCATGAATTTTTATTTGGAAACCATTCTTTGAATGATTTTGGTTTCACAATTGCAGAATATTAATTTGGTTCTAATAATAATTTGGCTTCTGGTAAATTAAAATTTTAATTAGGTGGTGAAATTGGTATAACATTTATGAGTTTCAAATTTTAAAGGTAAATAAGAAAAGAAATAAAATGCTAATATTTCGCACGGGCTTGCTAGTAATAAATAAATAATAATGCAATCAAATAATTATAAAATCAAAAGTTTGAACATATTTAAAATATAGTTGTTATATTTGTTTATTCATATCTATATATATTTTAAATATTTTTCAAAAAATGTATAAAAATTCTTTATGTTTGAAAAAAATACAAAATGTTTACAGTTTCTTTTTTCTTCCTTTTTTTTTTTTTTTTTTTTTTTTTTTTTTTTTATAACAGTTGAATATTTGATAATCCTTTAATAATAACTTTGCTGTAATGAAAAAAAAAAACAATTCTGCTGTAAAAATTTCACATTAATTTGATATTATTTTCCAGATTGTTGCTGTCCACTTATAAGGCTATTTCAGTTCATAGGCATTAAGAAAATTCTTCTAATAATTCGATTATTTTCTTTCTTTTCGCAGAATCGTCTCTTGGAGATGCTTGTATTCTGTCCGTCACGGTTAAGTAGCAACTTAAAGAAATCGCTTTCTTTGACTTTACTTAGCTCTCAAACATTTTTTCCCCTCACTTATTTAATGGTTGACTAAATCTCGTTCATAGTCTCGATACCATGACTAATTTCTGCATAAATAAGACACCTCTTGGTGCAATTACCTCTTTTTAAAATCACGGTCACCTACAAAGCTTCCTTTTCGGAAATATTTTTAATACGATGCGATTTAACTTGGTTCTTTTCGGTGTGTTTTTTGTTAGACTTCACTTGTACTGCTTCATCTGTATTACGCATAATAAAATCCTTGTTATCTTGTTGTAAGTCTTGTTGTAAGCATTATTGTGAATGCTTTCAGAAAGGAGTATAATCGCAGTGTCATCATGAGCATACGTTATAAATCATCCCAGAAGTAAGCAACAAATGTTTACTCTCCTTTTTAAATAATAATAATAAATAAATAATATTATAGTTTTAAAAAATTAAAGAACACACTTTTATAGAAATGTGAACTAAAAAGCACAAAATATCTATCTTAGTATTAAAATGCAGGGTAAGAGAAAATCGTGTGAGTGACACACCATAATATTTACATACATTTAAATCTTTAATTAAAATAATTTAGAATTAAACAAAAACCATTTTTATAAAATCTCCCCTGACTGGGCTCGAACGCTAGACCTTTAGGTTCGTAGAGCGGAGCTATACATCAACGCCACGGCGTTCACGTAGGGAAAGTCTTTTTTTACAATATAGATTTTTTGTTTGCTCCCAGAGCGGTTACAAACATACAAACATACATACAGGTGAAGCTAATAAAAGCGTGTTAATAAAAGTAATTGAAAGCCAAAATCGAAATCTGTTTCCTGCAGAATTTAATAACTTCGACCACAATTTGCTATTCCCCCCCCCCCCTATGAGATAATTATGAGGTAGTGCTTCACAATGTGGGGTACCGTCCCTTCCAATCTCCTACTGGAATATCGGAGTCTTGGTGACTATATCGTTAAAACAATGCTCCTCTCTCACTGTTACAATTTTCCCCGTCTCCGGTCACCAAATCCCATGTAACTCATCTATGGATAAATTTGTTTATAGAATTACTCATTACCTAATGCGTGTTTTTTAATTCCGTTTTTACACTCGTAAAATCCACAACTATTAAATCGGTACTCGTTTTCTAAAAAAACTGATTTTTAAATTTTTACCATTTCATTTTGCAGTTGTGAAATAAGAAAAATGCACTTATGTAATTTTTCGCATTTTTAAAACTCAAAATTAAAAAAAAAAAAAAATTCAGAAAATGAGTGCTAATTGAACGGTTCTGAATTTTCTGAATGTGAAAACAGAATTTCAAAATTTCAATTATGTAATCTGTAATTCTAGAAACAGTTTTCCCCATAGAATAACATGAGCTTTGGCTGACCTGGAAGATTCCCCCTTAAAGTTGTTAATAAATAAATAAATTAAAAAAAAAAAAAAAAAAAAAAAAAATCAAATTATTGAGATAATTGTCATCCACACCACTATCTGAAACTTATTTGACTAATTTTGTCTAACCTGTTTATTATCTACAAAATTAAACATACAAAGCCAACTGTGTACTTATATTTATCACAGCAAAGCATACGCGTATCATAACGGGAAATGTATTTCAAGCCATTTCCAAACGTAGCACTAATATATTGGAATTTTTTTGTGTGGTGCTCTAAAGGAAAGACAAATACTTTTCATAGCATCATAATGTATATGAAATATGCTTTTGAGAGAAAAAAAAATGTAGGGTAGGTGCTCCAGTAATTGACACCTTCCCTGAAATAATTAATAAATAAGGAAAAAAAAAATAAAAGCAAATTCTTTACATATAAAAATTTTAACATTGTATGTCAACACTGGAGCATAGGGGCTTATTACTGGTAAAATAAATAACTAGCAGTGTCAAACACTGGAACATAGGGGACCAATTACTGATAAAATGAAAAACTGGCAGTGTCAATTATTGGAACATTGAGTGGGTGTCAAATAAAAATTCATTAAAAAAAATAGTTGTTATCAAATGTGTATATTTTAACATATATGTGGTTCTGAATGTCTTTCATGCCATATGTATTAACTTAACATTTCGAAAAATATTTTCTGATGACTAGAACATTAAAAACATCAGAGATTACTTTAAAAGTGTCAATCACTGGTGCACTTACCTTATATTTTTTCTTAATGCAATTTAGATATATTTAACTGTGCTTACCAAAAATGTCGCCTGTGTATGTAATGTATTTAAATACTTTTGTAGGTTCCTGTACAAGATTCATTTCTCTGATTTCAACAAAAAAAAAAAATTAAAGTACCACTTTTATATCACACAGATTTAAAATACCGACTTTAGACTTTCTGATATTTATTCTTGGGTTATGCTCATAGCAAACAGACAAACAGACAGACCAACCGCTAAAAACCTGATTTTTCGGATTCATGGCACTTAATGTATAAACTAGCAGGCTACGCCCGCTTCGCTGGCCACTATATTTAAATGAATCTCCAAAAGAATTGGATCATTATTTATTTTTCACATCACATTATAAATAAAAACTAAAATAATTACATTGGAATCGCTCTAGACCTCGCATCGGGTACTCGCTGACTACGGCAGCTCTTTCTCTGCCCGCACTGTATCGGGAGCAGGTTCCCACTGCCTGCAGAAATCTCTTTCCTATGTATTTCAATATGGGTATGTATTGACGATAGGTGGGTCTACCATTATTTAAGAACTACGATTTTAAAGATAACTGTATCTCAGCGTCTATTAAATATTTTAGTTTTTGAACCAAGTATTTTATTGCTCATGCTATTTACGTATTACAATTTGATTCCGACCAATGTAATGAAATAAAATAAAAAGTAGATTTTCTTTCACAAGGAATTAAATACATAAAAAACAAATAAATTCCAATCAGTTTAATCCTTTCTACTATATACTACCATTATTTCCTGACAAATACTATAAATTAGAAAAAAAAAAAAAAAAAAAAAAAAAACTTTTAAAGAAATTTAATTAACAAATGAAAAATAATTTTTGTTATACTACAAAAATTATACATAAACATAACTGTTATAAATACGTTTTTAAATTTTAAATTTAATATATTTAATTTTTTCTCCTGCATTACCATTTTATTTCCAATAAATATAATAAATTAAAAAGAGAAAAAAGATTCGCCCTCAAATAAACGTATTAAATAAAAAATAAATTGCATAACATAGCCGTTGCTAAGATACGCAGACGATTACAATCGAAGAATAAATTCATGAAAAATGAAACATAAAAGCCATACTTGCCAACATACTAATTAATATTCCGTAGTATTGTTAGCTCCGCCTTCTTTTTCACACCAGTATCTTTTTAGAGTACTTTACTTCTTATTTAATCGCAATTGCATTTAAAGAATATTACTCTAAAAATTTACTGGTGTGAGAAAAAGGGCGGAATTAACAACACTACGGAATATTAATTAGGAGGTTGGCAAGTATGTAAAAGCCAATGTTTAAAATCGAAAAAACATTAATTTAAAAAATTCAAATTCGAAATTCGAATAAATCTCGATGAGGTGCACACCTGCAGGGTCCCAGGTACCTATATGTCAAATTTGGAAGCTCTGCGATCAGTAGTGTGTAGTATTGTTCATGTTTAGATAAATGTATTTATTTTCCTGTTGGAAAAAAAAAAAAAAAAAACTCGTATTTTTTTTTTTTTTTTGCAACAATTAAATTATGGATTAAATTTAAATGGCTAATTTTTCGCTATTATTAGCTTATTATTTTCATATTTTTATTAATTAAAAGAAAACTAAACAGAAATTCGAAATTCTGATTTCGATGTGTACAATGATCCTTCGGGGGGCACCTTTGTGTTAAATCTCGTGACTGTCCGAGCTACCGTTTTCGAGAACAGTGAAATATATATACAAATATTGCTCACTTAATAGTATAAGATAATAGTATAAGATATAACAAAATATCAATTTCGAAAATTTGACCCTAAAACGATTTATTTTCTGCCATATATGGAAAAAACGGTAAAAATGGTCATAGGGTTAAAGATGTACATGCAAACCCAAACCATAATAACTTTTTAGTTTTGATATAAAGTGTTTTAAAAACTACTTCAGATTTAAACATAGAAAGTTTAACTTTGCTCTTAGAAAATAACATTCAGTTTCATTTATTATACATTCATCTTTATTTCATCTCGAATATCTTATTTTCATCTCCAAGTTCACTGTTTGGCCATCACTCATTACTGGATACTCATGGAAAGAGGATCTGTTTGTCAAATTGGATCAAAATTTAAACCCGTTCTCACCGCTTGCATGTGAAATTCAAGGTCATCGATAAAGTTAATCTTTTAACGCCTATTCATCTAAAGTTCCACTTTGTTTTCTTGAAATTGGAATTAGGTTTCTGCGATTAGCATTTACACTGTTATCAAATTAAGTCCTGTATTTACTTTGTTTTAAATTCAGAGAATAGTATATTTGGTTCGTAAAAATTTTCAGCTCCTGGTTTTCGATGGATTTACACGTTTTGATATGTTTTGAATACGATTTGAACATTTTTAAACAATGCTCATCTGTTCATCTAAAGTTCCATTTCGTTTTCTTGAAAAATTATACACTCTATAACAAAAAAAGCGACGCACCAAGAAGGAGTTATCCGAATGGGTTAAAAATTGGTAGATGTGATGTACATGTGGAGAAAAACAATTGATTACAGTTTCAGAAAATTTGATTGATTTATTCAAGAGAAAGGGCCTCACAAAGTACACAAGTCAATAACGCGTTGGTCCACTTCTGGCCCTTAGGTACGCAGTTATTTGGCTTGGTATTAATTGATAGAATTGGCAGATGTGCTCCTGTGAAGTACCGTGGCAAATTCTGTCCAATTGGTGCGTTAGATCGGTAAAATCCTGAGTTGGTTGAAGGACCTTTTCTATGATGCTCCAAACACCTTCAGTGGAAGAGAGATCCGGGGGTTGAGCTCAACCCCATTTCACTGCGCCACCTATTAAGGGTCTTTGAAGTCACTGAATTATCAGTTGCACGTAGGATCAATGATAATGGTGAATTGGAGCTTTAAGTACCGCTTTGACGATCGACTGGTTCTCACTTTCTGTCCTCTCTTTAGGCCGACTGTTTCCTCCCTGACGCCGTGTTCGACCATGGTTCACCCATTCCTGTCAATATTATCTAATAGTGGTACAGCTCCTATCCAATTGTCAAAAAAAAATCGCAGATTAGACCAACCGGCTTCTTTGAACCCAACTACACACTGCACTCAAATGCTGACGTCTGCGCATGTTGCCTGCGCACTTGTAACCCAGGCATACAGTTACTGTCTTTCTGAGAAGATGGAATAAAATTCTCGAAGAATTTATGACCTGGAATCAAAATTTCTCATTTTTAATATTCTGAAAGTTACGCAGTTGAGATGCCCTGTAGCGTTGCATGCTCATTCGATGGCAGCCAAACTTTAAAATTTTGCATTTTCCAACGAAACCTGCATGTATGTCAATTTTTGTCCAGTTTGCATAACTCCTTCTTGGTCGCTTTTTTTGTTATAGAGTATATTTGGAATTAGGTTTCTGCGATTAGCATTTACACTGTTATCAACTTAAGTCTTGAACTTATAATTTTTTTACATTCATAGAAGAGATTCATATTCTATGTTTATAAAATTTTTCAGCTTCCAGTTTTCGATGGATTTACACGTTGTGAGATGTTTTTAAATAGGATTTGAGCATTTTTAGAAAATGTCTGTCTGCTTGTGTATGACAAAAAATTTGTGTCAGCTCTTTCGCAAAAAATAATGAACGGAATTTCACAAATTAGCCGCACAAATTAGCCCTAGCATTTTAGCCGACCTTGACATAAAATGGTGTCTATGAGTTTTTGCTTCAAATCGCCTATAAGTTGGCACGTCTATGTTGGTATTTTTCCATTTACCAGAGGGCTGTATTCTCAGCTACTATTGCGTGTAACTGCACAAAGACACTTAACATGTGAGAGATCCATTAAGAAACGCTACTCTGGTACAATTGTGGTGCATATCGGCTGACAGATGGAGTTTCTATGCTGTGATTTCTATTTTAAATAGGAAAGATATAACTGAGCTTCTGTTGTTATAATTGCACCAAACTTGGTAAGTGAGATGACCATCATTAAAAAAAAAAAAAAAAAAAAAAATAAATGCTGCCTTAATTTGGGTGTAAACGGCTTTGGCCATGTCAATGAAAATTAAGAATAAATTAGTTTTGTTTATAAAAATCGATCATCTATCTGTGTAACATTTCTCTAACGTGGACCAATTTTAATTAATTTTTGTCGAAACGATACAATAGTGTTGTAATTAAAATACGCGAGGATAAAAAATAATATTTAAAAATGAATAATATTTAAGCACGCGGACTCAACTCAATGAACTAATAAGAAAGAATGACGACATTTGTCTGATGACATTATTTTACAGAAAAATGTATTTTTAAAAGTTGCTTCGTCAGAATCTTTCCAAACGTCATTTTAAACCTAGCAATATTTAAGCACGCGGACTCAACTCAATGAACTAATAAGAAAGAATGACGACATTTGTCTGATGACATTATTTTACAGAAAAATGTATTTTTAAAAGTTGCTTCGTCAGAATCTTTCCAAACGTCATTTTAAACCTAGCAATATTTAAGCACGCGGACTCAACTCAATGAACTAATAAGAAAGAATGACGACATTTGTCTGATGACATTATTTTACAGAAAAATGTATTTTTAAAAGTTGCTTCGTCAGAATCTTTCCAAACGTCATTTTAAACCTAGCAATATTTTAAAGATATACACTGAATATGAATTATTATCATAAATTGACTAAAAAACACAATCATTAAAAAAATATTATAATAAAAATAGGAATTAGTTTCTTTTTAAACAAAAAATTATACCAAAATTATTAAAAAGTCATCGCCAACATGGCGACAAAAATTTAAAAGGCATCGTGGGAGTCCTATACTAAAACTGTACTGCCTGCAGAAGTATGAAAACTGGGTCGTGAACCATGAATTTTATTTTGAAACTTTTCTTTGAATGATTTGAATACTATTGCATAGTATTAATTTAGTTCTAATAACAATTTGGCTCCTGTAAATTAAAATTTTATTTAGGTGGTGAAATTAGTATAATATTTGTAAATAAAAGAAATAAAGTGCGACAATTTCGCACGGGTTTGCTAGTACTATATAATTATGTACTTATCGTCTCTATATTATAAATTTATCCTCTCCCGGATTCGGCTGTGCTTAAAAAGATTTTTCCTCTTTTATAAACTCTTATTTCGTTTTTATTTTACTTTAATTAACACTTTCGCGACCGCATACTTTTGTCTTTTTGACAGTAAGGTCCGCCTGTGGGCGTTATTCTCCCAAGTTGCAAAATTTCAGAACAATATTTTCTGTATTTACATTTATATTACAAATGAATATACATTACAATTGTATTCTTTTTAGTCAAAGTATTTGTATCCTTAGCATATTTGATTGTAAAAATAGGAATATTGGGTGAATTCTTAAAAAAAAAAAATAACATAAAAATTGAATAAAAAACGCCCACTGGTGGAGTTAAAGATTTTCAAATGACGTGAATCTACGTCAACGGTCGCGAAAGTGTTAACAAATGGGAATACTCTTTTTAACTTTCCAAACACACATTATTTCAGAAAAATATTGTAATAATAATAATAATAATAAAAAAAAAACGGCTTTGAGATTTTGGTGTATCTATACATTTTCATTTTAAGGTCTCCTGAGTTAATTTTGTTATTTTTACGGTGATGTATGTGTGTATATGTATGCATGTGTGTGAGCGAACATGATAACGTTTTAACGCTTTGATCCATTCAGTTGAAAGTTGGTAGTTATAAGTTGAATGTTATAGGTCAACGTCGCAATAACTGTATAAATTTAGATGAGTCTAGCACTAGAAAATTTTTACTCAAATTTTCACACACACACACACACACACACACACACACAAAAAAAAAAAAAAAAAAAATCTTTATCATTATTGCCTATGGGCTCAAATTATTAAAAATGCGATAGCGTCTAAATGCCTGATTTAATTGAACTAAAGGTTGACAGCTATATTATAGGTCATTTTCGCACAAAATATATAGAATTTGGTGTATCTAACACTTATGTTTCATTGGCAGGGAAGGGACGTCAAGAAATATTCTTTATCATTATCGCCTATGGACTCAAGCTATTTAAAATGTGATATAGTATCTAAAAGCCTTATTCGATTGAGCTAAAAGTTGGTAGATATGTTATAGGTCACTCTCACCCCATTTGTATAGCTTTGATGAATGTCAGAATAATAGTTCTTTTACAGAGATACAAAGAAATAATTTTTATCATATGATCAATAGTTTCAAATTATTTGAAGTGTGATAGTATCTAAATGCCTTTTACTATTAAACTAAAAATTGGTATGTATATTATAGGTCATCGTCGCACGATTTTTATACATTTTTATGAATGTAAAGCATATAATTCATTTACAGGACACAAAAAAATATTTATCGTGACGGACTATACACTCGAATAATTTGAAGTGCGCTAGCGTCTAAACTCTACATTTGATTAAGATATAAATTGGTTAGCATGTCATAGGTTATCATTACAAGAACTGTACAGATTTACATAAGTTTATGACATATGTATATATATATATATGTATGTATGTATGCATTTTAACCGGTATACAAAGTAGAATTTTTATAGATTTCTGTTTATGGGTTCAAACAGTTTAAAGTTTGCTTTGGTAAAATTACATTGCTTAAAACTTAAAAAGAATAGGTAATTATTTGATATTGCGATCTTACCATTTATAGTTCTTTTACAGGGACACACAAAAGAATGTGGATACGTTACGACCCCTTAACCCTGCAAGGCTCAATTTTTTTTTTGTGCGCGACAAAAATATATAGGTTGTAATTAGTGATCAGAAGATAGGGAAAACTTATAAAAATAAAAATAAACCTATATTTTATGGAAAAATCAACTTTTTAGCTCAACGTACCGTATGTAGAACATACATAAAAATATGATTTACTAATACGTTTACTATTGTAATATTAAAAAAAAAAAAAACCTCTGCAAAATATACACTTCGTTATGACATACAGTATTTTTTTTTTCGAGTCAAAACTGTTCAATAACTATTCTTTTTTTTATTTTTGAATTCAGACAAACGACTAACGTATCACTTTCATTCAAATTTCACACCGAGTGCACTATAACAAAAACACGAACGACATCTTTAGGTAAAGATTCGTATTACTACATTGCTAAATGTCAATAGCTTCTATCAAGATGTCAAGAGATGTCGCTACTAATAGTTTTATAGCTATAGGAACGATTAAAGTCGGTGTTCCACATATGGAACTGGGTGCCTTGTAGGGTTAAATGTCATACAACTTATACTCAAACAAACTACTATGATTTTCCTTTTTGCTTATTTAAGTACGCCTCTTATTTAAATTTATTTAAAGAACCATTTATTACTAAATGTTCGGAAAGTCGAGCGGAGTCACCCCATATTTTTTATGAATATGATTGTAGAATTGTTATAATTTTAATGTCATTTTATTGTTACAAAAACCACTTGCATATAGTCTTGCTTGAACGCTCTACACCATCATTTTGACGCTTGAAGGGTGGGAGTGAACATTACATATGGACACCCATTCCATTTAGCTGTGACATCGTTTCGAGCGAAGATGGAATCTGTTATAGTCTTTTGTTTACCGGAAGAAAAAGACAATACGCCCTTCGTTTGCCACACATGTATACACATATAACAACAACAACAGCAAAAATAAATGGCACACCTACAAGAAAATTAACCAGGCGCCACACGCGGCTACGTAATTGTGCAATAAATCGTTATATAATTTTAAAAAAATGACAGCGTTGAAGGTCACAGAATATTTTAAACTTTGTATAAATTATGCGAAATTGTTCTTTTTGAAAAGGGGTACAAAAAACAGGGGTTTTGTACAATTCAAAATTTTCTCACTAAGAAAAAATTATTAGTAGTCTTTTCGAAAATTTTGTTATGAAAAGCATTTTTTTCCCCTTTTCCCTTTCTTTTTTTATATATGCATACATTTAACACAAGCATTATACTCAAAGCATGCATAAACACACGTATTAATGTAGGCACACAAACAGTACGCGATACTTCTTAGTAAGGCTTTGCCGTAGCTTTGTAAAGTGTAAGAAATTGTTAATAGTTTAATTATCGGTGCGCAAGCAGCAAGTCCATTTTACACCAAAAATTTTATGCAATAAAATGTGTAATATATTCGTACCTGGTACAAATACAATTATTTCTTTTAAATAAAATTTCTGATGTAAAATGAAATGATCTGGCCAACAACAGCTTTTTCAGAGCGCTTTCCCCATAGAGTTTTAGAAGGAAGCCACGCCCAGCCTGTCCTTCAATCTAAAAAATAGTACCATTCTAACCCTTCATAAAAAAAAAAAATTTAAAAAAAAAATCGCTACTTTATTGCACTTTATAATCATAGCTTCATTCATAGCATGCATCTGCTAGTTATTTTCTTGTTCACACTTCAAATATTTCTTAAAGCTATGTTTTTAATGTTTTAACATATTCCTCTACTTTAAGTTCTTCACATGCAAGCATTTTTCCACCTTTATGAATTATATTACAGTGAGATAGCTACTTATTAATAAATTAACCATCAAATAATAATAATAATAATAATAGCAATAAAACCGCATCTTTCTTGCATTTTGCATTCATAGCTTCATGCATAACATGCGCCTGCTAGTTATTTTCTTATTCACACACCAAACTTTTTTTCAAGCAATGTTTTTAATGTTTTAACATATTCTTCTACTCTAAGTTCTTCACATGCAAGCATCCCCCCCCCTTCTCCCTTATGACTTATATTATAACGAGATAGTTACTTATTAATGTATTAATCATCAAATGAAATAAATAAATAAAATAAAATAAAAATAATCGGACCTCTGTTGCGTTTTGCATTCACAGTTTCGCGCATAACATGCACCTGCTTGTTATTTTCTTATTCACACACCAAACATTTCTTCAAGCAATGTTTTTAATGTTTTAACGTATTCTTCTACTCTAAGTTCTTCACATGCAAGCATTCCCCTCCCCCCTCCCTTATGACTTATATTATAATGAGATAGCTACTTATTAATGTATTAATCATCAAATGAAATAAATAAATAAATAAAATAAAAATAATCGGACCTCTGTTGCGTTTTGCATTCACAGTTTCGCGCATAACATGCACCTGCTTGTTATTTTCTTATTCACACACCAAACATTTCTTCAAGTAATGTTTTTAATGTTTTAACGTTTTCTTCTACTCTAAGTTCTTCACATGCAAGCATTCCCCTCCCCCCTCCTTTATGACTTATATTATAATGAGATAGCTACTTATTAATGTATTAATCATCAAATGAAATAAATAAATAAATAAAATAAAAATAATCGGACCTCTGTTGCGTTTTGCATTCACAGTTTCGCGCATAACATGCACCTGCTTGTTATTTTCTTATTCACACACCAAACATTTCTTCAAGCAATGTTTTTAATGTTTTAACGTATTCTTTTATTCTAAGTTCTTCACATGCAAGCACTCCCCCCCTCTCCAACTTATATTATAATGAAATAGCTACTTATTAATATATTAATCATCAAATCAAAAAAGAAAAAAAAAAAAATCGGACCTCTGTTGCGTTTTGCATTCATAGTTTCGTGTATAACATGCATCTGTTAGTTATTTTCTTATTCACACACTAAACGTTTCTTAAAGCAATGTTTTTAATGTTTTAACGTATTCTTTTATTCTAAGTTCTTCACATGCAAGCACTCCCCCCCTCCCCAACTTATATTATAATGAAATAGCTACTTATTAATATATTAATCATCAAATCAAAAAAGAAAAAAAAAAAAAACCGCACCTCTATTGCTTTTTATTGCCTTTTGCATTCTTAGTTTTGTGCGTTAACATGCACCTGCTAGTTATTTTCTTATTCACACACCAAACATTTTTTAAAGCAGTGTTTTTAATGTTTTAACGTATTCTTCTGTTTTAAGGTCTTCACGTGTAAGCCTCTCCTCCCCTTACGAGTTATATTATAATGAGATAGCAACTTATTAATATATTAATCATAAAAAAAAGTAACTTTTATTGCATTTTGCAGTCATAATTTCATGCATAACATGCGCCTGTAAATTTTTTTCTTATTCACACACCAAACATTTCATAAAGCAACGTTTGTAATGTTTTAACTTGTGATGTTTTAATGAGACAACTACTTAATATAGTAATCATCAAATTAAAATAAGAGTAATAATAATAAATTTAGCATGTATTGACTTAAAAAATACTAAAAATGGTGTTAATATTGCTTGTTGTGATCAATTATTTTCTATTCAAAAAGTAAGGGTCAATGGGAATATTTCTTTCTACGAGAAATCTTTCTAAAAAATATTAACTGATACTTACACATGTTTAGAAGAAAACAATTTTAAATTAAAGAATAATGTTATAACGAAGAGTATACTATTGTTTATAAGTAATACAATTGTTACATAAGTAATATATAAGTAATACTATTGTTTAGGGCCATCGAAATTTTTTTATGCAGAAGTAACAAACAAAAGAAAAAAAAAGTTTAAAAATATTTATTTTATTTATAATTATAATTGAATCATAAAATGAGTTTTCGAACGAGATTTAATGTTAAATGTTACCAAAACTGTTTCCCAGATGCTATTTCTTACTTTCCAGCCATGCATATGTAAGAAAAGTATTGTAATAATGTCAAAAATCTGACTTTGATATTTTGGTGTTTCTATACGTTTTGAGGTTCCCTGAGTTCATTTTTGCTATTTTTACGATGATGTATATACGCGCGCGTATGTGTGTGTGTGTGTGTGAGAGAGAGAGAGAGAGAGAGAGAGAGAGTGAACACGATAGCGCTTAAACGCTTTGTTTAAATGAGCTGAAAGTTGGTACGTATATTGCAGATCACCATAGCACAAATCCTACTGATTTTGGTAAATATAGGACGTACTTTTTTTTACAGGGACACAAAGAAAAATTCTTTATCATTATAGCCTTTGGGCCCAAATTCTCCAAAGTGTGATAGCGTCTGAACGCCTTATTTAATTAAGTTGAAAACTGATACGCATATTATATAAATCACTGTCGAACAAACTCTACGAATTTTAGTGAATCTAGTTCTTATAGCTTTTTTTATGGAGACACAAAGAAAAATTCTTTATCATTGTATCTATGGGCCCAAATTTTTTAAAGTGCGATAGCGTCTAAATGCTTTTTTTGATTGAGCAAAAAATCTATACTCAGGTCATAGTCACATAAGCTGTATAGATTAAGGTGAATCTAGAATGTATAATGTTTTTACAGAGACACAAAGAAGAATTCTTTATTATTATAGTCTATAGGCCCAAAATTTTTAAATTTCGATAGGGTCTATACGCCTTACTCGAATGAGCTGAAAATTTACATATATGTTCTAAGACACTATCGCACTACTGTATAAATTTTGGTGAATCTAGCACTTATAGAATTTTACAGGGACGCAACGAAAAAGTCCTGATCATTATGATCTAAGGGCTGTAAAATTGAACAATAAACTATATGGAGAAAAACACTGAAACACCTTATTATAATTTTAACTTTTATTTATTTAACATTTTCTCTTACTTTAATTTACTTATATAGGGTAAGTGCACCAGTGATTGACACTTTTAGAGCAATCTCTGATGTTTTTAATGTTCTAGTCATGAGTAAATATTTTTAGAAATCTTAAGTTAATACATTTGGTATGAAAGACATTCAGAACCACATATATGTTAAAATATATATATTTGTTAACAGTTATTATTATTTTTTTTATGAATTTTTATTTGACACCCACTCAATGTTCCAGTAATTGACACTGCCAGTTTTTCGTTTTATCAGTAATAAGCCCCCTATATTCCAGTGTTTGACACTGCTAGTTATTCATTTTACCAGTTATTAGTATCCTATACTCCAGTGTTTGACATAAAATGTTAAAATTTTTATATGTAAAATGTATGATTTTATTATTTTTCTTATTTATTAATTATTTCGGGATAGATGTCAATTACTGGAGCATGCCAATCACTGGAGCACCTACCCTAACCGTTAATTACTTAATATTTGGAAAATTGAGTGGAGTCACTCCAGATTTCTTTTACTAGTAACACTATGCTTTTTTTTAAAAACCTGTTGAAAACTAAGGTTTATGCATCGATAATTATGGTGCTTTCATGACTATAAATCATCAATCGTATGATGCATTAAGAAAAATTTGTAACCATTAATTAACATTCTGTTTTCAGTTAGCCCAAATAGCCAGTAGGCAAGGGCCACTTGCATTTTCAAGCGTTCAGACAACAATAATAGAGCCTGAGTTCTCAGCTTACACCACTGACCATAATTTAATACTATTCTGTTTTCAACTCGCATGAGTATAAAAATTAAGGCAGTTTTTCAATTTTGATGAGCATTAATTATTTAATTATTTAGCCTAATTCTGTTAAAACTGAGTTATTTTCCCCTCTAAATTTGACAGTTAACTATGTCAATGTTAATTTAAAAAAAACAATTTTGCATTCGAGGAACAACAATATTTGTAAAGAAGAAGCTTTGGATTTCCTGTAAAGATAAAATAAATACCTATTCAAATTTCAAATTAGATAGCATTTTGGAATAATGTCATCTTGTCCCGAATATTAAGTCAAATTATCTCTTTACCAGACTTAATTATTTAATGCTTAAGTTAAGATTGCTTGTTCTAGTTTTGGACATTTAAGTACGTCAAAATAAACAAAATTGAACTATTATATTTGTTTTCTTCATATCTCTTTTACTGTTCAAAGAAGCAATTTGGAATTCAACGAACTATATCTTATGTAAAATGTTTGCTTTAAGTATATTTAAAAGCTATTTTTAAATTTAAATTAAGTGGCATATTTTAATAATGTCACATGTTCCTGAAAACTGAGTCAAATTAAATGTTTCATTAAACATGATTTTTTAACGCTTCATCTCACTGTGATTTAGCTCTTATCTCGTGATCTATTCTTGTATTCTGTTTTTGACATGTAGTTGAGTCAATGCAAATTAAACTGAACTATCAGTTTTTCCATCTCTCACCATACTTTTTTTGATAAATAAAGCAATTTAACCCTTTAACGTTCATTGGTTTGCAATGAAACAAGCATTTAACATTTTTTTATACAACAATTTTTCAATAGATTTTCCTTGTTTTAACTGATTTTTGATTTATTATTCTTTCTCTGCTCAGTAGATGGCAGCACTACTCCGAAATTTAACAAATAATGTTTAAAAAAAAGTTATATGCAGAGGTCTTGAATTTCTTAGTACGAACGAGCGAACACTGCTGCTTTGAAGATGCATTCGCGCCTAGTTTTTTTTTTTTTTTCCCTTGATGAAGGGCGTGTTATTATTTTGACCTGAAACAACCATTACGAGTTTCTAAAATTTACGGTGCTTACTTATAAAATTATTTATCAATTAAAATAATTATCATATAAAGTTAACCTAGTTAACGTATAAATATTTATAACCAAAAATTTCTCAAAAATTAAAAAATGCTAATTTTTCCTTTTTATTTTCTGAACATATATATGTAAGAAAAGTATTCTAATCATGACAAAAATTCTAATTTGGGATTTTGGTGTATCTACATGTTTTGAGATCCCCTGAGTTCATTAATGCTATTTTTACAGTGATATATGTATATGTGTATGTATGTAACTAAGCACGATAGCGTCTAAAAGCTCTGTTCGAATGAGCTAAAAGTTAATAGATGAGTTTTAGGTCACTTTCGCACGAACTGTGTTGATTTTGGAGAATCTAGCGCTTATAGTTTTTTACAAGGACACAGCGAAAAATTCCTTATCATTATGACCTATAGGCTAAAAGTATTAGAAGTGCAATAGCATTAAATTAAACAACATACTATTTTCGGAAAAATACTCATATACCCTATTTTAATTTCCTGTTTTGTTTATTTAACGACTTCTCTTACTTTTATTTGTTTATACAACCGTTCATTACTTAATGTTCGGAAAGTCGAGTGAGGTCAATCCATATTTTTACATATTTATGATCAGCTATGTGTCTCATAGTCATTTTTAAAATTAGTTTAACAATTTTCAAAAGAAAATATGGAGTGGACGTTACAGAATAATAACAGGAGACTTGGCGTTGGAATATTAAAATCCGAATAAACCACTACGTCAGAAACGCCAAAGAAAAATGTTTGAGATGCATACAGCTGTTTCGGTAGCCTAAAGTGTAAAAAGGATTCTGAATCAGGAGAAGTGCTCCTATATATAGGAGAGGGGCCGGATTCAGTTCAACCAATAGGATTACGGGAAAGGTGGAGTGTGTGGCCAATAGGAATTTAGGAATGTGTAGCTGTGTAAACAGTAGAAAATTTAAAAAAATGTGGACTGAATGTAAAATTTCCAACAATTAGACAAATAGGGAACAGCGAAATCACAATTTACAAGGCTTTTAAAATTTTTATAAATATGAAAAGCTTCAAAGAAATCGAGTTCATGAATGGATTTAGGTCTGCAAATTATTTTAGCTGAATTAAATTTAAAATTATGATTTTCCTCCCAGCAATGTTTAGAAATAGCCGATTTATTGGTTTCTTGTTTGCGGACGTAATTCATATGTTCTTTTAGACGAAATTTAAGACTGCGTTTAGTTTGGCCTATTGGTTGAACTAAATTCGGTCCCCCTCCTATATATACGAGCACTTCTTCAGATTCAGAATTTTTTTTGCACTGAAGACGGTACGCTTCAGGCTACCGAAACAGCTGTTTGCATCTCAAATATTTTTCTTTGGCGTTTCTGACGTAGTAGTTTATTCGGGTTTTAATGGACGTTACAGAGTTAAAAACTCAGCAAACTACATCTTAAACATATATTTAGACTGCTTATGTTAGACTAATAACCTTTGTCACATCAAGCTCAATCTCTCTTTTAAAGTGAAACTAGGAAGTATACATTCAATAACTAGCTAACTAGCTTTCAAAAATGATCCTTATTACAAGTTTCCTTAGACTTAATACTTGAGGCTTTAAAGTTAAATTTAAAACTAATGAGTTAAAGTTGTTTATTCTTTTTTGGTTAATAATGATTCTGACTCAGTTAAATTGAACTAAGTTTTTAACTTGATTTACTTTTAACCAGAAAAATAATTTTAAAATTAACGCACAAAGAGAACTATGCATTTTGTGTAAAAAATTTTCTTTAAATATTTCTGTTTTTCTTTAAATATTTCTATTTTGTAACTAGTTATAATCGAAAAAATATTCTCTTCTACCCCAGGCATGAGTTTTTCTGTATTTTGAGGACTATTATTTTTAAATAATAATTTGTAACGACGTTTTAAAATTAAATACAGGGTGACAAGAAATAACTTGTACACACATGATACACTATAACTTTAATGCTAATGAAAATATTACGACCAAACTTCAATAAATATAAATACATTATTTTGTCTATTATAGTTACAAATTTTCAAAGTGGCTAACTTTAGCCTTCATACAGAGCTTTACACGTGTCACAAAATTTTCGGCTATGGGCCGCAACTCACTTACTGATATTTTATCCCATTCCTTTCATAAGGATTCCTTTAGGGATGCCAAAGTTTTATGAGGTTTAGCACACACCCTTATCTCCAAGATGGACCAAACAGAATAATCCGTCGGGTTCAAATCTGGGGAATACGGGGGCCATTCTTGAGCTCCAATGAAGTCAGGAAATTTTGTCTTGCACCATTCTTGAGTGCCTTTAGCTCTGTGTGCAGGTGCGGAATCCTGTTGGAAGGTCCATCTTTTATTTCCAAAGAACTTTTGCGACCAAGGTAAGACAGCATCTTCCGAAATGAGTTTGCGATAGTGGTAGTTACAGATATTTGGTTTGAAACTTCGTCCAAGTTGTTTCTTGTCACCCTGTAAGGTGAATACTGAAAAATTAACACTGTATAAGGAGTGTTAGAAGTGAAGAATTAAAACTGTGTTTGAACAAGGAAATTACAAAAAGTAATAACAATGTATCTATATTAATATTAATTGAATCAAGAGTCGGGAATGGCGTTTGTGACTCTTTAGCAACATATATGTCATTATGCGGCGATTAGCAATATATGGGCATTTGCAAAAGATTGATCCAAGAAGTTAACCTCCCGACACTTCAGAACATTTTTGTTCTCTTATATGAATCAGAATTCAGAAATAAAGTTCTCAGAATTTTTGAGCGGTTTCGATGATTCGATGAAACCTGATTGCCAAAAATTCGTACATTGTTAAAAATTTTGCGCTAAGTTGAAGCAAAACTTGCAACTAGAAGATGATGAGACCTTTTACCATGATTTCGTGCTTTTTGTTGGAAAAAAATGTCGAGTGACTCCACTCGCCTTTCTGAACATTAAGTAATTAACAGTTATTTAAATAAATTAAAACAAGAGAGGTCGTTAAATAAAGAAAAAAAATTATAATAGAGTGTTTTTACACAAATAGCACAATATGTGTAATTTAACGGTATTGCACTTCAAATATTTTGAGCCCTTAGGTCATAATGGTATAGAAGTTTTCTTTGTGTTTCTGTAAAAATCTATAAGTACTAGATTCAACAGAATCCACACAATTCAAGCTTCAGTGACCTATAACATACATACTAACATTTCATCTTATTCGAACAAAGTGTTTAGACGCTATATTGTCCACACACATACATACATACATACACACACATATATACATACATCACCGTAAAAATAGCAAAAATGAACTCAGGGGGCCTTAAAACGTATAAGTAACCAATAACTCAAAGTCTAATTTTCGTCATGATTACAATATTTTACTTAGACATGGATGTTCGGAAAATTAAACGAAAAAGAAAGAAAGAGAAAAGAATAAGAATAAGAAAAAGAAAAAATCATCAAGTCACAGTAGTAAGTTTTACCATCTCATGTTTGCAAATACCGCAGTATACGAAGTTTTGATTCCATGTAGACGCATACTACAGGGATTCTGAAAATTTAATAGCCAATTTATTAATTATAATTAAAAGTATGATTATTAGTACAGACACCCCTGGCGATGATTGTAGAGCCAGATTTCACTTTGTGGAACAAATTAGAAAAAAGAGTTTTTACTTCCTTCTATATTCAAGAGAAGAAAGTATTAGATCCGTAAAAGTTTTTGACTTCCGATTTTCAATGAATTTACTCCTTTTAAGATATCCTGAACACGATTTTACGATTTTTAGAAAATGTCTGGTTGTCTCTGTGTATGTGACCAAAAATTTTCAACTAACTCTATCTCTAGAACTAATGCATAGAATTTCCTGAAAAATCATATTCATTTGCATCTTGACATAAATTGGTGTCTATTAACTTTTGGTGCACATCGCTCATTAGGTGGCGCTGTCGTCAGATTTGCCAGATGAATACTATAAACTTATCTTTTAACACCCCTAATTTTATATTAAGGCAACCGCTTTATATAAAAACTAAAACTTGTATAATAGAACCCATAGATTGATCCTTTAAATATTTAAAGGTGTTAAAAAATAAAATTATAGTATTCATCTAGCAACGCTGGCTGTCGGTCCCTTTCTTTTTTTTTGGTTAATAATTTTTAATATGGCAGCATACAGCAAAATTTCGTAAAGATGTACATAAGAATTTTTTCTAACTCATCATTGTGAAATAAATTGAAAAAGATATTTATATAGTAATACACTGTAAAAAATATGATGCCAGAAATTCTCTGAAATTTGAGAAAATATGCGTAATTTACGAAAAAATTACGTTATCAGAACGTATTTTCTCAAATTACAGAGAATTTCTGGCAGCAAGTAGGACATATTTTTTACAGTATAGTCAACCAGAATAAAGTTTTTGTATATATAAAAACATCTCTTTTCAACAAGCGTGATCTGGGATCGAACTTGTGGCCTTTCGTCTCCCAGCTTCGAGAACGGAACCTCTCGGTGCTTCGAATGGAGGGACTCCATTTTTTTTTTTTTTTTTTTTTTTTTTTTAACGTATTTGATTTCATTATTTACACATCACTCGAATCTACAAGTGAGAGTATTGAGAAGTTTAATCTATCATTTTCCATGTCGAGAACTTTAATTTTCCAACTTCATTCATATGAGTCCCACTCGATGAACGACGAAATAAGCGACGTGGGAGCAGCGTCCTCGATTTTAAATTTCAGAATCTGGTCACCCCACGCGAGATGCTAGAAAAACACTTCCCCTGTTCTGGTTATGAATTAGCGCACTATTTCTGTTCAAATATTCATTGCACGTTGGATGAAATCACACAGCTTATATCCTAGATCCATTTACTTTCACTGTGAAGAAAAATAAGATATGAGTTTTCTTTATGTCAACCAATTTCGGACAAAGAAGAAAAATTACTGCCGGGAAAGAATATCTTATCTTATTTATATTTATATTTTACATCACTTAGGTAAAGTGTATATCAGAAACAATTTGTGCGTTAGCTTATACTAGTTGTCATGAATGAACTCTGCTTCCACGTCATATATTTGTTCAGATAAAATTTCACGTATTGACAAAAAATTGTAAAGCAAAACTGACATATATCAGATCTTCTGTTTTTACCATGTTTTTATTAACTTCGATTCTTGTTTGTTTGTTTGTCCGGTACAAACCTTGCAATCTATTTTTAACTAACTTCCCTTCTAGCTAGACATTTGAAACTTTTACAATAGCTCAGAGCCCGGTGACAACACAATACTTCGAAGTCAGATTTTCGAATTTTTTATTAGTTTTCTTTTAATTAATTAAAATATGAAAATAATAACCAGCATATAAATAGCTATTAAAATATTAGCTATAATTTAATTGTTGCGAAAAAAAAAAATTACGTGTTCATTTTCTTTCGACATTTAATTAAACGGGAACGTAAAGAACTTCCATTTTCGAATGTAAATATACAACTAATATACTAATTAAAAGGAAAATAATAAATATTCTATCATAATTTGAAGTCAAATTTGTTTTCAAATGTCTAAATAAAGTGTCTGATATAAGATATTAATATATTGCAGCGCAATATTTGATAGCTGTCGTTAAGTTCCATAATGATTGAGGTAAAAATAATCCCTATTATGCAAATTTATGCGAAGTATTGCGCTATTCTGTCATTTTAAGAAAATCTTTAATTCAGAATAACTTACGAAGTTTTCATAATAAATTGTTGATGCTTTCAATTATGCTCATGCCAGTATCATAAATGATATTTTAAAATTAGTCTGATATATTTAAGATGAAAATAATTCTTGCAATGCACGTTTGTGCGAAGTTTTGTTCTATGCCGCTGTGATACGAAATATTTGATTTTAAAATATCTTACGGATTTTTTAAAAATTAATGAAAGAAAACAGAACGGCAAAGCCACCTGCTGAGGGATAAGCGCTAAAAGTTGATAGACTCCAATTCACGTAAAAATGAAAATAAATATGATTTATTATTATTATTATTATTATTATTATTATTATGTCGATTAGTTCTTGATTTAGAGCTGCCACGAACTTTTTATCGCATACAGACAGACGGAAATTTTCAAAAATGATTAAATCGAGTTCCGGACTTCTCAAAACGTAGAAATCCATCGGTTATCGGAAGTCGAAATTTTTTAAGAATCTAATACCTTCTTTTATTACATATAAATAATAACTAATTTTTAAACATCTTTTTATGTTCAAAACATAATAATATTATAGTTTTAAAAAATTAAAGAACACGCTTTTATAGAAATGTGAACTAAAAAACACAAAATATCTATCTTAGTATTAAAATGCAGGGTAAGAGAAAATCGGGTGAGTGACACACCATAATAGTTACATACATTTAAATCTTTAATTAAAATAATTTAGAATTAAACAAAAACCATTTTTTAAAAATCTCCCCTAACTGGGATCGAACGCTAGACCTTTAGGTTCGTAGCGCGGAGCTGTACCTCAACGCCACGGTGTTCACGTAGGGGAAGTCTTTTTTTTACAATATAGATTTTTTGTTTGCTCCCAGAGCGGTTACGAACATGCAAATATACATACAAACACTCATACAAACATACAGGTGAAGCTAATAAAAGCGTTTTAAAGAAAGTAAAAAACTATTATTGCCTTTTTAACTCTTTCAGTACCGATAAAAATAATTCTTCAGCATTATTCTTTTTCCTTAATGATTTCATTCTACTAACATTAAGAATGTATCAGGCATTGCTGTCTAACGAAATCAGAAGAAAAAAAAATCTGACAGATAGTAGAATTAAGTTATAAGTTTTCACTAAGCTGATTGGACGTTTGGAAGTAGAAGAGGTCAATGAGAAAAAAAGATTTGTCACAGATATAGCTGCTATAGTAGAAACGGAAAAACGCATAGCAGTGATTTTTAAGGAGAAATATGCATTTTTTGTTTTCTCCTTTTCGTAAGTGATTGTATGGTCGTGAAGTGTCAGTTAGAGAGTTGTTTACTGGGGTTTCTTTGATTGAGGGGGGGGGGGGGGGGTTATGTTAAAATTTTGTGTGCTGCACGCAAAACGTTCAATATTTAATCATGGATATGCGTGTGTGTATATATATATATGTGTGTGTGTGTATATGTGTACTAACATTTTTTTCAAATCACATATATGAGTTTAATATGTGTAACCACAGCAGCTCAAAATTACATGATAAAATGCATAGTATATAGCACGAACCAAAGAGGTAACATTCACATTTAAATTATCTGAGATCAATAGTTCAACAATTCATTTTAGTGTTATTGACGAGTTCTTTTGAAAGATACACATATTGAAAATTTCCTCTCCTCGGGGGATGGGGGTGGGGGTGTTGTGCTTATTGCTCCTTGTAGCAAAAAAAAAACTCTAATTAACTGAGAGATATTATAAAGTATTCTTTTTAATTTCATAATGATTTGTTAAAAATTCTCATTGTGCACATTTGTAGGAAATTTTGTCCTATACCGCCATGTTAAAAATTTAGATAAACGTGGGACGGCAACGCCAACTGTTAGACGAGTGTCACAAAAGTTCGTAGGCACAGGCAGTTCGCATTTATGTGACGGTGCAAGTACATACCAGTTTGTATAAAATTCTGTGTAAAAGCTATTGTGATACAGTTCTAACAAAATTTTTGTCTCTCACACACACTCATACACATGCAGACATTTTCTAAAAATAGTCAAATCGATTTCTAGAAATTTCAAAATTTGTAAATACTACATTGAAAACCCGAAGTCAAAAATTTTTACAGAGCCAATACTTTCTTCAATTTCTATCCTATTCTTCATTAATTGGTATAATTATTTAACGCGTGATCATTTAGTAAAGATTTTTAATTAGTTCCCCATCATACTACATGCATGGAGAAATTGTGATTTTTTGAAAATTTTTAACGGTTTGAGGTGCAAGGAATCCAAAAATCTTAAAATTAATGTGGTGTCCGTCTACACACTGTTAAAAATTTCAACAGGAAACTCTGTGTAATCTATTATCTTAAGTCTTACGTAAAATTACAGAGAAAAATAAACGGAGATGTTAAAAAAACGTATTTTATACATTCATTTTAATAACTAATATTAATTTAATTAATTATTGCTGAGAATATATTTCGGACTTGGAATGCTTTATCTAAAGTAGAAACAAATCATTTTTAATTTTAATTAAAAATTTAAATAATAAAATTATGTAAAAATACAGAATAAAGATTGAGAATCTCGATTATTCACTTTTAACTAAGAATTACTGTAAATTTACTGAGACTCTATGGATAAATATTTACATTAAATTTACAGAAATTTTTAACAGTGCAAAGTGTTAGCTTGTTAGTCTGTGAGTCTGTATACACGATAACTCAAAAACAAAGCTGGGATCAGAAGACTGTCGGATGAGTTTTAAAATATAACTTTAAATAAAACACTGGGAAAAACTCTGTTTCCAACATTATAATTCTTAAACTTCTTAAGTTATTTGAAATTTTCATATTTTCGTTACTTGGGAGTTAAGGAAATTTATCGCATTAATGTGTATTATGAAGAATTATTTTCATGGTAAAAATTGTGGACCAGTTTTAAAATATTATTTATGATGCTGACGTAAACTTCATTGACTATGGAAATTCTACATTGAAAACTTCGTAAGATATTCAGAATTTGCGATTTTCTTAATGTGGCAGAACAGGGCAATATTTCACACAAATTTGCATTATACGAATTACTGAATTTGAAATACTATGGAGTTGCATGAAAATCGAAATATAAAACTGGCCCTAATAAAATTAAACTATAAATTAAGATAAAGTAAATGTATTGAAGCGGAGTGAGAGAAACCTACTGGGTACGATCACGATGTTTCATTCTGTGACTTTACCTAGTGACCGATAGACTTATTTTCTTTCAATATGAATATAGTATGAGCTATAGTACAAATTTATGCGAACAAATATATGAAGGTGAACTGAGCAGAGACCATCTATAACAACGAATTTAAATACTGAATCCTAAAAAGATAAAACTTTAAATAATTGATAGGAGATTTAACAGGGGAGCAGCCCCGGCTCACCGCTCGAAGAGTAAATATCAGTTGGTTCCGCACGGGATCGAATCGGGGGCTTTAGCAAATAATTGATAATAAATATGTTACTGTGTACTAGAGTCCTGCATCGAGTCGAGTACGGATCGAATGTGTATTGAATTTTGACCCGCGTTTTTATCCACTGGCCTACCCGCAAAAAAATTTTCTTAGAAGATTTTTTTTTATGCTGTTTTCCTTTCCTTACTTTCTTTTTTTTTTTTTTTTTTTTTTTTTTTTTTTAATCTAAGCATTTGAATGCATAGACTGAACAACATTTTATTCCATGTAGTAATACTTTAATTGTGAAAATTACTGTTTTCATAATGTACATTTACTTCCTCATATAATATTTTTATATAGTGTCAAAATATTTGGAGCTATTAATTTTTCACAGTAAATTTTTATACAGAAAGGATTTTTTATATTGTACACTGAAATTTTGTTCATAATTAGATACATTAGTAATTTTTACTTTCCGAACATACATATGTAAAGAAAGTATTGCAATCATTTCAAAAATTCGACTTTGGGATTTTGGTGTTTCTTTACGTTTTGAGTTTATTTTTGTTATTTTTACGGTGATATATGCATGTATGTATTTGTGTATGTGTGTGAATAAACACGATAGTGTCTAAAAGCTTTGTTTGAATGAGCTGAAAGTTAATACATATGTTATAGGTCACTGTAGTACGAACTCTATTGATTTTGATAAATCTAGCATTTATAGTTATTTTTATTTATTTATTTATTTATTTATTTTTAAACAGGGAGACAAAGAAAATTTATTTATAAAAGTTATTTAAAGTTATTACTTTTGTTTATTTAACGACTTCTCTTTTTTTTAATTTATTTAAACAACTATTAATTACTTAATTTTCGGAAAGTCGAGTGGAGTCACTCCACATTTTTTATGTAATATTCAATTCTCTGGAAAATCTGTTTAATAAATATAATTACATTTTATGTTATAGAATTTCAATGCAGTTTCTTGAATAAATTAAATTTTTAAAAAGTTTATATTGCGGATCGCGGGTAGGGTTGCGGTGCGGGTCAAGCTGCACTGGCCCGCCAGTTTATCCACCATGTTTGTTCAGTCTGTTATATACTATTACGCTCTGAAAATTATTTAAATGACTCCCTGTATGGCTCTCTGAAGATAAACAAAACCATTGTTCCCAGATTTTTAATTGAAGGGAAAAGTGTCAGATTGTGGTAAAAGTATATTACAGTAGAACGCCGATTATCCGGATCGGTCTGGACCGGGGCCGATCCGGTTAACGAAAAATCCGGATAATTGGACAATTTATTAAACGGCCAAGTCAATGTTTTTTAGGTAACTGCCCTTCACACTTTTTCCGGGCTTAGGACTGGCAGTTGTAGTAGTGCTTATTTAGCATATTACAAATGGCGTGTTTAGAAGTTAATTTTTTAACTTTTTAAAATTTTATTTTCTATAAAATTGGTACAAATTTTTACATAAAAGCTCGATTCGAGTCGAAAAGGTCGATTGTCCTTTATCGCCAAATGGATGGAATTTCCGGGAAGAACATTCCCCGTCCCCTCATACTATCCATGCGGCCCGATACAATTGATACCATAGACCTTATAAGATAGACCACGCATCCGCCTCATTATCTGTCCGCGAGATGAGCTAGCTTCCCCAGCTAAATTATCACGTGATGCGGATCTGGAGAGAGAGACGGGAATGAATATTATGTGATTTCTCCTTAGGAAAGAAAGTAGTTTTGAGTTTTTTAAATTTCTGTATTGTACACATACTTTTCATTTAAGCCTTTAGATTTACGCATCGTTGGAAAGCTAAAATGTCATAGATTAATTATAAAAAAATTCTTTTGTGAAAAAACATTTTGAAGGGGAGAATATTTTGTTTGATTCTTACAAAAATAAGTGCTTTCTTATAGAAGAATCTCCCTCAAGTCTATGTCACGTGACATACGGTGCTGACCGCAAAGGATAAAGGTATCAGATTACACCCTCATGTTGAAGACATTCACTGTAATGGAAAGTCCTATTGGTGGCGTAGTCTATATATATAAGGTCTATGATTGATACTGCATTGAGGGATTTCGACCATCTTCAGAAAATATAAAGATAAAAACTGATTTTCTTGTTTTTTTTTTTTTTTTTTTTTTTTTTTTTTGGGGGGGGGGGAAGGAGAAGACCGGGAAAGAAAAAAAAATGCCCCTTGATCGATCCGGTTAATTGGACATTCCGGTTAATTGGCATCCGGTTAATCGGCGCTCTACTGTATATTGTACAGCGATCGAGCGATCTTTGAAGGAAGCCCGACATTTTTGCTCAGCATCCAATCTCTCTCCATTCAGGGTCGCTAAGAGAGTTCGGGTCGGGTTACGAGTCGGGTACGGTTCAAGATTACCCGATCCGCGCAGGACTGAGCTACTGCATACAATATATTTTAGAAGACTTAAAAATCAAAAACAGGTACAAATTTTCAAATCCTGTTTATTCCAAATATCTCATTTAGAGATCGTTTCTGTGTCTATATCACGTAACTCATTGCTAAACACTACCTGTTCTCTCAACTGATTTCTTTTGTTTGTTCCTCATAGAGTGCTTTCTCTTAAAGAGAATATTTATCGTTATTGGTCAAAAGATAAGATAAAAGCAAGCATCATACTTTATACTTAAAAACGTGTTTCATATTTATTAGGAACTTCGAAGTAATTCTTCCATTTAGAGTTCTCGATTTCTTGGTTATCATCTTTCTTTGTAACGCATGGCATGATAAGATACACGTACGTGCACGATTTATTGCCCATCTTTAGTATCAGATGAACGTTTTAGGATTAGAATGAAAGAATATGCGACATCGTCGTATTGTTCAATAATGTCATAACAGTTTCCTTAAATAAGCATGTTTTATATTACTTTCTTCTATACACATAAGAAGAAAGTACTGAATTCATGAAAATTTTTTATCTCTGTTTTTCGATGGATTTACACGTTTTACCCACTTTAAAAAAAAAAAAAAAAAAAAAAAAAAAAAAAACCTCACTCTGAAGTGGGTTTTATCCGCGATTGTAATGAAATGCTCGCCCTCTGGTGGGCTAAGGTGAAATTATCACACCACTGATAGCTTTCACGCTGAAACAATGATAGAACAACAAGAAAGAGCAATAATAAATACACGTGTGGCTATTATATTTACTAACAACTGCAGTTGGGAAAGCGCCATCTATCGATCATTACAAACGCGGATTGGTTTTTTTAAATCTTTCACTTTTTAAAAAGTAATTTCAACGTAAGAAAAATTCCTTTCATTTCAACCATCTATTCTGCAATATTTCTTTTGAACAGAACTTTTGAAAAAAGAAAGATGAGAATAAATGAAATAAAATTGCAAGTCATTTTTCTAGTTGTAAATAACGATGTAAAAAAAAGTAATAATTTTCTTAAAACTCTAAGGATTTATCAACAAATATTAAACATAACTAACAAATACAATGTATTGACCTTGTAAGGTTCGATACAGGCAAAAAAATGGTGCTCTTTTGTTGCCCCTCACAAACTTCAAATTCCTAAAAACAGCCTTCTTAAAAGATTTAGTTTTATAAAATCGATCTTTTTATAAAATGTTTCTGTGTTTCCAGAATTATTTTTAACTAGCAAACCAGTGCGAAATATTTGCCCTTTATTCCTTTTCTTATTTACCTTTAAAATTTGAAACTCATAAATGCTATACCAATTTCACAACCTAATTAAAATTTTAATTTACCAGAAGCCAAATTATTAATAAAACCAAATTAATATTGTACCATAGTGAAACGAAAATCATTCAAAGAATGGTTTCCAAATAAAATTCATGGTTCACGACCCAATTTTCATACTTCCACAGGCAGTGCAGTTTTAAATAATATAGGACTCCCACAACGCCTTTTAAATTTTTGTCGTCATGTTGGCGATGACTTTTTATTTATTTATTTATTTATTTGTAAACAAATAAATAAATAAAATAAACTAATTCCTATTTTGATTATATTTTTTATGATTGTGTTTTTTAGTCAATTTATGACACAAAAGTTCTGTATATATCTTTAAAATATTGCTAGGTTTAAAATGACGCTTGCACAGATTTTGAAGAAACAACTGTTAAAAAACATTTTTTCGTAAAATAATCTCTTCAGATAAATGTCGTCATTTTTTTTATTAGTCCATTGAACTAAGTCCGCGTGCTTAAATATTGTCCATGTATAAATATTATTTTTTTATCCTCGCGTATCGTATCGTTTCGACAAAAAATAATTGAAACTGGTCCACGTTAGAGAAATATTATATAGATTATTACCTATCACTTGGTTTAATGAAACACTATTAACATGATAATAAGCATTTATATACGACTAATAAAACGAAAAGTGTTACATAATCCCCCCTCCCCCCCCACCCCCACACCCCAGACCCCACCCACGAAAATGGACCCCAAAATTTAAAACTTGGATCGACTCCTGACACGTAAGTGGGGAATGCATGCAGTGACAACTTTATTTTGTATTTCCCGTATTAAATAACTTTTCAAATATGAATACAATATGTCAGTATCAATATTAAGAAAAATTTAAAAGTAGTTTTTTTTTTTTTACTTCACCCATGTAAGAATACATAATTATTTGTAATATGAAAATCGTACACGCAAGGATTAAAATATCTTGCTTTTTTTATTAGTTTTAATTTTACGCAAAATAGCTTAATAATAAAAAATAAAAATTAAATTTGAAATTGTGATAAAACACTGAATAGAATAAAATAAGAGTTACTTTTAATTTTATTCCTCAGTTTAGACCAAACCAAACATTAAGAATATGAAGGCCATTTAATTTTTTAATTAATTATAATTAATAAAGATTATTTTATAAATTCTCTTTTAGTCTAAAACTTTCTCTTTTGAAATGAACTTAAAATTCAAATCCAATAGTGTTATTCTAGGTTTAATATAAAAAAACTCAATTAAACCCCAGAAAACCCATCAAAACCTATCAAAACTCAATTAACCACCCTCCTCCAAAAAACCTCCCATTAAAATGCAATTTCCCCCCTTCCTCAAATATATATATATATATATATATATAATTTGAATAATTTATTACCATTTTAACGAGAAAAAATAGATGAAGATACCAACATAAAATTAAATTTAGATTTATTTCGAACAAAAACTGTCACGGTAATAATTTAATTTGAGTACCAAGGATTAGTAAAAACAAGTTAAAGTACTTACATAGAAGAGAAATGACGCTAACATAACACATAAGCCTAACGATGAGATAATTTGCAAAACTATGAAATATTAACAGTCAACATTTTAGAGAAAAGAGAAAGGTTAAAAAATTACCGACGAATTCCGCTAAAAAGAAATAATAATAATAATAATAATAATAATAAAATAAAAAAGGAAATTCATGAACTGAAAATTGGAATTTTAAATGCTGAAAAAATAGAAATGTTCACTCATCAGGAAACTTGCATTTCTATCAGCATATGCAAGATTTCGAAAAACTGTATAGCTAATTCAAGCAATATACAGCTCAAGTCTCTATCTTGCAACAAAACAAAATAAAAAAGAAATTTAAATTGATCAATAACACAAACCAAAATTGAAACAAGCAATAAGTAATTTAAGCAATCCACATGTTAACGATACATACGTAGATAGTAGAATTAAACAGGTTGCCAAACGAACATTAGTAAAAAAACAAGATTAAAAGTATAGAAACGATTAATCGATTTAGGTGCTACTGAAATATTAATTGAATGCATTAATTGATAGTCATTAATCTTTAAAAGCTTGTAACAATATTAAATAGGTGATTTTTAATTTTTAATTTTAACGTTAATCATTTTTGAATGTCAGTTTATTTTTACTTATTAACGTAGCGTGAGTAAGCGCCATCTTACGTGAAAATAGTGATTTACTTTTAGGTAAAACAGAAAATGTACCGTTTAACTTTCTATATATATAACCAGGTTTTTTAAAACCCTGTGTCAAATTAATTGACTTTGTTTTAAATTTTTCTTATTTATTTATTTTTTCAAAGAACGGCTAGAAGTGCAATTATAGTTAAAAATTCATCATAAATAATCAAAAAAATATTGCTGATACATTGTTTCAATAATTTCAAAATGTGCTGAATAAAAGGTTAAAAAAACATCATTGAAAGTATCATAATAAAATTTTTCCGTACATCAAGTTTAACGCCGTAAACACCCATTCGATATCAACTCTTTTAACATCCATGCAAAAAAAGAATAAAATCGAAGAGAAAGAAAAAAAAAAAGAAAAGAAAAGTCATCGAAAGGTAATTTTTCCAAGGAAGTCAAGTTGTTTCCTGCGTCCGTCTGTCTTTTTGGGAAGAATGCCGCATCTCGGTCACGGTTAAAGTGAAAATCGGGTCAAGAACCTGGGAGTTAAGGCATTCGAGCGGGGAGGACTCCGGCTTTCACCCACCCTAGCCACTGCGGACTTGGGCTATGGCCGAATAATGAACTGGATGGAAAAATACATTTTGTCTCAGAAAGAATTTTTGAATTAAGCAATGCTACGATTAGTACACGTGACTAGCTTTAGATTAGATTTCAATGATATTCAATTATTAAAATAAGTATAAAATGGAATCTCACTTTTGACTATCAAATATTCATTTAGGGAAAGTGCGAGTTAAAAGAAATCGGTAATATCACAGATCTAACGTTCAACTATTCGTTTTAAAGATATTCACGATTTCATTGAAAGATACTCATATTTAAAATTTGCCCTGCTCTGGGGTGGGGGATGCCTTATTCTTACGTGTATGTATATATATATATTAGGTCTTTGCATAAATTCGTGCTGTTTTTTATTGCTTCATTACATAAAAATACATCAAATCAAATGACAATTTTTTAATCAAAATACTCTCCATTACTTTCTACAACCTTTGCCCATTTTTCGGGTAACAAATGTATACCACGGCGATAGAAGCTCTCGTCTTTGGAGGCAATAAAATGATCCGCGTCCGCACGAACTTTTGCATATATATTAGCTGACTTTTAATATTATGAATAATCTTTTTAATTTTATTTGGATTCAAGACAAATAATGCTCACTAAGTACAATTATAAAAAATTTTGTTTTAAGAAGTTATGATGTTCTTATTAAAGTACTTAATAATAATGAAGTACTAATTAATAATTTTAAAAAAATAATAATAATAAGTACTTTGTTGATAATATTTTACTCATTAAACAATTTCTTATAATTTTTCCATTTCTCCAAAGTTTGAAGGAAATTTAATAAGATTAATTAAGTCACATAATAAGCAGGACGTATTAAACCCTGAACGATAGATTTAATGCCCCAACCCACCCATTGCCGCTCTTTGAAGTATTTTTCTAGTCAGTTTTGCCCTATTACCGCTTCCGATGCTAGCCGTTTTTTTTTTTTTTTTTTTTTTTTTTCACACTTAAGATTGTGAGTTTTTTCGTTTTCATCCCATGCTTTATCTATGGATATTTAGCTTTTTTTCTCTCGATTTCTACATTCTGAAGTGCGGTGGCTTCCACCCACCCCCGAGTCACATAATAAGCGGGATGTATTAAACCCTGGACGATAGGTTTAATGCCCCAACCCACCCATTCCCGCTCTTCGATGTTTTTTTTCTAGCCAATTTTGTACTTTTATTCCTTCCGGTGCTAGCCTTTTTTTTTTTTTTTTTTTTTTTTTTCACACTTAACATTGTGAGTTTTTTTGTTTTCATCCCATGCTTATTCTATGGATTTTTAGCTTTTTTTCTATCGATTTCTACATTCTAAAGTGCGGTGGTCACAGCTCCTTTACCGAAACGGAACATAGTAGAATTGTTATTATTATTATTTTCAGAATAAGTTTGTATCAGACACTGCATGCTTATTTTGAATATGTTTAAAGAGAAAGAGAGAGAGAGAGAGAAAAGAAAACTTTAACGTAACATGAATATTTCATACGATTTAACACGGCCAAACTCGTAATAGAGAATATTTTTGAAAACGCTTGGATTAATGTTAAAAGGCTTATTATAAAAAGCTTTTACTGCGAACATAACTTCGATATACTGAGGATAATGAACGCATTTTTACATTTTAACGAAACATGAATATTCCATGGCATTTAATAGAGTCTAACACGTCTACTGTGAGCCCAGGTCTAACAAAGAATATTTTTAAAACCGTTTGGTTTAATGTTAAAACTAAAGAAATTATTTCTATTTCGTACATAATTCAGGAAAGAAGAGGAAGCATCTTGAAATTTTTCTTGTAATTTACTATCTGCTAGGTAAAAAATATGCACAAATTCTGTTTTACAAATTGTTTAAAAAGGTGTACTGTATCTTTTAGTTGTAAAATATGATAGTTAAGCAATAAGGGGCAACAAAAACATTTCTACCTATATGCTGCTCCCTCTCTCTCTCTCTCTCTCTCCAGGAGATGCAAAATAGGTTAGCATGCGGACTAAAAGATTTCTCTTTTTCCATGTCGAAAGATTGGCTAGTTGCGTCTGTAATCAAAACCAAAACAACAAATTACTACTCCGCGGCGGGTCTACTTTGAAAAGGGCTAACTAAAAAAGAGCATTTCCTAAAAAAGAGCAGAGGGGAGGAAAAAACACAGCAGATAACATGTAAGAGTTTCCCTTTTTTCTATTTTTTACTTCTGCACTGAGAAAAAATATACCGCTTTCATCTAGAACGAATAGGTGGTGATTTTCTAAATCCCTAAACTAGAAATATAGATTTCCGAGCTATGAGTATAAGGCACGCCAATATACTGAGAAAAAATTCTATAACTGACATCTAGAATCTAAATTGTGGCTCTAGAAAAAATAGTTCCATCTCATCCTTATAAATTTCTTATAAAAAAAATTTCTAGTCCCCTTCGAAAGCGAATTCTAGAGACCTCTATTAGAATTCTTGAGCGTTTGCCTATACTATCGAGGACAAACCTATTTGAAAATATCTCCAAATAAATGAGAATACAAGAGGCGGGTTTCAGCAGCTATAATCTTGGTTTATGACCCAATTCTAGAAAATTAAGCCAGAATTTCTGGTAATACAAAAGATTCAGAATATTCAGAATATTGTTTCACTATCTAGAAATGTGTAGACTAGAAATTCTCGACCATTTCACCTATTCAGTTTATTGGCGTGCCTTATGCGCATAGCTCGGAAATCTATATTTCTAGTTTAAGGATTTAGAAAATGACCATTTATTCATTCTAGATGAAGGCGGTATATATATATATTTTTTTTCCTTCAGTATGAAAAAAAAAAGCACGAGCAATAGCATAGAAGAGACCGCGGAAGGGGGGGGGAGTATTACTATTGTTATTATTATTATTATTTTATTTAGTGTTAGTGGGGGAAAAAAAACATTTTTAACTTTTTCTACTATATTTTCTGCTCTATTAATATTAATATTATATATTCGATAAACACAGCGTTCATGAGAGCATTTATCTTTAACGAGTGAACTGAATCAATCCTTTATAAACGTATTGTAAAATTATACTTCAGTAAACCAGCATGACAGAGCTTCGTAAACCCACATAAAATTTAATTCGCCTGTCCGGCAGATCTCAGCCGTATCGGAGAAGCATAAAACTCATCCTTCAGCAATAATTCTCTTCAGAGTAACCGAAAGTAAAAATTCTTCCCTTAATTTGTCTTCCACGTGCTTTTATCTCGTGTCCCATCTTACTCCCTCATTCTGCCCCCCAGCCGCAGCATCCTCTATTTTGACAGTGTACACACCTGTTGGCGCCGTTTCCTTCCTTGTTCAGGATGTTGCCCTCTCAACTTGTCTCTACATCCACAGCGCGTAGAGAAACTGATATTCACAGGTGAAATGTATGGTTTTTTAACATACTATAACACTAACTAAGTTATATATTTTATCGCGTCATCGCAATTAATTGTGAGTACAGAAAAAGAAAACCTGGAGTGACGCCTTTCAACTTTCCGAACATTACGTACTTAATTAACGGTTTTATAAATAAATTAAGTAAGAGGTAATAAACTTAATAAACGAAAAAGAATATTATAATAGTATGTTTGAGTATTTGTCCCCATATATTATGTTGTTCAATTTAATGCTATTGCACTTCAAATAATTTCAGCCTGTAGGTAATAATGATAAAAAATTTTTCGTTGAGTCCCCTGTAAATTTCTATAAGTACCAGATTCAGAAAAATCTATACAGTTCGTCCGACAGTGACCTATAACATACATATAAATTTTCAACTCAATCAAATAAGGCATTAAAATAAAAAATAAAAAATTCAAGCCCTGATACCATTCTTGCTGATTTTTATGTAAAATGACCTCCTGAATCCAAATATGACTCCCATTTTGCCCAGTCACCCACCGTTTTCTAGAAACACCACCCCCTCCCTCAATTTTTTCCACTGTTTGATAATTTTATGATCATGAATTTGATTTGAAGAATGAAAAAGAATTAATTTAACGCATAAAAACAAAAAATATATATAAAGTTTAAAAAATAACATTAATAACAGATTAAAAAAATATAAGATATGTAATAAATAATTTCGGTGACAAATCCCCCCCCCCCCCCAAAAAAAAAAAAAAAAAAAAAAAAAAAAAAAAAAAAATCCCTTGTCGCAAATGTCTATATTTTAGAATTTTCCAACTCTGTAGCCTCTCAGAAGATATTTAACAGTTAAAATAATCCTCCCTCCATTACAAATCAAATTTATAGCCCTAAAATCACTGAAAAGTGATACAAATAGAGGGCGTCTCTAAAAAACGGTGGGTGATATGGCAAAATGGACATCATATTAGGATTCAGGGGGTCATTTTACATAAGAATTTGTGTCCCCTATGTAGAAGTTTTAATTTAAAATTTAGTTAGTAAGATTAAAATATTATTTACGCACCCAGCCGTAAAAATACTTTAAATTATCACTTTATAATGCAGTCAAAAAACTAACACAGCTAACGAGGAATGTTAAAGGAATATTAGAATTTATTAGAAAGATACATGCGGAGTCACTGGCAGACCTTCATTAAGCAAGGCATTGAGTTCCCGGGAATCAATAGCGGCGGAGAATTTTGATATCAATCCTTTTTTTTTTTTTTTTTTTTTTTTTTTTTTTGGCGCGTAAGAAAGGTAAGAGTTTTTGCAGGGTGGGGTAACTTTTACAATAGTATTGTTTTTATATTATATATATATAGATAGATATATATAGATATAGAAAAGTAAAAATATACTTTTTTATGTTTTAATGCTGAAATTTCATGCAAATTTTTAACATTCAAGCATAAAAATATTTTTAAAAAATTAACTTGCCAATCGATCCACAAAGTAATGTCTAAATATGTTGATAAGTTTTAAAAGTGTAAATCTAGTGAAAATTTTAAGAACTAGGCAGAGGGTGTGCAGTCGGTAACAAAAGTGTCCGAACACTAGCAAAAATTCCTATGTAAAAAAAATACACTTTATACGGTTTTGTTAAATAAATCCTTATCGAATCCTGTTCTCACACTAAGAACAGGATTCGACAAGGATTTATTTAGCAAAACCGTATAAAGTGTATTTTTTTTACATAGGAATTTTTGCTAGTGTTCGGACACTTTTGTTACCGACTGTATTTAAAAAAAAAATTTTGATATGCTTAATGCATTTCAATGCATATGCATGCAAAGTTTAATAAGCCAGTAGTTTCAAAGAATGATTTTCAACGTCAACCATCCTCTTAAAGAGTTACATAGATTTTAAATTTTCAAAAATTCTATTTTTTTTAACTTATTATTATTGTTATTATTATTATTTTAATAGTACAATGTGTATAGAGTATTTTTCCGAAGTTTCAAGTGAAACAGAGTAAAAGTTTTGGAGAGGTAGCGTTTATAGAAATAGCGTTTATTTCTTTTATTCCGATATTTTTAATTCGGTGAACATGAATTTTCAAAAACTTAAACACCAATCTTATCGAAAATTTGCTCGCTCTTCAAAATAGAATTAACTAGTACTTGAACAAAGGTTTTTTTTTTTTTTTTTTTTTTTTTTTTTTTTGGGGGGGGGGGGGGGTTTACGATTAATTTTACAAGATTATACGGAGAGTAAATCGTATCGAAAATTGTACTGTTTTGCATACAACTCTGCCAAAAATTCAAATTTCAGTTTTTTAAAAAAACTTTTGTTTAGGTATGATTTGCATATATGTACTAACAGTTTTTTTTTTTTTTTTTTTTTTTCAAGATATCATGAGTTATTTTGACCACTATGTGGATACTTTTTGCTGAATGGTTTCAGAAAACCGTTTCCCGCCGATTGAATTTTCCAATTTTTTTTTTTTTTTTTTTTTGTGACATTTAAAAAAAATAATCTTTAAATGTTGCTCTTTCATAAACTCAAATTTTTGAATAAAATAATTCATTTATTATATTAGGGGGGGGGGATGGAGGACATTAGCTTTCTTTTTTAACCTTCAAAAGTCATGTAACCCTTTAATAAGACAATTTGCTGCGGCCGTAGCTAAACTATAGCGGTTAAATTGTTTGAATTAGTAGTTGACTAAATCTTTTGGTATGCATTAGTACCTATTAATTGTTTACACTATTAAAAATGGTTTCTTAAAAATGAGCTAAATTGTCTCAAAATAGCTCCGAAACAATATATACTTAAATTTGAAAACCCATGTACTCATTTTTGAGTATATTGACCTGTCAAATATGGGGATACTGGGATTCTTATTGGTCAACCCAATTTTTGAGCATGTCAATATACTCAAAAATGAGTACATGGGTTTTCAAATTTAAGTATATATTGTTTCGGAGCTATTTTGAGACAATTTAGCTCATTTCCAAGAAACCATTTTTAACAGTGTAGTGTTTGTCTAAATTATATAAGTTGAATGGTTGTGTCGCATAGTTGAAAATATATAGAATATTGTAACTGCCAATACTTATTTTGTTTTAGAGGTTTATAGTTCTCTTTTGACTGATTTCACCCATACCACGCAACGAACTGAAAATCGTTAGAAATGAATGATGTGTTTTACAAAGAATATCTATTTAACTGTCAAATGTCACGTTATTCGAAAATAATCTTAAAATAGCCATATGTGCTTCATGTACTGAAGAAAACGTAATTTCAGATGCAAGTGTTTCCTTAAGAAAAAAAAAAAAAAAAAAAAAAAAACTATGCTTCTGTTGCGTTATTTCTATTTCAAGTGAATAAACTTTAAAATGTCTGATAAAAAAATAAATAAATAAATAAAAAATTAAGTACTATATTTCAGAAAGAAATTTTTACCGGCATTCTGCGATGTACCTGTTTTCTCAGAACATTCCTATTCCAGTTAATAGCGCATTACTACCACTATTTATTAATTGAAATATTTTAGCTTATTATCATTATTGTAATTGAATTAAAGTAAACATTGCAATTTTAACTATATAGTATGTTGTGATCTTCACAAGTTTTTCTTCTATACAATCTTATACAAATTCAGGCAATACAAATTATTTATTCAAATTGATTTCCATGATGAATGCAGACATCTCACAAGGAAACATTCAAAAGGTGTCATCTTCAAAAAGTATTGAAAAAAATATATTTGATTCTACTCTTCATAAAACACCAGGAAATGAAAACATTATCGGCTGAAATTAATTACAGCGACCACAAAAAATTATCAAATTAAGCATATTTCGCGATTTCACTCTGCTAGGCGAATGATTTTGAGTACTTGGCGAAAAAGCAAAACACGGTTCTGTTCGTACACGCCAATCTCGGTGCTAGCAAACGTATCGCATGCTTAATTTTGATAATTTTTTGTGGTGGCTGTAATTCATTTCAGCCAATAATTTTTTCATTTTCTGATGTTTTATAAAGAGTAAAATCACATATATTTTTTTTTCATTATTTTTTGAAGATGACACCTTTTGAATGTTTCCTTGTCAGAGAAGTATAGCACTAAATGCTGAGAGAAAGTTAATTTTGTGAAAACATCAGAAGAAATGCTTTTTTTTTCCGCTAAAAATGAAAAAAAAAAAAAAACATCTTTAACTGTTTTAAATTATCATAGATCTATGGTTTAACCCTTCATTGTAAAGGTATTAACCCCTAGAACTGAAATGACGAGTCCAGCTCGTCATGAATTTCCCGACACTAATTATGCTCTTATATGTATATATAACAATAAACATTCATATAAATGTGTGAAACAAATATTATTTTTAATAATGACAAATTATTTGAGCAACAAAACCGAGAGTTTCTATATCAATCCCTCCTCTTAAAACTAAGAAAATTAAATTGTCTGCATGAGCAGTGCTGACTGAAAATAAATTGCAGTTCAAGGGGGTTAATGAGTTCTTTCGAAAGATATCCATACTAAAAATTTACACACCTTCAAAGGTGTACAAAATTTAAAATTTTGTCCTATACTGCCATGATAAAAGTTTAGAAAAATTTGGTGTGAAACAACCACACGACTTCCAGTACTTGCTATTGCTCGTATTATATGCACTTACTCTTTGGAAATAATGTGATCAAAACACATAAAATTAACTTAAAAAAGCACAGGCTTAAAATCTTCCGGTATGAGAAAGCTGATACACGTGTATAAAAACATATAAAACAGAGTTTACATAGCAAGTTAAAAAATAAGGGGGGGGGGGATCGGTATATACATTTTTTTTAAACACCAGTATCCGAGATCTAAAATTGACCTATTTAATCAGGATGACTGTTAATTTCCTTTGAATAACCACGTATTACATGAGGAATGATATTTAAAATGGGTTTATGTATCAAATTTCAAGAAAATCGTTAGAGCCGTTTTTGAGATACCGACCTTTACCAAAACATGGCATACTCAATTGTTGATATAAAAACAACAATTGCATACAAAAGAAAATCTAAAGGGGGATTAATATGGTAAGTTAAAAAAAATATCCGTACAGCCGTTTTTAAAGGAACGCACTTGCGATGCCTTAAATTGAGATGTTTATATAAGACGAGTATCAATTTTCCTGAACAAACCAACAATATCAGACGAAAGAACATATAGTAGAGTGTTTATATAGCAAATTTGAAGAAAATCGTTAGATCTGTTTTTGAGAGGCAGACTTGCGGTCCCACTTCCAGTTTACCAATTTTTACCAAAAGTTGGAAAAATCATCTGTACACCAGACCTGTCTCAATTCTGAAGTTTCATAGATCTAACTTTATTAATTTTTGAGATGTGATAGTCAGAAGATTCCATACACACATACAAACGCGAGAATTTTTAGGCCCAATACAATACTTCCATTATTTACGGTATCGGGTAATGGAAGTAAAAAGGAGATGACAGCGCCACTTGTTGGACGATTGATCCCCTAATGTATTCGGCACCATTTTACTTCAAGTTAAAACTAAATACCAAGTTTGGTTAAATTTCGTTCATTGATTCGTGAGATATAGCGTCCATAAGATCTGTAATACACACAGACAGACGTTTTCTAAAAATAGTCAAATCGTGTTCAAGACATCTCCAAACGTGTAAAGGCATAGAAAACCAGATTCACGTTTACACAAATCTTTCTTCTTATAGAGATAGAATAAGAAAGTAAAAAATAGTATTAAGAATAAAATAAAACATAGGAGTTATTGGATATATCATCGTTCTTTAAATGCTATTTTCTCTCTCTATATATATATCTGTACTGATAAGTATAAAGTATTTAAGTCCAAAAATATCGATTTTGAGTTAAGTACATAGTCAGACTCAGAAAAAAATTCTCTATCGATTGGTATAAAGGACTTAAGTCTATGTCATTTAGTCTCTGAGAAAATCCATTGGTAAAAAAAGATTCAAAGGGGAAATTTAGCGTTCATGTTTGGTATAAAATATTTAATTCAATTTTTTCCCTTTATTAAATGAAGGTTGACAATCACTGAATGGTATGGAGGGTATAAGTCAACATAATCCCTTTTTATTAATCGATTCTTCTGATTAGTTTTTAGTTAGTTTAACTTTATTTTTCGTCTCCTGAAAAATCAAGAATATGGACTTAAATCCTTTATACTTATCAGTACAGATATATAAGAAGAAAGTATTGGATTCATAAAAATTTTCTACCTCCCGTTTTCGATGAATTTACACGTTTTGAGGTGCCCTGAACATGATTTGATCTTAGAAAATACCTGTTTGTGTGTGTTCGTGTATGTGTGTATCAGAATTTTTGTGGACGCTATATCTCACGAGCCAATGAACGAAATTTAACAAAACTTGGTATTTAGTTGGACCTTGATTTAAACTGGTTCTGATTACATTTTGGGATCAATCGCTCAACAGGTGGCGCTGTCATCCCAAATTCTGATTTAGATTGTTGTAACCTAACGATTGTTGTTCTCTACTTTTGGGTACATTCATTATAGCTACATCTCAGTTTCTACGGCATAGAAATTAACAAAATTAATATATCATACCCACAATAAAGAGGATGCAACTGTATTATTTTATATTTAAATAATGTACAAGCAAAACTTCGTGATGTCATACTGATTTAATTATAATTTTTTATCTTCTTATATATCTCACACCGTACATTTAATTAAATGCTTTAAATAAATCGGCTTGTTGCAATAATAAAAAATCGATTTTTGAAGCCTTAAATAGTATTAAATTTCTTAAGATAGTATCAGTTCAAAAATGGAAGTAGTCATTACTTATTAAACATGTCTTCCAATTTTAGCCTTGGTTACTCTTATTCTTTACTTCAATCCCGTATTACATGCGGAAATGATATGTAGGATTAGGCTAATCTCATTAAGCAAGGAATTAAATATTAATAATAATTATCTGTTCATATTAATTTTTTTGTTTTTGCATATAAAAACAAACAATTTCTAATGAACATGACGTCATATTAATTAATGAAATTAATTCACAAGCTTATGGATGTATGTTGTGGGCATATACAAGTTTGTAAACGATTGATTTCGTATTATCAATAATAATTCAATTCCTACTATTAGTTCACACTCTCCCTATATATATATATCTTGTACAAATCTTGCAACCGATTTTTAACTAACTTCCCGACTAACTAGAAATTTGAAACTTTCAGGATTGCTCAGAACACGGTGACAACACAATACTTCGCCGATTTTCGAATTTTTTATTAATTTTCTTATAATTAATTAAAATATGAAAATAATAACATCCTAATAGCGTTAAAATAGCCATTAAAATATTATCTATAATTTAATTGTTGCCAAAAAAAAAAATTTACTGGTCCATTTTCTTTCGACATAAAAATAAATACATTTAATTAAACGTGAACATTAAAAAATTATAAAAAGTTAAATTATTCATCTCACAAAAATTGACGTCATTATTACATTAAAAATTTTACGCACATTGGTAAGAGCTCTATGATTCATCAGAAAATTTAAAACATGGTATATAAAAAAAAAAAAAAAAAAATTATCTTATAATTATTTTTATTTCATTTTGCACGCGCGCTTTTTATTTCCTAATTCAAAATTATTTAAAAAAAAAAAACCTTTTCCGATAGTGTTTGTAAGTAGGAATTGACTTTAAATTTTTTTCTTTTATATTACTTGTTTTCTATAAAATAATAAAAATTATTATTGCTAGTCTGCCGCTAATGTAAAAAAGGGGCAGGAGGGGGAGGGGGGGGGGTTAATCGCAAGAGACTGTCGGAACGGTAAATTGTGGAAAGCTGAAGATGTAAATCGGTTCTTTTTCATTAGACGACTAAAACCAGAGGAACCTTATCGGTTTTTGGGGTTCGAGATTAAATCATCAGTTGTTTTTCACCTTCAGCTTATTTCGAATTCTCGATTTCACTAACAATTTCTTATAGAATACAAGCATTTTCTCACAGAATACAAAAAATTCTCACGGGATGCAAACTAAACATAATAATGTTTGATCATCCCTACAATAGTCACGTGAAAGGTTACATGACGTTACACCGATTAAAGTCTATTTTTAATTTAAAAGGGAAATGAGGCATTGAAATGAAAATTGCCTGATTTCGATGAATAAATGTAAGAAAATGCATCTATTGTATTAAATGAATACATGCCTCTAGTACTATTAACCACGGTCCTTTATCGGGCGAAAAAATCTATGCTGCTTTCATACTGAACTTTTGCTTACTTTTTTCATCTGTTGAAGAGTAATGCTCAATCATTTCTATTCGAAACAATCATTCCTTGTATTTTCAGTTTATGTGCTCGCTTACATTTTTTTTTTCCCATCAATCAATACCAGTTTTTTTTTTTTTTTTTTTTTTTTTGGGGGGGGGGGGGGTCAACATCATTCCAAGAATTTCTATCCAATCTATAGTGTTCGACAGTCTCTGTTCTCGAAATTGAGACGCTTTAAGTACCGGGTTCGAAACCAGGTAGCACTTGTTTTGCAGTTTTTTCGTTTTAACACTAAACCTACCCCGACGGGTCAAATGACCCATTTTAAACTTTTTGTCAGAATTTCTTGCAAATAACATTATCACATCGTCCATGTTTCATGTACCAAATTGTGCTAAATAATATATTTTTGCTATACATAGTAATATATATAACATTTTAAAGACGGGTCACTTGACCCGCTCTGGTAGGAATAGGTATACATGAAGTATCGGTAGGTTTAGTGTTAATGTGAAATGAGCTAGGAACCGCTTAGAAAGACCGTCACGGAGAGCATTCCGTACAGACCTAGGATCCTAGTTAATCGATCCTTAACTCTTACACCATCAACACCATATAGAATTATAATCTGCTAGATAATAAACATCAAAATTGCTAGGTAAAAAGCATCATAATTTCAAACCCACAGTTTAGAATAGCAGGGGAGAAAAAGCGCAATTAAAAATGAGGAAAAAAGGGAATGATACTCAGAAAATTATTAAGATAATTCGCAAATAAAATTTATCTGAGTAAGGGGCGGGAGGTGATAATCGGCGGATGGGCCGTTTGGTTCACTGTAAAAAAAATTGTGTAAGAATACACAACATTATTGAGGGAACTTATTTTCCTCAACCATGTTGAGAAATATTATCAGCTATAGCTGTGTAACAAAGGCATACAATGGAATATTACGCAATTACAACTGGTAACATTTCTCTACATGGATGTAGCGAGTAAGCTGCCTCAATATTGAAGCAGCTTACTTGTCATTATATCACTAATATAATTATATCACTTGTCATTATATCACTCCCCGTGGCAGAAACACGGCGACACGGCGACAATGTCGCAGAAAGAGAAATGCTCTTGCAGAAAGATTTTACTTAAGTCAAATAAATTTTGACGTTGTGTTAAAAAAAAAAAAAAAAAAAAAGAGAGAGAGAGAGAGAGAGAAAGAAACTCAAAGAATGGTTTATAAACTGTTCTGCAGAACAAATTTTCAATTCTGCAGATACGATCGCCTCAATCCTGAATAAGGAGAGAAGATAAATCGGATGTAACTTCCTTGGGCTAGCTTTGATAAGGCATGCATTACCGATTCGTGATGCGGTGATATGATTCGGTGTATCGACACTTTTCACTGGTAACCTCTTCACATCGAATCTTCATTTTCGGGTCTCGAAGCTTTGATTTCGCGCCGCGCCTGCCGCTCGTGTTGTGTGTATTTATTGTATTGCAAAAAGATGTTTTCTCGAAAGAATGTGGCTTTGCGACCATTTTCGGAATTTTTTATTTCATGCATTTTCAGATTCATGCATAACAAAATACCTGCATCCAGTGATTTTTTTTATTAAATAAGTGCGTGATTGCTGCTGTACCGATTTTCATAAATTTTGTGATTTACGCACGACAAATTAGTTTTATCTTGGGATTTTTTTTTCTTTAATGTATGTGAAGCGTGCATACGTGCGTAGTAGTAAATACACGTAAATTTTTTAAAAGCTGCATTAATTTTAATGTTTGGTTCAAACTATGCAATACATTTCACAAATATATACAGAAATAAGACTAAAATTTGTAACGTCTGTAGTTATATGCAAAATAAAAAATGAAGCTGAATGCTTACCTTGCTTCAAAAAATACAAAATCAAGAAATTAATCTTAAAAATACTTTGATTTTTAAAGCATTTTATGTGTAGTAAAAGATCTTAGCAATAAATATTAATGGGTATCTTAAGTTATAAAACTGGTAACTTTTCTAATTTTTTTCTTTACTAATCATTAATTATTTTAATTGTGATTAAAATTCTTAGCTTTAAATTTTGTTGTTTAAGCATAGGAAGTCGTTAAAAAAATTATTAATTTATTTTACAAAAATACTCTTATCACTAGTTTTTACAGCTTGTTCATTTCATTTTTTAAACATTTGAATTTTTGGAAAATGTTTATTCTTTTAATTGAAATATTGCAAATTAAATAGTTATTTTGAATAAAAATCAAACCAAAGGTTTTGTTGAATATCTTTTTTTTTTTTTTTTTTTTTTTTTTTTTTTGTAAGCAAAATCAATTTTATCTAAAGTAGTTGTTTTGAATAAATACTAATTAATCAGCAAATCCTTTTATTTATTTATTTTTATTTACTTATTCGTATAGATATCAATATCAAATATTATTTTTAATTGATTTATATTTATTTCATTCATGTGTAATCATTATTTTCTATTATAGATTTTATCCATGAAATTTGTTACATTTCCCATTTCAACATTCCCTTAAAAATTAAATATTTCACTTGCCTCAATCTTTATGAAAATATTTTGATTATGCTTTGTCTATAATTGTGTTACTTAGATCTTGTATTCTGTTTTACTTTATGTATTTAAATGATGGTATAATTATACATCCTGAATTCTTAAATGTCAAATAATATTTTTTAGATTTCAAATACACATCTTTATGCTTTTTGTATAGGATAATATAAAAAATTAATCTTGTGTATTAGCATGTTATCCTGCATCTTTCTAATAATCTCAAAAACTATAAATGTTGTAAATTATTTATATTTTCTTGTGATATTCAGTATTCTACATTAATTATTAATTTTTTATTTTGAGTTCTGTATTAGATTTTATGTTGTTTGGTTTGCACCTTATGAAATAAGTGCATTTGTGTATTTAAATATATATGTATAATATAAAAAATGTAATCAAATTTTAAAAGTATTTGTAATAATTGTTTAATTTAGATATTTCATGATTTAAATTTGTAGATTTTTTTTATGTGTTACTGCATTTTATGGTTTGAATTCATTGAATATTTTATAAACAATATTGTATATATACATATATTTTTTAAACTTCTTTACACACTATAAATTTTAAGCCAGCACAATCGATTTCGAAAGGACGTAGCCTTTCTTCATCAGGTGCGAAAGAACACGTGCTACTGCCTTGGAGGCAAAAGCAAGACAGTTGTGCTGGCTTAAAATTTATGGTGTGTAAAGAAGTTAATATATATATATTGTTTGTACACCAGTTTTGAATTTTGTTTTGGTAATATTGTATATTAATGTGAACAAAAAATCTGAAGCAAATAAGATCAATAGATTTATTTTCACCTTTCTTAAAAAAAAAAAAAAAAAAAAAAAAACGAGTATTTTCTTGCAATAGTGCAGATATATGCATTTGTGCCTAGTTAAAATATAAATACAGTAGAACTTGGGTAATTCGAAGTTCAAGGGACCAGAGAAAAATTCGAAATATCCAAAAATTCGAATTACATATACTATTTTGTCAAAAAAAGAGATAAACATCCCCCCCCCCCCCCATATTAAATCAATATTTTTTACGAGCTTAATTCTGTACTGATAAGAATAAAGGATTTAAGTCCATATTCTTGATTTTTCAAGAGACGAAAAATAATGTTAAAATAACTAAACACTAATCAGCAGAATCGATTAGGAAAAAGGGATTACGTTGGTTTATACGCTTTATACCATTCAGTGATTGTCAATCTTCATTTAATGAAGGGAAAATTTGGAATTGAATAGTTTATACCAAAGATTAATGTTAAATTTCTAACTTGAATCTTTTTTTACCAATGGATTTTCTCAAAGACTAAATGACATGGATTTAAATCTTTTATACCAATCGATAGAGAATTTTTTTTCTGAGTCTGACTATGTAATTAACTCAAAATCGACATTTTTGGACTTAAATCCTATGCACTTATCAGTACAGAATTATTCAACACTTTTTAAAAAATAGTTAGATATTTTTGATTTATTCTTTAAGTACAATCTTTGTGTCATAGCATATAACTTGATACAAAAATAGAATCTTCTACATTAGACATGACTTTCAATTAAAAAAAACCTCGAAGTTCATGTACATTCACCATATCTTGATGCACTAGCTATGGGCTTCTCTTGTATTTCCTTATCCTTCTTTTGAAAGACCGTTAAAATATATAATGCAGTTTAGCTGAGAAAAATCTTGTACAAATTTTACTGTAATTTAAAGGTAATCGTATGAAAAATTCGAATTATGCAAAATAGAATTCGAATTATCCACGATTTTTTAACACTATTTTAATATAAAATTCGAGGGACCGAGTAAAAAATTCGAATTATCCAGAATTTCGAATTAAACAAGTTCGAATTATTCAAGTTTCACTGTACATTGGTTATACAGAATATTATTTACTATTTAAAAATAATGTATTTTGAATTCGTAAATGTTAACTTCACAAACTATTCCTGCAGAAAGATTTTGGTGTTGATGAAGTTTGTCGCAGAAAGCATAATAAATTTCTGCCACAGGGATATCACTTATGCTGCCTCAGAATATATTTCCTAACTGTTAAAGTTTTTTTTTTTTTTTTTTTTACAAGAGTGAAACAAAAGTACGTATTTTTATGTTACAACCATAACACTGAGGATTATTTTGATAATTGCAGCAAACAAAAAATAGAGAAATATTAATTAAAATATTTTCTTATAATTCATTCCAAAAAAATTTTCCTTGTGCTTCATTAATTGTGTATAAATCTTGAAGCTTAGTCAAACATTCTAAGTATGTTCCAAGTATGTTATAAATTAAAAGAAACACATGCTATTTATGCATTTTTTTTTTTTTTTTTTTTTTAATAGAAAAGATTTGGAAGTAATATACCAGAAAATATAAAAATATATATAAAACACTCCTTACTTCTATACATTAAAATTGGTGTTAATTTGTCTTTAAAAAGTAAATATCTATTTTCCTTCTCTTGAAAGAAATATCGCAATATATTACCAATATCGATATTAACTTGATGATATATCGCGATATTTAGTTTCTGATATCGTTCAGCTCTAGTCCACAACCATGAGGCAGCTTACTTGCCACAATCATGTACAGAAATGTTACCAGTTGTAATTGCGTAACATTCCACTGTATGCCTTTGTTACACAGCTATAGCTGATAACATTTCTCAACCTGGTTGAGGAAAATAAGTTCCCTCAATAATTTTGTGTATTCTTATACAGAAATTTTTTACAGTGTACGTCTTGTGGGCCTACGTTTTTGAGCTGTTCATTGTTTTATAAATTATTAGCATGTTAAGTTTTGTACAATTCCATGCCATACAGACAAATACAGTAAAATAGCAAAGTAACATTCAAATGATATGCACCAAAACGGAATGTACAAAATTTCTCACAATTATTTTAAATAAAAAATTTTTAGCTCGATTCCTTCCATAGAATTTTAAATATAACTGTGACAGAAAACATGAAAAAAAGAGGCATAATTCTTCTAACGGTTGTTTGTTGACTGTCAATTAAATTTTTAAAATACGCAAATTTAACTAACCAAATGTAAAAATCCGAAATATTTCATGAATTAATTCATGAGTTATATCATAAACAAAATGTACGTCTGACCATATATTGACAAATACTCAGATATCTGTCTGGTAATAATCAAATCTGCTTCAGAAATCCTTGAAGAAAAACTGGAATTTGAAATTTTTTTATAAATCTTTTTTTTTTTTTTTTACTTATGAATCTAGAAGAATGTAAAATTCAAACTGGTTTCGAGAAGGTTTCATGTTGAAATAACTAAATTTGAAATCCATAGAAATTTACAACATAACCTGTGTTAAAAGTAATGCAGTAAAATGTTGTAAAAAATGCAGTAAAAAAAAAAAAAAAAACTTGTTGCTAAGGTCCTCACCTATTGTCCCCGATAGCCAAACCCCATGTTATTATGGTAAAAAATATTATCAAAATTAATCACCTTTTCTTTTCTTTTCTTTTTTTTTTTTTTTAATTCCCTTGAGCTATCGTTTTAATATTACACTTTCATATTCAGAAAAATCATAATCATTAAATCTGTACTGATAAGTATAAAGGATTTAAGTCCATATTCTTGATTTTTTAGGAGACGAAAAATAAAGTTATACTAATTAAAATCTAATCAGAAGAATCTATTAGGAAAAAAGGGATTTCGTTGACTTTTACACTTTATACCATTTAATGATTGTCAACCTTCATTTAATAACGGGAAAAAATTTAATTAAATATTTTATACCATACATGAATGCTAAATTTCTGACTTGAATCTTTTTTTACTAATGGATTTTCTCAGAGACTAAATAACATAGACTTAAATCCTTTATACCAATCGATAGAGAATTTTTTTTCTGAGTCTGACAATGTACTTAACTCAAAATCGACATTTTTGGACTTAAATCCTTTATACTTATCAGTACAGAAATTATCCTTGGTTTTCTAAAAACTGATTTTTAAAATTTTTAATATTTCCTTTTAAAGCTATAAAATTCAAAAAATACATTTAAACTTTCTGATTGTGAAAGCATAATTTAAAAAAAAAATATACTTTAGGATAATGAGTAATTTGCATAATAAAAATCCTGATAGAATAACATATAGGTCAAAAGTCACAAAAGTCACTTAGTTCGTTTATGGCATTTTTTATATTCAAAATAGATTATTAAAAATAAAAAAATAAAAATTTTTTTTTAGAAAACGAGAATAAATTTTATGAAATTTTCTGAATGCGAAAAAAAAAAAGATAATTAATCATAACTCTATGAACAAATTTCCCCATAAAATTACACGAGTTTTGCTGTCGCCATGAAAAAACATTAAATTCTTTTAAAAGAGGGATAGGGTTCAGCACAATTGTCCTATCGTTCTATTGTACCTATCGTCGCCAAATCGCTTATTATTCATAAAAGAAAAATTTTTATGGGAATATCTTATTATTTAATTTTTTTTTTTTTTTCATTTTCTCATTTAGAAAATTCACAACCATTAAATTAGTTTATTTGCAAAAACTGATTTTTAAATTATTTTTAAATTTCATTTCATTTTTATGTTAAAAAGTGCTAGAAAAGCATTTAGATTCTTTTCTGCACTTCATATCTTTAAAATGATAGAAAAAAAAAAGAACGAAAAGTTATACTGTCCAATAATTATTTTAGGTCTAATTTATTAAGCACGATATTTCCTCAAGCGAAAAAATGCAAATAGATGTGCATTGTTAAAGCCATTGTTGCGTATTTTTGCACTTTTTTTTTTTTTTTTTTTTTAATTCGAAATTTCTTTTTTTTTTTATGTGTATCACATTTATACAGTTATGGCTAATTTTTTAGGCTAGAATTAGTCATAAAATCTATAATTTAATACTTAATCCTTGCCAAAACATATTATCTCTATACATTAAAAAAAAGTTACTGTCACTGGCGTCAATTTTTTTTTTTGTCTGCGACAGCATCTTCTAGCGGAGGGCAGGGTCCTTCGTGTCATGAGAGGTATCAATGTGTTTCGATTTCTCCAAGGAAGACATTTCAGCTGCTTAGAAATTTCTATCATTTTAATTAAAGAAGTTATCAACTAAAAACGACAAGTTTATGAAGGTACTCTATTTGCCATTTTGAAAAAAGTTTCTCCCAGTGATGTTGTTCTTCTGCATGAAGTCATTTTACATGGGAAAATTAAAATATGTTCCATGGTTGTATGTATGTAGGTAGGTAGGTAGGCAGGTAGGTTGGATTTAACATCGCATCAGAACTGCGCTATGGGTAATTGGCGACGGTCTGGGACGCACCCCTAGACATGTTCTGGAGACATGTCATCACAATTTCAATCCTTCACGGAGGGGATGATCTCCCCGCTTTGGTGATCTCCACAGGTATAGTGTGGATGGGAACATGAAGGACTTTGCGGCCGCGATAGATTTTATGTGCACCAGCCACCATTAGTGTACACGACGGTCTTTGGCCGGCTCGAGTACCGAACCCGCAATCTTCCAGTTCCGTGCTCGGCACTTTACCGAATAGTGTACCGCGGTCCGAAACCATAAATGTAAAAAGAAAGAAAATAAATATCAACTTTTTCTCTCTACTTAAAGAAAAAAAAATAGTTTTCTTACACGGGAAAATTAAAATATGATCCCTGGTTGTAGGTAGGTAGGTTGTATTTGACGTCACACCATTACTGCGCATGGATAATTGGCGACGGTCTGGGACGCACCCCTACGGATGTTTTGGAGACATGCCACCACAGTTTTGGTCCTACACGAAGGGAATGTCTCTCCCACTTCGGTGGCCCCCAGAGATATAATTTTTATGAGAACATGGAGGACACTGCGGCCACGACATATTTTGCGTGCACCAGCCACCATTAGTGTACACGACGGTCTTTGGCCGACTCGAGAACCGAACTTGCAATCTTCCATTTACGAGCTCAGCACTCTACCGACTGGGGTACCGCGGTCCGGCTCTAAGGTTGCGAAAAAGAAATAAAAAGAGTCATATACTAAAGCTGTAATGCAAAATGGTCTAGATATTATGAATTTCTTTCTATTAAAAAAATATAAATATTTCAATTTGACGTTGAATATGAGGATTTCCAAAATATTTTTCTGTTTTTGTCTTGTAATATGCACTATTAATATTCCTTTTCAATGAAAGAAAGCAGCGAATAGGCGGGCAGAGCTCTGCATATGTTAATATGTAAAGTGAGTCGGGGGGGGGAGAGGCGAAGCCTCTCTCGGGGGTTGGTGAGCGAAGCGAGCAGGGGGCAGAGCCCCCTTGTATTAAAAAAAAAAAAAAAAAAAAAAAAAAAAATCTTTTGCCGAAATTTTTACAAATTTTCTGCTAATATATTTTTTAAATATTAATATATATATATATATATACCTCTTGTACCTGAATTTATGCAAATTTTCATAATTTTTTGTAGTTTGTGAATATTATGTTAATTTTTTTTTCTTTTTCTTTCTAGGTGAGTAAAATTTGCTTCTTTGTGTGTGAATGCTGAAGATTATATAAAAATTTTCTTCAATTTCAAACTATCAGGTAAATTAACAGATTTAAAGTTCCTTTTATGATATTTTTAAATTAGTTATTAACAAAATTTTTTAATCTAAATTTTGATAAAAATTTCAAACATTTTTTGCTTTTTAACCATATACTGTGTAAGAAAAGTATTGTAACCATTAAAAAAAAAGGAAAAAAAAAACTATGAAATTTTGGGGTATGGATATGTTTTGAGGTCTGCTGAATTTATTTTTAACATATATATTTTTTCAAGCTAGTGTAGAGATATGTGTGTGTATGCGCATGCAAGTATGCATGTAATAGCTAGCAAGTACTCCAATTTTAACAGAGTTCCTCCGATTTTTATCAGTGTATTCCGTTATCCTGAAAATTATCGAAAAACTCCGATTTTTCAAACTTGACATTTATTTATTAGTTTCTATTTATTAGTTTCTATTTATTTCTTCCATTTCTGTTTTATCTCATTTTATTTTCTTTCTTTCTATACATTTTGGGAATTCATCTTTCCTGCTGAATAAAAGTGCAAAAATTTCGGTAAATATCACTTCCGATTTTGAAAACGTATCATTTTCTTTTTCTCTTATCTACTTGAGCATTTAATTACATACTCCCCTACTGATGATGTAGTCGTTTTGCCCGCACTCTACTCTTTCCCTTCGAACTTCTATATGCGCAATCTCTCCGCCCGCGCAATCTCTCCTAGCTTTACTTTACATCGTAAAAGAAAAAATGCAGACTGGAAAGAAAATCTTGAAACTAATTTTAGAAAAATGTTTTGAGTACAATTAACTTAGAACTTGCAACTTGCCTCAAGTAAGTGTATACACTGCAAAAAAAAAAAAAAAAAAAAAAAATTAAAAGTGCAGGAAAATTCTGGCAGCTGGGGTACCAGTGTTTCTCCGTCAAATATACAGTTTAAAACCGTAAAATTGTATCACTGACATATATTTTACACAGGAATCCTGTAAATCAAACAGGTTTTTTGTTAAAAGTACAGTTTTGTCCTGTATATTTAACGGAGAAATACTGGCACCCCAACTGCCAGATTTTTCCTGTACTTTTAACAGTTTTTTTTTTTTTTTACAGTGTATATGTTTTTTTTTTTTTTTTTTTTTGCTGCTGTTTATTTGACCATTCTTTGATAGTTTCATTGATTTTAAAAAAAATTATATTAAGACTATAGAAATGTAAGGTAAATCTAGGAGAGATTGCGCACATAGGGGATCGGCAGGAAGGAGTACAATGTACTCTCCTCTGAGGCTACAATATCGATAACGGAGTGCCCAATTATATGTGCATGTTCATTGCTTGAACAGTCTAAGATTAAGCGTGGTTATTTTGTCTCGTTTTCAAAAATGTTTGCTTAAATTTTCAAAACCCTTTCAAGGAATTTTTATAGAATGGTAGCATTACAAAATATTTTTTAATTAAACGATTTCCCATGGACACGTTTATAAATTTTACTTATGGCAGGTTGTTGCAGGAAAATTCCATCATTTATAATTTATAACAATGAACGCAACGATTATAGACAACGACAGATTAGGTCAAGAAACAAGAAACCACTCAAACTGAAAAGGGACTTTATTAATTTTAAGTTCAATATATTATCTAGTAACTGAATGTTACTTTTTATTATCTTGTCTAGTTTTTAATCTGCTTCTTTAATTTATTTTCTTTAAATAAAAAAATTTAATCCTTTTTAATTTTATTTTTAATTTTATTTTTAATTTTCTATTTTTAATTTATTTATTTATTTATTTATTTATTTATTTATTTTTAAATTATTAAATTGAAATACCTACATGCAATACAAAAATATTTGTTTGCAAAAACCTTATACTAATGTCATGTAAATGCAATTATCATTGTTAACAATTTAATTGTAGTTAAAATTAGGCGCAATCTCTCCTACCCCATAAGGAGAGATTGGAGAGATACCATCGCAAAATAGCTCTCTTGGTTTTATTACAGCTGTTGCTTTAATCAGCTGTTGCTTTACAGCTGTTGCTTTAGTATAACAACAAAATAGTAATGGAAATGCATAGAAGAAGGATAACTTCAAAGCTATGCACCAACAGTTTAGAAAAAAAATTAAAATTTAGACTTTTTATGACGTTTTGTTGAATTGTGCGCAAACGCTCCTAACTGTACCTTATATCATATATAGGAATCTTATTTAAAATTTTCGAATCATAATAGTTGCTCAATTTTCCTTTTTTCCCCCTCCGAATTTTTAAAGGGCCCAGTCAGTAGAGCGCCAGCCTCGTAATTGGAAAGTTGCGGGTTAGGTACTCGAGCCGGCCAAAGACCGTCGTATACACTAATGGTGGCTGGTGCACGTAAAATCTGTCGTGGCTGCAGTGTTCTCCATGTTCCCATCAAAAATTATATCTCTGGGGGGTCACCGAAGCGGGAGAGCCATCCCTTCCGTGGAGGATCAAAATTGTGATGGCATGTCTCCGGACCACCTCTAGGGGTGTGCCCCAGACCGTCGCCAATTGCCCATTGCGCAGCACTAGTGCGACGTAAAACTCAACCATCCAACCATCCATCCGAATTTTTAAGTCTCTTGCTCCTAATTTTTAGTCATGAGGCTGGCAGCTCTTTCTATGTATGTACTTAAGTGGAACACGATAGTGTCTAATCACTCCATTCAGACCAAATTTGGCAAGTATGTTGTTCGCCGTCGCACAAATAATATCGATTTACGTGGATGTTTAAAATTGGGGTTCTTTTACAAGGATACAAAATACATTTTTATACATTAAGAGTTTACAGATTGAAACTGGCTGACGTTCATTTTAGTAATGTTATTATTATTATTATTATTATTATCATTATTATTATTTTATGTAAAAGATGTTACATTGTTACATCGCTTTTCTAATATATGAACATTATAGAAAATGATGTACATATTACTTATAATAGTTTTTATACATTGTGGCATAAAATAATTTAAACACATTACTTTTTAAGGGCAGTAATTGTCTGAAGTGCATTAAATTATTTAATAGATAACGAAACTGATAGAAATTTGCTGTAATATGCTCAAAATCGCATATTTAATACTTATAGTAACTATAAGCTCTCTTTTGCAAGAGCGCATAAATGAACTGGGATACATCATCGTCCATTGTACAAATATACAGATTTAGAAAAAAAATGCTGAATCATCCTATTACTACCTTCTTTTTATTTATGCATTTATTCGGTGATTCAAATTTATTATGCAACCGTTAATTACAAAACGTTCAGAAAGTTTGGTAAAATCACTTTAGATTTTTATTTATTTCATTTTATTTTAATTCAATATTGCAGTTGTTAAAGCATTTACAATGCAAAATAAATTTCACAATACAATTATTAATACAGGTAAATATACACTCCTGCTCAAAAGTTTAGAAAGATGAATTTATGTGATGATAGTATATTAAATAGCGGAGATATAATCATTTATTTTAAAACTCTAAAACAAATCAGCATGTTTACTTCCATTACCGTACTACCGTAGGTAATGGAAGTATTGGATTCGGTCTGAAAATTCGATATCGGGTTTTCACCTGATTTACACGTTTTAAGGTCCCCTGAGTCCAAAAAAGTAGTTTTTGGCAATTGGTCAGTGTGTATGTATGTATGTATGTGGAGAATCTTCTGGCTATTATAGCTCAGAAACTAATAAAGATAGAGCTACGAAACTTTAGAATTGAAATACGTCTGGTGTACAGATGAAATTTCCAAATTTTGGTGAAAATTGAAAAACCGGAAGTGGGACATCGGAAACCGTAAGTGGGACCGTAAGTCCGTATCTCAAAAACGGGTCTAACGATTTTCTTCAAACTTGCTATATAAACACTCTATTAGATGTCCTTTCGAATGATATAGTTGGTTAGTCCAGGAAAATTGATAGGCGTCCTGTATAAATAGCTCAATTTCAGGCCTCGCAAAGGCGTCCTTTAAAAACGGTTGTCCGGATTTTTTTCAAACTCGCCATTTTAACTCACTTTTAAATATGCTTTTGTATGTAATTATTGTTTTCCTGTCAATAATTGAGTTTAACCGGAAGTGGAACACCGGAAACCGGAAATGGGACCGTAAGTCCGTATCTCAAAAACGGCTCCAACGATTTTCTTCAAATTTGCTATATAAACACTTTATTAGATGTCCTTTCGAATGATATAGTTGGTTAGTTCAGGAAAATTGATAGGCGTCCTGTATAAATAGCTCAATTTCAGGTCTCCCAAGGGCGTTCCTTTAAAAACAGCTGTACGGATTTTTTTCAAACTCGCCATATTAACTCACTTTTAAATATCCTTTTGTATGTAATTATTGTTTTCCGGTCAATAATTGATTTTTTGTAAAAGTTGGTATCTCAAAAATGGCTCTAACGATTTTCTCTTTAGTTCACTTTTATGTTTTCTGATCGCATTATCTCTCAAAAATGTATATAATATGGGTAATAGTGGGTAATGGAAGTCGTGTGGTTGTTTCACACCAGATTTTTTTATTTATGATACAGAGAGTTTTTAACGAAAATTATGCCCACAGACAAATTGAAAAAACGCTTTTGATACTATATACTGCAATCGGAATACAAATATCTTAAATACCTCATGAAACATGAACATTTTTATTAAAAACGTTTTCACTGCGCATGTGAAAAAATTTATTGATAGAATTTTTTTTTTTAATTTTATTGATAAAAAAAATTTTATTGCATAGATTGAGCGCTAGATATATTGGGCAACTTTCATAAAAATTCATTTTAATAGAATAAAGATTAATCAAATTGTAGGCAAATGAACGAGCTAGATTTTAGATATTTTCTAAAAGTTAAAGTTGCATAAGAGGTTTTTCACATGCCGCGTAATTATTTTGAATATCCACAATTATTCCAACCACTTAGCAAAAGTTTGTTTTTCGGAAAAAACCCTTATGATCTCACAAATCTTAGTAAATAAACAAAAATATGTTAGAGTTACAAGCTTATAAGGGGATTTTCACAAAAAAGTACTTTTGGAGCGCGGTTGAAATTTATGGATCTTCAAATTAATTACGCGGCATGTGAAAAAACCTTTATAAAATTTCAAGTCTTGGAAAATACCTACAATCTAACTCGCTCTTTTGCCAACAATTTGCTTAATTTTTATTCTATTCAAATGAACTTTCATTAAAAGTTGCGCAATATATCTAGCTTTCAATCCATGCAATAAAAATTTTTGTATTTTTCGCACATGCGCAGTGAAAACGTTTTTCATAAAAATGCCCATATTTCATGAGATATTTTAGATATTTGTATTCCGATTGCAGTGTATTATTTCAAAAGTGTTTTTCATCTTATCTGAAAGTGGGAATAATTTTCGTTCAAAACTATGTATATTATAAATAAAAAACATACTTTTTTTTTCTTTTTTTAGTTTTAAAATAAATGCTTATATCTTCGTTCCTGTTATCGTTATACATATTTATACATAAATTATACTGGATCTATATTAACATATCCTAAAGTTACAGAACATTTCGTACATTTAATGATACAGGGTTATCACAAACATTATTGATTTTGTTCAATTTGTTATTGGCCCTCTAAATGTTAAATTGAATCAATCTTCAATGAAAAGCATGAGTAAGACCCAGTTCTTTAAATACCCAATGTTCGAAAACATTTCATCGAGAGATACTTGAAAAAAACTGATCGTTTGCAAATCTTGCAAAACTTTTGAGCAGAAGTGTGCTAACAACTATTCATTTTCAACATAAACATTTAATATAGCAACTGAATAGAATATTTATTATTATTATTTTTTTTTTTTTTAAGGGGGTATTAGTACGGCAGGACTATTGTTTTCAATCATCGATTTTAGCGTTCTGTAAATTTGCAACAGCCCACCTTGAATCAATGATGAGTTTCACCTTGAACATGCCAGGTTTTAATTCTCTATACAAAGCTACACCATTCAGCCGATCACTACGAAAATTGGTATAGTTATGAATCCGGACAAAATCTAACTAACGCTGTACTTTTTAGTTCAAATGGGTAATTGGTTCAAAAGATATTAAATAAAAACATCATTTTAACGTTAAAATTATTGAAAAGAAGGAAAGTTAATGAAAGTAAATAAATACATTTTATCCCTACATCAAAACAAATATATTTATTTTTATGTCGGGGGGGGGGATGATTCTGCAATAATTTAATAATTTCCTTGTATTTAAATTAAGAGAAGAGACCTTTTTTTTTTAACGCTCTTTGTATATTTACAATTAAAAAATAATTTCCATTTTTCCCTCTTGCATCAAGTTAAATAGTCTGGTGTGTCACTCACACGACTTTCTCTTACCCTGAAATTTAATAATATAAATACAGGTTGCAGATTAAGAGGTAAGATAATGTGTACTATTATGCAAACCTGCGTTAAACAATTCAAAATAGGCTTCGGAAGAGTTTTATATGATAATGAGTTCTGTGTGAGGGGAGCTACCGCCCCCCTCAATCCCCCGTTTCATTAATGGACCTACATTTATATAGAATTTAATTCGGTTATTAAAAAATAATTTATTGAAATTGTTATTTAAAAAAAATTATCGTTTATGATAATGCAGACGATTTCCATATTAAAGAAGTAGTGTAACACAAAAAAAAAAAAACAATCGATAGCGATAGCTTTATTTTAAATTACCACAGATCGATGGTTCAACCGTTCGTTTTAAAGGTATTGGCGAACTCCTCTGAAAGATACCTATCACGAAAATTTACTCCCCTCGAGTGGGGACTTACCCCAGGGGCGGAGGCGAGGCTCCTACACACACAAATTTTTTTTTCCCAGTTGACTATCTCTATTACAAAAAATATATATTCGTTTCATTTGGTTTAGTGCAGTCTTAAGATGTTAAACTACACTTACCTAAAATTTTCCCCATAGACGTAATGTATTTGAATAATTTTGAGTGTCCCTGTACACGAACCATTCGCTTCATCTCAATGAAAAGCTTACTGTAGCATCCCTATATGATACACATTTAGAATACCGAGTTTGGAATTTCTGCTACTATTTGTTCTTGAGATATGCTGATAACAGACACACAGACCATTCGCTAAAAACATGATTTTCGTATTCAGGGGACCTCAGAACATGTAAATATAACAAAAACTCAGGTTCGAAAATTTGACCCTAAAGCAATGCTTTCTCGACCCTTTGGGTAAAAATATTTAAAATAAAATTTAGAAAAATCTTTGAGAAAAATCGGTAAAGAATTAGAACAGCTTTAGTATAGGACTTTTTGGCGAAATTTGAAAATTGACTTCGGAGTAGCTCGGACGTTTTTCGCTAAAATATTTACTTGCGCATTTGCGATAGCCATTTTAATTCGTCACCAAAATGACAATAAAAATTCAAAAATCGCCAAGGGGTATTGTACATAACTTTATATCCATTATTTAAAAAACAAAAATGGATTTTTTTTCTTAAGTTAATGTAATAATAATAATAATAATAATAATAATAATAATATATATATATATATATATACATATACATATTTTTTTAGTAGAACTCTACTGAAAATGGAGCAAAGATGTTGAAAACAGCCATGCGTCTTCTTTAGGATATTTCCAAGACACGTTTTTAATTTTTTTGTGATCTGCCTTTTTTTTTTTTTTTTTTTTTGGAGCACTAAATTTGTCCTGGGAAATTTATGAAAGCTGCGGTCACGAAGTTTGGTGCTTGAATTGTTTATATATATCCAACAACTAAAGTAACGGGATTTATCGAAGCGAGGACACTAGACTTGAGTATAAATAAAACATTATGTACGATTTTGGAAGTGGAAAAATTGGTTTTCGGAGGGAAATTTCAAAAAATCCGGATTTTTGAGTAGAGCTCTACTAAAAATGCTACAAAGGTATTTAAAACAGACATGTGACTTATTTAAAATATTTCCAAAAACACATTTTGGATTTTTTTTTTTTTTTTTTTTTTTTTTGGGGGGGGGGGGGGTGAGGGGGGAGTTGCAAATTCGAGATCTTCCTTTTGGCGCTAAATTTGTCTTGGGATCTGCGGTCACGAAATTTGGTGCGTAAATTGTTTATATGTATCCGACAGCTATTGTAACGGGATTTTACGAAATTCCTCCCCATGGGGTCGGATGGTAATAAACACGTTTTCCCGTTTGAATTCGCTTTAAATTATCTTATAGTGATGAATTTTGGTGTGTGGATGCTGTTTAAGTGTACACATTATGTACTTTGGTGGGATTTCGCAAAACGTCGAACTTACCCGCTGGGGAAGGGGAAGTAAGAAGCGGGTAAGTTGCTGTCGAAGGCAGTGGGGACCCGGACTCTTCCCGTTGTGAGTGGGAGAAAGCTGTACCGAACACAGCAGGAACTTTTACTTAGATTATTAATAATGATATGTGATTTTGACATCTCATTTAAGTACAGTGTTCAGCGAAGCGGGCAAAGCCAGCTAGTTCCATATAAAGGTGGAATTAACCTAATACAGAATACATATTTTTTGTAAAAAATTCCTTAGATCTAACAAATAAATAGTTTTATTTCATATATTAAAATATAACTTGTTTATATCATATAATAAATCATAATAGAATACAAAGTGTATGGTTATTGCATCACGTTTAAAACGAAAGTTTTATGCAGATTCTTATAAAGTACTTCGTAGAGTGTAATAAAACGAATTATTATATCGAAAATGTACATAGGTATCATTTCATCCCTTTGGTATTATGTAAACAAGACAGTTTTATTTGTTTTGACCCTTAATTTTAAAGTTATTAAAAATAAAAAAGGTATAAATCATTTTTTCTGCAGTGCGGCTTTTTTTTTTTTTTTTTTTTTTTTTTTTTTTTTCTCGCTTAGTGTATATATGTATGTATATGCGTGTGTTTGTTTGTGTCATGATTTATTAATATTTTTATCTAAATATTTTCCTTTATTAATGAAATTGGTACTTGCATTGTATATGATGTCATGTTTCACTCCTCGGAAAAACATTCTATTCTCTAGAATAGCATCAAATATTGTTTATTTTAATTTAAAATAATTTACTTTTACATTTCATTTGTATCTATACTTTTTTTTTTCTTCATTAATTTTCCTTTTTCAAAGTTTTCTGTTTTAGTGAATTAATTTTGAGAACTATTATAGCATTTTCCAATTCTTACGCATAATTTATCTTTCTGATTCGTCATGGTGAAGTAGATATAAAATACAAGCATACGTACTGCCACAGGGTAATATATATAAAATAAACAATAAAGTTCTACGAGACAGCACCCTCACAGCTTAGTTTAACTATTACAGGTATGCATTGAGTCATATCCTATTAAAAATAAAGAAAAAATATATGTATAAAAGGTATGCACTTTGGAACATGCATATAAAACAGTCCTTCGTTTTCATGCCTTTGTAATCAATAATTCTCTGCAAAACGTGTCTCAAATATCAAATTACCGGATGTAAGGTTCACTATTTGAAGCATTTAATCTTTTTTTTTTTTTTTTTTTTACTTGCGCAAAAGGTAAATGCACGCGAGATGTTTTGTCATCAAAATCGCTTTTTCACCACCACCCTCAGCTGTGAAATTGATTTTTTCCGTGCAATTTGGATGCAGTTTTGTAATTAAACGTTTAAATCCATTTGGTTTCTATATATCATGCAGTTTGTTCTGTTTGTTTTCGAGTAATGATAGAAAAATTATTGTTCCTGTTTTCTCCTTATTGCAGTCGAGTTACTTTAATCTGACATTCAAAATGCGGCAGTTAAAAGTGACTCAGATTCTTAAGATTATTGGGTTTATTTTTTATTCATTTATATAGTTTTAACATTGTGTAATAACAATTTATTACAACATTGTATTGCAACAATGCAGTTACATTAGAATTACAAGATTTGTTGAAAATGGCAACATTCTTTGAGAAGACGTAGTCCGCCATAAATGTTATCCATTCAATGTTTGTAGAAATTTTTATTTAAATTCATTCATTGTACTCGAATGATTTTTTAATGCCCATTTCCCCAAAGAATGACATGTCATGGGGTTCATGATTATGCTCTTATACCAAAGAGCATCTTCTTTTAAACCATATATGAGTTCGATTTATTTGAGTGGTTTTTTTTTTTTTTTTTAGGACTGAGGAATTTTAGTCTCAATCTGGGTTTTTTGCGGTGTCATTTTTCGTTAGTCGGACATTTATCGAAATCTAAAATTTATCGAAAATATAATTGAATAATTTGAAAGCGATGTTATAATTTGAAAAAAAAAAAAAAATCTAATAGTCCTCCGTCTTAAACTAAATTCTGCTTTTGCCAGAATTTAAACAAAATCTTTTTTTTTTTTTAAGAAAAGAAAAGAAAATTAATAACAATCAATATCGAAACAAACACTATCGAAAAAGTTTTTTCTTTTAATAATTTTGAATTAGGAAATAAAAAGTGCGCGTGCAAAATGAAATAAGAATAAGTAAAAAAATGAATTTAATGATTTAATTTTTATATAAAACATGTTCACGTGCTATCTTAAAAAGTAGATGTAAAATTTAAAGTTTATGTGGTGCGTGTAGCATCTGTAAAAATTGTTTTAAGAAATAGAATAGAATAAAGAAAGCAACGATGTTGGTTGCATTTTGTTATATAGTTTGAATTTTTGAATTTTATAAAAGTAATGTCTACCGTAGGAATAACTTCTTATGTTAAAACTATAGGGAATTGTTATGCGAGCTACTTTATTTATTTATTTATTTTATTATTTATTTTATTATTATTATTATTATTTTTTTTTTTTTTTTTTCTAGATAAAGGAATATGGATAGATTCGCTATATACTTTTAAATTTTCAATATTTCTATAACATTTTTTGTATTTTTCTTCTATATTTTTTCTCAAACTGATGCGAATAATATAAAAAGCTTACAACTTTTAATTTATTTTTTTAACATAAAAAATAAATAAATAAATAAATAAAAAATACATATGAATGTTAAATTTAAAAATTATAACTGTATAAACAAGAATATCTGATAAAACTGACGTCATAAAAACTTTAACATTTTATTTAGATTTATTTTTTTTTTTCCTTAAGTTTTATTTATTTTACTACGCTAGACCTGCAACATTTGTTGTTATGTGCATTTCTTCATAAGAATTCCACATTAGGCCAACAATCTGGCTTCTTAAGCCATTGTTTAACAATAAAATCAATTAATTTTTCTAGAGCACCTACAAAAAGCATATTTCGCAGGACAAGGTATACTTTACCTAAGCAACTCGATGGGATGTGGAAAGGCAGAACACTTTCTAATAAGAGATTTCATTTTATTACTATCCTTGTACTGTCTAATTATGCCTAAATTTTACAACCTTCCTAAATGCAATCTGATTAAAAGGAAAATTACATTCTTTAATCTCAATTAAAGGGGAAAATAATATGTTTCTGTAGGTCTTATTGTCCACAGATGTGTGCATTTGTAAACCAAATGGGATAATCTCAAATCCCACAACTTGAAGCAATGATAACCATCAGCCCTTTTTTTCCCTCAACGACTTAAATCAACATTATTATTATTACCGCCTGAAATGGAACTAAATTCTGAGGATGGATGGTTGGGGTTTACGTCGCGCTAGCGCTGCGCAGATGAGCAATTGGCGGCGGTCTGGGACACGTCCCTAGAGGTGGTCCGGAGACATGCCATCACAATTTGGATCCTCCACGGAAGGGATGGCTTTCCCGCTTCGGTGACTCCCAGAGGTATAATTTTTTATGGGAACATGGAGGACATTGCGGCCACGACAGATTTTACCTGCACCAGCCACCATTAGTGTACACGACGGTCTTTGGCCGGCTCTAGTACCGAACCCGCAATCTTCCAATTACGAGGCCGGCGCTCTACCGACTGGGCTACCGCGGCCCCTAAATTCTGAGGATTCTTCTGGTTGTTACATTCCTAAATTCTTTTAATGTAGCTCCGGCCTATGTATTTTGTACTATAAAAACTGAACTATAATAATAAGGTGGTTGCATGGATTAAAAATTTTGTAAATGATCATTCAAGACTTCTTAACAACTGTAAAATTTACAATTTTCTTCTTTCCAAACACTTTACCTATTGCACTAAAAAAAAAGTCATTGGGGCAGTCATTGGGGACTGCCGATAGAAGTGAAAACTAAGTAACTTGTGAATTGTATCATCGAGCTATTAGATTATTATTTTTGAATTATTTTTGGTTTGTAAAGAAGTGTTAATATTGTAATATGACTAATACGAGCTATTAGATTATTATTTTTTAATTGTTTTTGGTTTGTAAAGAAGTGTTAATATTGTAATATGACTAATATATATATATATATATATATATATATATATATATATATAATTTATATTGAAAGCAAAAAGAAGAATATAACAGTCTGTATAAAAACACGTGCTTGTACTTTGGGAACTATGGAAAAAGTACATACATACATGAGTATAGAACTAGAAAGAGACAGATGCCAGTAGCCAGTATACTATTCGTATTAGTATACATTTTATACATATATATATATATATATATATATATATGTGTGTGTGTATATGAGGCATGCCGCACCATGCGCTACATATATGGATATATATGTAGAGAGATATACTCTTTGTATATATATAATATATACTAATAACACACGGAGGTATATCTATGTACATATATACACAGTATACATATAGCTCATGGAAAGCGTTCGGTGACGATGACGCGAGTTCCATGATTTTTGTTCACCCAAAAAGTGCTCAACGCGCCTAAGAAGTTTTCACTTCAATAGCTCATGGAAAGCGTTCAGTGACGATGACGCGAGTTCCGTGATTTTTGTTCACCCAAAAAGAGCTCAACGCGCCTAAAGAAGTTTTCACTTAAAAAAAAAAAAAAAAAAAAAAAAACTTTTTAATAAAGATCAGGTAACAAATCTTACTTCGGGTCCACTTTTAATTGTTGCTTCCGACACAAAAACAATGTAACATAGCAAAAAAAAGTTATGAAAAGTTTTGTTTTTCGCTAAATTAAACGGATGTTATTCTTCATTTCTTCAACCGTGTAAATCGGAACCATGCTAAACACATATTGTGTAACTAAAAACTAGATGAAAGCAGAAAGTAGCTCAATCACCTGATATACGATTGCATTAATAAAATAAATGAATGAATAAAACAACTCGTATATATCACACATTGAACCTTATTATTTCCAATCTTAAATGAAAGATATAATATATGCAAACGTTTTTTTAAATGATGCAGTGGTTGAAAAAAAAAAATTTCTGGAATATTACCTCTCTTTTACTGTTTCAAGAGTCCCAAGCAATCTAAGTAAGGAAGAATAAAATATGCATAAGTAAACATCATACATTGAGAAAGCCTCCAACAACTGATTTGTGTTGAAATACTTGAGGACGACACTCCATCAAACGAACAAGTAATATAAAAGAAAAATTTTTAAAGTCAATTCCTACTTACAAACACTATCGAAAAAGTCTTTTTTTAATTAATTTTGAATTAGGAAATAAGAAGCGTGCGTGCAAAATGAAATAAAAATAATTAAAAAATTAAAAAAACTTTTTATATACTATGTTTTAAATATTCTGATGAATCATAGAGCTCTTATCAATGTGCATAAAATTTAGTGATAATGACGTCCATTTTTGTGAGATGCATCATTTCACTTTTTGTAATTTTTTAATGTTCACGTTTAATTAAATGTATATATTTTTATGTCGAAAGAAAATGAACTCGTAATTTTTTTTTTTTTTTTTTTTTTTTTTTTTTTGCAACAATTAAATTATAGCTAATATTTTAATGGATATTTTAACGCTATTATTTTCATATTTTAATTAATTATAAGAAAACTAATCAAAAATTCGAAAATCGGACTTCGAAGTATTGTGTTGTCACCGTGTTCTGAGCAATCCTGAAAGTTTAGTCGGGAAGATAGTTAAAAATCGGTTACAAGATTTGTGCAAGATACATATATAGGGAGAGTGTGAACTAATAGTAGGAATTGAAAAACCGTGCACAGGGGCAGTATAAAGCAACTTCTTACAACTTCCTCGTTGTGTTTCAAAATCTCTTTATAACTTATAATATCTTTTACACCATAAGAACCTAATGATTCTTCATTTTTCGTTCGTTGCTGGTTTTACACTGTACCCGTGTGAATCTTTTTTTTTTTTTTTCCAACTTAATAAAGGATCGCGCTTAATTATTTCGAACTGAAACAACTAACGCGGCATACTTTCAATGTTTTATTCATCATTATTGAACATCAGTAAAATCTAAACATCCTGAACGATGAAAAAACACTCTTTTCATTTCACTGTCATTCAAGGGGGATGACCAGAGACCAAATAGCTCTGCTCTCAACATTGTAGGCAGGAGGTATCAAATACGAAACCAAGTCACACTTACCAATCTAGTTGTTCGAGTTTGTTGTAGTTTTCTTGGAAAATCGCGTGAGTGCGGACTGGAATTCCTTGGAAGCCCCCCCCCCCCCCTCACACACACACACTCACCCAGGGACATTCTAACCTGGCTTGGATCCCTAGTGCAGATAATCAATCTGGAATCCTATACTAACACCTACTTTCATCCAATCTGAAATTTTAAAAATTATACTATACTCCCGATTATCCGCGGAATTGAGTAAACCAAGAAAAAGCTGAAAATGAAAGGTAAATAAAAACAACAACAAATAAAAATTAGGTCAAAAATATAAATGTAATGTGGATAAAACATAATACAAACAATGAAAATATTCACAATTAGTAAAAATATTTGTATTTTATATACTACAGGATGTAAAAATAAGTAAAAATGTGCACTTACGATACAGCTAATGTAACAGTAAATTTATGCGCTAAATTAAACTGTACTGCAGACATGCCAACATTTTAATTTATTTTGGAGTATTGTCCTTTTTACACACCACTTTAATTGTAGAGAATTTTTTTCCAATATGCAATTATCATTAAATAAGGAGAAAAATACCCTCCAAGAAAAGTGGTGTGGAAAAAAAAAAGGGGGGAGAGGGATATGTACTAACAATTTTCTGAATTTAAAATGTCGGCATGACTGGTAGTAGTCCTTCATATTTACTTTTTTTTTTTTTTTTTTTAAATAAATAATACTTTGTTTTAGTTTCTTGTTGAGAAAACCCTTTCTCCTTTTATCCCGTCCTTTTCCTGCGTCCGCGGATAATCCGGAATTCACTATAGTTTAGTTTGATTCTGCCGAAAACTACACCAAAAATTAGTTTGTTATATGAACTATTAACATGCTATTCCTGAAAGACTTAATTAATGTTGAAGTGTCTTCATATACTGATTCTACTTCATAACACTCAATCCTTTGTCTCCAAATCGGGCAGTAATGCCAGTTTGAACGATCGTAACAACTACTGACCGTCGTCCTTGCTTCAAAACTGGGGCATGTAGTCCCTGCAACATTAAACAGACAACGTTAGTTGGATAAATAATAACATACAGCGAACCTTTCGGTCGGTTTGACCCTAATCTGGTACTTTGACGTGTTGGTCATTGTTTAGCCCGGACAATGCACTGATCCCCATCTCTGATGTCGTGATTGTGCATATATAGCCATGGCGGAAAATATAATCGTCCAGTCTGTATAACAGCTTCTAAGAGGACGAATATGTGACAAGGTAGGGCATGACAAAGGCCCCGTTAGGTTAGTAATGTGAAGGCAGCGAATGGAACGGAAAACAGACTTACACACTTTTAATTTAGTAGTTAAAGGCTTGGCGGTCATGGTTAATAAGTTACGAAATTCGTAGTTATTAACGTATTTTTTCGGGCTGAAATGTTATTCATTTTAAAACTGTTATTGTTCGTTTAAAATATGTTGATGGACATCTCCGTTGTTTATAATAGCTTACGTATTGTGTAATAGTAAGATTGATTAGTTAAACATAGATGTTAGTAAGATTTAATCTTCATTATCCTTATACTTGTTTAAGTCAAACAGAAGTTAATACTTGTTAAGTCAACAGAAACTTAGTTAAAAATATTTATCCTATCTCCATAAATTTAAGAATTATGAGATGATTTATGGAGAGAAAAATTCTCTTGTTATATCTTCACGCCACAATGTCCATCTTGGGAAAAAAAAAAAAAAAAACGAAATATTGCAATTTTTACTTTTTTGCTCGGGGAAAAAAAAAAAAAAAAAAAAAAAAAAAGGAATATTCATAAAGTAAGTTCCAGAAAATTTCCTTTTTTCCGGAAACGAAATCTCCATTGAAATAATGATAAATAAATAGATAATTCAATAATTCAATACCAGTTATATAATGTCTACCGCCAAGTTTGTCGCCAAGGCTGTCTTCACTGAAAGTGAATGAACTGACCCTTTATTTTCACTTTGCCTGTAAAACTACTTTCACTACAATAGGACAATAGAAGCAGGGAAAAAGGCTTAATCCGTTGTAATAATATATTAAATGAAGTTGTTCACTTTGGTTCAGTAACAGACGATTTCATTTTGTTCTTTTACAATTATGATAAGTAAATTGAAAAAATTATTTTCTTCAATATTTATTTATTGTTTTAATGAATATATGGCCTGTTTGGGCTATTTTGGTGATATATCAATTACATATAATGAGTTACACTTTTTGTAAGAAAAGTTTCTTCATATAAACTGGGTCATTTAATTACCTTATCGTCAGTCTTTTTGTTCTTTTACGAATAAAAACAACAACAAAACGTAATAAAATGTTTATTTTTATCTTCATGTATGTTTTTTCTTCTTTTCTTCTTTTTTTTTTTTTTTTTCAATTTATTTTATTTATTTATTTATTTATTTTTGTAATGATATAACAAAAAAATTGTGAAAGATAATATCATTTTGTTTTGTTTCTTTTGTGTTGTTCTAAAATCCTAAATCACAGTTCAGGACTTTTATGGCAGCGAGAATTTTTTTCTCAGGACAATAACAATATACACTGGTTCTCATAATTATAAGGACACCCGTTTTTATATATTAACTACACACTGAACACTATTATTTAAACAAATATATATTTTATTAATTTGAATTTCATTAATGGACTATATATTAAAAGTCTTATCGTTTTTCTATCTTAAAAAACTTTAAATACGGTCAAAAAGATGATTTTTTAGGTGTTCACTATTATAAGGACAGCTCAAATCTTAGTAATTTTTTTTTTTTTTTTTTTTCAGTTATTCTTTAAATTGATTTTTTATGAGGTCTCTTTTGAAGGTGAAACATTCAGACATTCTCTCTGGTATATATATATATATATATATTTTAATATTCAGTTTCAATACCATTTCATACAGCATAGATGATATTCTGAATACATTTCAACTATTTAAAATGGCTTTCCACTTGCATGCACTTTTCTAATATTATAAGTTATGGTTTTTTCAACATTTAGGCCACGGAAAAGGCAATAATACAGAAGTTTCTTTCTTCAAGCTATTTCCTATCGTTCTAGAAGTTGAGCAAAAATGTAAGTCTTGTTGAAAAAAATATTATTACCCTACAAAATCTAACAAAAATCTGAGAATTCCACGTTTAAAATATGCGTATATTCTCTTGATGTTCATAATAATAGAAAAAAAATACTAAATTCATTCATCCTTCAGTAGAAACACCTCCCCAGAGCACCATAGATCCACCTTTAAAATGCCCGATTCATATCTGCCTTTAAAAAAATCTGCTCTGTCCTTCGCTATCTTCAGATCGTACCAGTAACTGTCAAAACCATTTGGTTAATCAAGAATGAAATGTTTTTCATCCGAAAATGCAACATTTTACTTTAACACATACGTTCTTTCCCCCATTAAATGCTTATTGATTATTACAGGTTTTTTATTCATTTTAACATATTATTAATTGTTTTAAACATGCATAAATGTGGACCCCAACCTTTCGTTAAAAATTACAAGCAAATTCAGCAGCAGTCATTATGAGTAGAACAGTAAGAGAAATTATGAGTCTTCGATCTCTGTAAAACAACTCTGAATTTGCATCAGATCTCACTCCTATCGAACCAGCAGTTTAACGTTTGATCACATTTCCTTCAGTAATTTTAGATCTTCGAATTTCATTAGAAATTCGGCGGATTGAAATTATCTTTCCACTTAAAAAACACATTTATCATACTTCACTACATGAATGTTCTTTTTTTCGAGGAATTATCAGTAATGTCCGTCCAAGAAAAATTGAAGGCTTATATATGAATAAATCTAGCCCTGTATAGTTAACAAATTTGCATGTCAACTGTAATTTATCCGCTAGTAAGTTAAATAAACCGAAAAAAATCTTGATTGTCCCTTTAATTACGAACATCTAAAAACGCGGAGAAAAAAATATTTTGCACTATTACTTTCTTCTATATGTAATATAGAGAAAGTATTGGATTCACGAAAATTTTCGACCTCCGTTTTTTGACGGATCTACACGTTTTGGGATGTCCTGAACACGAATTGATAGTTTTTAAAAAATGTCTGTCTGTGTGTCTGTCTGTCTGTCTGTCTGTCTGTGTGTCTGTATCATTTTTTTGTGGACGCTGTATCTCACGAACCAATGAATGAAATTTAACCAAACTTGGTATTTAGTTGCACCCTGACATGAACTGGTGCCCATTAGATTTGGGGATCAATAGCTCAACAGGTGGCGTTGTGATCGCATTTTATGCAAATTTTTAACATGGCAGCATAGGACAAAATTCCGTATAAATGAGCATAAAGAGAGTTAATTTAAACTTGTGATTGTAAAATTAATATGAATTATTGATAATAGTAGTAGTTAACTAGGAAAAAAAAATTGTGCATGGGGGGGCATCGGTTCCCCCCCTGGGGGGTAAGTACCCCCCCGGGAGGGTTAAATTTTGAAGATGGGTATCATTCGAAAGATCTCGTCAATACCTTTAAAACGAATGGTTGAACTATAAATCTGTGATAATTTAAAACAAAGTTATCGAATTTTTTTACTTTTAACAAAAAAAAAAAAAAAACTTAGAAAAAAATCGTATTTTTTTTTTTTTTTAACGAAATTTTACCAAACTTGGTATTTAGTTGGTCCCCGACATAAACTGGTGCTGATTATATTTGGGGATGAATAGCTCAACAGGAGGCGCTGTGATAGCATTTTATCTAAATTTTTAACATGGCAGATTAGGACAAAAATTCGTATAAATGTGCATAATAAGAGTTATTTTACACTTGTGATTGTAAAATTAATATGAATTATTGATAATAGTAGTACGTAACTAGGAAAAAAATTTTGTGCATGGGGGGGGCATCGCTTCCCCCCCTGGGGGGTAAATTTTGAAGATGGATATCATTCGAAAGATCTCGTCAATACCTTTAAAACGAATGGTTGAACTATAAATCTGTGATAATTTAAAACAAAGTTATCGAATTTTTTTACTTTTAACCAAAAAAAAAAAAAAAAAAAAAAAAAAAATTCGCCATTTTTTTTTTTTTTTTTTTTTTTTTTTTATTGTTACTGATTGAATATGTATAGGAAAATATAGAAGAAAGTCTCGTGGTGGCCACAACATACTAGTTTTTTATTAATTTTGTTTCTTATTGAAAAAATTATAGCAGTTTTGGTTTTTAGAATGTTAGATATATTAAGTGCACTTAGTATAATCTTGTTCACAATTATTTTTTACATTAGTTATTTCAAAACATAAAGTGTCCTTATAAATATGAGAAGGAGAGTATTATAAGACTAGACACAAAAGCAATTGCATTCTTACAAGTGGTCGAGTGATAAATATAAATTTTTCTGTAACTTAATATCATCGCTACCACGTCAAACTATCGAATGTGCAAAAATGCTTTTTTCATAATCGATATCTTGCGCTTGCTTTTAGAATGATAAGTGGATTGCACAGGAAAAATACATTTAATTATTAACTTATCACTATAAGAAATATACAAAATTAGGTTATATTGGACAGGCGCTAATTTTGAGTCCATGATTACATCCAAACGTTTCGTAAAAATTGCATCCAAAAGTTCCATAACTAAAATGTAACCAATTAGTTAATGCGTTGTAACTAAAATATGAGTTCTGCAATTATTATCATCATCACACGATGGGGAACATGATAAATTTTGACAAATTACTCACTATGGAAAGTACAATAAATTTATTACAACAATTACTTAAACTATGTTTATAACCTTTTCTTAATTTTACTATGCCTTATAGTAAATTCTTATATAAAGTCACAAAATAATCATTATAAACAGTAAGCTTGGACACTTCATATTGTTTTCAACAAATTCAAGCAATTTGGTATGTTACCATGTTAGTTATTAAAGAATAATACTTTTTTAATTTTCCATCATACTATAGGTATGGGGAACTTAGGTAATCGTGAAAATTTTCGACCTCGGTTTTTTGACTTTTTTACACGTTTTCAGGTGTGAGGAATCCGAAAATATCAAAATGGTATGGTGCCCGTGTGTAGGGTGCTTGTTAGTTTGTTATAGTATTAGTTTATTAGTCTGTGTACACGATATCTCACGAACAAATGATCGCAGAGAGGTCGGGCCAGTTTTAAAATATTATTTATGACTCTGGCAAAAACCCTATTCATTTTCAACATTCAAATTAAAAACTTAGTAAGTTATTTGAAATTTGCGATTTTCTTAACATGGGAGACTAGGGCAAAATTTCACTTAAACATTCGTTAAATGGAATATTGAAGTGTTGGCATAATATAAATTAAAATGTGTGGAAACAAATATGTGATGGGGAACTGCGCAGAGTCTACCTATGCCATCTAGTTAATCATAAAATCGCTGTCACTTCAAGACCTATTACAAAAACTTCAACAAATTTATAACACAAATTTTTTAAAATTTGGTTTTGAATTCAGTTGAAAGTTAAACTGGTTTGACGCATTATGAAAATATCATATAAATGATGTGGTATATCGACTTATATAAAACTAAGTAGATTAAATTAGTAATATTAGAAATGTCTGCCACAGAAAAGTAATTGAGCAAAAGGTGCATATTCGCTTATACACGAAATTGACATAAATAACCGCGCTTTCGATTTTAGACATTTTGTGAAATATCTCGAAAAATAGCAAGAAATTAAAACTTCTTCACACACCATAAATTTTAAATCAGCACAACCGGTTTCGAAAGGACGTAGCCTTTCTTCATCAGGCGCAAACACGTGCAACTGCCTTGGAGGCAAAAGCAAGACTGAAAACAGGACAAAATCAAGAGGGGGAGGAGCAACATAAACAACCAATAGGAAGCAACATGCAGGGCAGGACCAATCAGAGAGGAACACAAGTACATACACACCACAAAAAGAGGAGGGAGAAAAGGAGAAAACAATATTTTTTTTTTTTTTTTTTTTTATAAATTTCAATAAAATTAAACTAATAAGTAAATTTAATAAAATTTAACAATTAATTATTTTTATTATTTTTTATTATTTAATTAGAATTATTTTATTTTATTGAATTAAACAAATTTTTCCAGGCTGTAGACAGCAAAGTGGAATCAGATTTCTCATTGACAATTTTATCACGATTAAGGTAAATAGCTAAATTTTCCAAAAAATCCAGTTCGGAAACGCGTTTGGCATGAAAGATAATTTTGGCACTCTTAAAATTAAAACTATGATCAAATTCCCAACTGTGCTTCGCAATAGAAGATTTAGAAATTTCTTGATTAACAACATACCGAGAATGTTCACGTAAACGACATTCAAGATTTCTTTTAGTTTGACCAATATAAGATAAATCACAGTTATTACAAGGGACGTTATAGATACCCCATTTTTGAAGCTCAGGAACAGGGGATTTGGTTGAAGGGAATTGGAATTTATTGACAGGTTTAAAAATAACGTGAAAATTGAAACGCTTCAAAACTTTGGCTAATTTAAAACATAAGGGGGGATAAAAAGGTAAGACAACAATATTATCAGGTTTAATTTTATCATCAATGGAAAGAGTAGAATTATAATTTGGCCTACTGAACTTTTTGAGAGCTTTATCAATTATAGAGGGCCTAAAACCTCTTTTAATAGCAGCAGACTTTAAATAATTCAGTTCTTCTTTAAGAGAAGAAGTATCAGAACAAATTTTAAGGGCACGATACACGTAAGTGTAAAAGGTGCCAATTTTTTGTTTAGCCGGATGATTAGAGAGAGCATGGGGAGGGTTAGAAACAGAGAAAGGTTTCCTGTACACAGAGGTTTTAAAAGAGGAATCGTACCTAGTAACTAAAACATCAAGAAAGGGAAGTTGATTACAATTTTCTAACTCGAAGGTAAACTGAATATGGGGATCAATAGAATTAGCAATATTAAGAATGGCAGAAACATCAAACGGATTTTCAACAAGAATGAAAGTGTCATCTACGTAGCGTAACCAGCATTTTAAATTTAACATTTTTAATAATTTTTCCTCAAAATAATGCATATAGATATCGGCAAGAATTGGAGATAAAGGATTACCCATACTTAAACCATCACACTGTTTATAAAATTTGTTATTAAATTCAAAAGTAGTTTGGGAAACACAGAGTTTAGTAAGATTGACAAATTCTTTGATTTCAATGTCAGAATAATGAAATTCGCGTAACCTTTTTTCTAAACAATTAAGCGCACCTTCAGTGGGGACGTTAGTAAATAAAGACTTCACATCAAGAGATAACATTGAGCAATTTACAGGATTCAAATTATTTAACTTCATAACAAAATCATAGGAATTTTTTATAGTATGACTATTAGTGCTGCATAAAGGAGAAAAAATAGAAGCTAAAAATTTAGAGAGGGGATAAGTAGCAGTACCAATATTCGAAACAATAGGTCTGAGTGGAACATTATTTTTATGAACTTTAGGTAAAGCATAAAAACGAGCACAAATTGCTGAAGAAGGGGAAACCGAGAATTTGGTATTGTCATTAAGAACAGTGGAATTTTTAACAGCTTTTTGAACATAGCTTAGAAGAGATTTAGTTTGGTCTTTTTTAATTTCAGTATAAGGTCCTTCAGATAAAAGAGAATTAACTTTATCAACATAATCAGTTTTGTCCATGAGAACAATCTGGCCACCTTTATCAGCTTTAGTAATGACAAGATTTTGATTAGATTTAAGTTCCTTAAGAGCAACACTTTCAGATTTAGAAAGATTAGATTTATAATTGGAATTATTGGAAGAAATGCAATCAGCAAGAATATGGCGCAGAGATTCTTTTTGAGCGGTAGATATTTTACTATATTTTAAAGAAGCCTCAATGGGAGCAATTAATTTAGAAATTGAAGGTTTACAAGATTGGGAAAAATTTAAACCGAGTTCTAACACTTTATTTTGTTCGGCAGTTAAGTTATGTGAAGACAGATTAACAATGTAATTTTCTTCAGGAACTTTGTTAATTTTACGAGAGGATTTTTGGTTTTTACACAAAACAGAAAACTTAGAATCTAAATTACGCTGATGAGCAGCATTAAGTGAATGTAAGGAAAAATAATTATCATTTTCCGAAACAGCAAAATCATTGAAGTTTTTTCCAAGGAAGAGATGAAGCTCATAAAGCTCTTCCTCAATTTTGGCGATACGTTGACGAAAATCTTGAATACAAGCATTTAAGAGAATAAATTTGGAGCGAAATAAGGCTTTAGATACTCTACCAGTTACTGGAACAGAACACTGCAATTTAATAAAATTAGGAATAACTTTGTTATATTTGCATTTTTGAAGAAACCTCAGATGGTTAAGAAATTTTACACGTTTACGTCTAAGTTTACAAAATCTGTTGAAATGGGAGTTAAACATGGTAGCACAAAAATAATGTTAAAGTAGTTAAAATAAATACAAAAAATATAATAAAACTACAAACTGACTAAAAAAGTAAAAGCATGCAAAAATAAATAAGTGACAAATTGACAAAAAAGTAAAAGCATGCAAAAAAACAAATAAGTGACAAATACACAAAAAAGTAAAAGCATGCAAAAAATATAAATGAAATAGAATTACCTGGAACACAGGATCGTGAATAAACAAGAGAAACCCAGAATCAGGTTAATCACCAAAAATAAATTCAAAAAAATTCAAAAAACTGGTGTACAGATAATAGCAAGAAATTAAAACTTCTTCACACACCATAAATTTTAAATCAGCACAACCGGTTTCGAAAGGACGTAGCCTTTCTTCATCAGGCGCAAACACGTGCAACTGCCTTGGAGGCAAAAGCAAGACTGAAAACAGGACAAAATCAAGAGGGGGAGGAGCAACATAAACAACCAATAGGAAGCAACATGCAGGGCAGGACCAATCAGAGAGGAACACAAGTACATACACACCACAAAAAGAGGAGGGAGAAAAGGAGAAAACAATATTTTTTTTTTTTTTTTTTTTTTTTTTATAAATTTCAATAAAATTAAACTAATAAGTAAATTTAATAAAATTTAACAATTAATTATTTTTATTATTTTTTATTATTTAATTAGAATTATTTTATTTTATTGAATTAAACAAATTTTTCCAGGCTGTAGACAGCAAAGTGGAATCAGATTTCTCATTGACAATTTTATCACGATTAAGGTAAATAGCTAAATTTTCCAAAAAATCCAGTTCGGAAACGCGTTTGGCATGAAAGATAATTTTGGCACTCTTAAAATTAAAACTATGATCAAATTCCCAACTGTGCTTCGCAATAGAAGATTTAGAAATTTCTTGATTAACAACATACCGAGAATGTTCACGTAAACGACATTCAAGATTTCTTTTAGTTTGACCAATATAAGATAAATCACAGTTATTACAAGGGACGTTATAGATACCCCATTTTTGAAGCTCAGGAACAGGGGATTTGGTTGAAGGGAATTGGAATTTATTGACAGGTTTAAAAATAACGTGAAAATTGAAACGCTTCAAAACTTTGGCTAATTTAAAACTTTTGGCTCTCAAAAAGTTCAGTAGGCCAAATTATAATTCTACTCTTTCCATTGATGATAAAATTAAACCTGATAATATTGTTGTCTTACCTTTTTATCCCCCCTTATGTTTTAAATTAGCCAAAGTTTTGAAGCGTTTCAATTTTCACGTTATTTTTAAACCTGTCAATAAATTCCAATTCCCTTCAACCAAATCCCCTGTTCCTGAGCTTCAAAAATGGGGTATCTATAACGTCCCTTGTAATAACTGTGATTTATCTTATATTGGTCAAACTAAAAGAAATCTTGAATGTCGTTTACGTGAACATTCTCGGTATGTTGTTAATCAAGAAATTTCTAAATCTTCTATTGCGAAGCACAGTTGGGAATTTGATCATAGTTTTAATTTTAAGAGTGCCAAAATTATCTTTCATGCCAAACGCGTTTCCGAACTGGATTTTTTGGAAAATTTAGCTATTTACCTTAATCGTGATAAAATTGTCAATGAGAAATCTGATTCCACTTTGCTGTCTACAGCCTGGAAAAATTTGTTTAATTCAATAAAATAAAATAATTCTAATTAAATAATAAAAAATAATAAAAATAATTAATTGTTAAATTTTATTAAATTTACTTATTAGTTTAATTTTATTGAAATTTATAAAAAAAAAAAAAAAAAAAAAAAAAAAAATATTGTTTTCTCCTTTTCTCCCTCCTCTTTTTGTGGTGTGTATGTACTTGTGTTCCTCTCTGATTGGTCCTGCCCTGCATGTTGCTTCCTATTGGTTGTTTATGTTGCTCCTCCCCCTCTTGATTTTGTCCTGTTTTCAGTCTTGCTTTTGCCTCCAAGGCAGTTGCACGTGTTTGCGCCTGATGAAGAAAGGCTACGTCCTTTCGAAACCGGTTGTGCTGATTTAAAATTTATGGTGTGTGAAGAAGTTTTAATTTCTTGCTATTATCTGTACACCAGTTTTTTGAATTTTTTTGAATCTCGAAAAATATTTAACGAATTATCCTGAAACTTCGATTATGCAAAGAGCATGTTATACTTCATACACTTCAGTGAAAAATTTTCTCCAAAGACTAAAAGAAGATCAATAATAAATAAATAGATAAATAAATTGTTTTAGATCACTCTGTAAAATGAAATGCTTCAAGTGCGTTATAGCTGTAGCATGTAATTATGTGGCTTTTTTTAATTATCTGTATTTATTTGTATCGGAGGAGCATGTATTTTACAGGTATATGAAGAAAAATATAAAACAAAAATTCTTTATTTTATTATTATTATCAGGGTTTAAACTGCCATTAGTTTTTTTAGCATTTTGCTAAAAGGTATCATATTTTGCTAAAACATGTCGGTCAGAATTTCGCTAAAAAGCTAAAACTGCATAACTGTATAAAATATCTCTATATAAAAAATAACTCAGATTTTTTTATTTATTTATTTATTTATTTATTTATTTATTTATTTTTTGTAATATTTGCAGCAAAAACTACGAAAGGACAAATTTTTGGGAATCATTATTTACATAGTAATTTGGATTTATTTTTAATTTTCAATGATTGAATTTAAATGCAAAAATATTTAAAAGTATGTCAGAATTCAGAATTTGCTTCATAGAAGCATTCTTAGCACTAGTATTTCACGATTATCTACCACTACACTTTACTTAATTTTTAAATTGCTTTTTTATTTTACACATATGATATGAATACCTCTTTTTCTATTGTTAAAATCAAAACATAGTTTCCCTGATTCATATTTTTAAAGTCACAAATATGGATGCTTGGTTAAAATCATCAATGAACAAAAGGAATAGAAAACAAAACTGAGGATAACAAAGCTAAGGAAAAGAAATCAATGGTATCCAAAGAATTAATTAACTTTCGAAAAAGCTAAAATAGTGCTTGCCTATTTTCGCTAAAATGCTAAAGTAATTTTTTTGCCAGGTTAAACCCTGATTATTATAATTACTATATTATTATTACTATTATTATTATTATTACTATTATTATTATTATTACTATATTATTATTACTATTATTATTATTATTACTGTATTATTATTACTATTATTATTATAACAGGCAGTGTATTCAACCCAGTGCTAAGTTTTGTTTTTAGAAGGATTTCAGTTCCTCGAAAAAAGGAGGAAAACAATAGGAATTTTTTTCTGTATTCATTTACAATAAAGGTAACTTATATTACTAATGATTGAATGAAAATAAAATTTGAGTAAAATCCCTTGTAGTTTTTTTTTTTTTTTTTTTTTTTTTTTTTTTCTTAAGAAAAACTGAATTTTAGTTCCTTTTATCAACGATAATGTTTTTCAATTTTCGCAATATATGCTTCGAATTTTCTCATAAGAAGCTCAATGTCTAGACTATGAAAAAAAAAAAAAAAAAAAACAGACACTTGCGCATGCGCAGTTAAATATTATTTTGCAAAAAAAATTCTTATATTTTTTCACATATTTAATAATTTGATATTATAATTGCAGTATGTTGTATATGCCGGGTCTATGTCAAAACATCGCCGGGAATAACGTCGCCCGTCAATTCATCGCCGTCAAAACATCGCTTGTCAAAACGTCGCCTAGTCAATAACATCGCCTCGACAATAACATAGCCGATAGAAAACAAAGCGTTTTTTTTTTTTTTTTTTTTTTTTTTTTGTTAATAACAATTGAATAGACTAAACATTAGAAGGAATTTTTTTTTTTTTTTTTCGTTTGTTTGTTCAACTACAATTTATAGATTAAATATAAATGTCGGATTTATTTTTTCTGTCATGACGACACTATTTTTAACATCTTTCTTTTTTATTACACGCTTCTTTAAACATAAAAAAGTTTGAATTTCAGCTCTAAAAAATGTAAATATATATGTTTAAAAAAAGTATAGGAATAATGAAAACTTCCGATCACAAGTTTTCAATGGATCTACACGTTTTGAGATATCTTGAATATTTTTTAAAAGTCACCTTTAGAAAATGTCTGTGGACTTCTAAAATTTTGTAGACGCTGTATCGATTGGAATAATTGGTAAAAATTAACCAAACTTGATACTTGGTAGACTTTAACTTAAATTTAATTTTGATTAGATATTGGGGGGTGCCAACAGATGGCAATGCTATGCTGTAATTTTCCCTCTTTTAAGGAAAATCTATATCTCAGCTTCTATAGGGCTATAAATGCACTAAACTTGGCCATTGGAATGGATGTTATGCAAAATAATGCTCATTCGATTTAAATGCAAATGGGCCGATAGGTGGCGCTACTATGGTGCAATTTAAGCAAAAGTTCCTATGTAAAAACAGTACACTTGATACGGTTTTGTTAAATAAATCTTTATCGAATTGTGTTCTTACACTGACTAAGAACAGGATTCGACAAGGATTTATTTAGCAAAAACGTATGAAGTGTACTTTTTTTACATACGAAATTTTGCAAGTATTCGGACACTTTTGTTACCGACTGTATATTAGGTAAAATTATTTTGATTCACTTTGGGTGTGTAGAAGTCGAACAGGTGGCACTGTTATGCTGTATCATAGTTTCTATTCACAGGCAGGCTATATTTCAGTTTCTATGTTATCTAAAAGAACCAAAGTTCCTATGTGAGCTACATATTGTAAAAAATTACGCTAATTGTATTTGAATGCATATCAGTCCACAGATGGTGCTACTATCACTTTTTGCGTATTTTCAGATAGCCATGTCACCATCTAGTAGTTAAAACTGCATCGACACGCAATGCAAAATATGATTTGTGAGAAGTTACGTTTATTACATTTTTGTGCATATCAATCGGTGAGATACCCAGTTATAAACAATGACATAGAAGATAGAACCTTTTTTGTGATGACCACAACATAGGTTTTTTTATTACTTTCTTCATATTCAATTGAAAAAGTTTTGATTTCGTAAACATTTTAGACTTCCTTTTTTCGATGGATTTACACGTTTTAAGAGGTTCAGAACACGATTAAGTCTTCTTTAGAAAATCTTTGTCTCTCCGTCTGCCAGTACATGTGACAAAAAAATTTTGGCAACTATATCTCAGAAACTACAGAGCAAAATTTACTGTAAATTTATATGTAGTTGCACCTTACATAAATTGCCATCAACTTTTGGTACAAATCGCTCAACAGATGGCGCTGCTATACTGCGATTTTTCTCAATTTAGGGAAGGCTATATCTCAAGTTCTGTAGTGAGTAATCAAACAAAACTTGGTCATTATAACACATTATACTGATTCAATTTGGGTGCATATCGACTAATAAGTAGCGCTGCTATACAATTTTTATTTTTTCAAGGAGAGGCTATATTTTAGATTTTACTGCATATAAATGCACAAAACTTAATATGTAAGAAATGAAGATTATGAAACCCTTTATTAGTTCAATTTGGATGCATATCACCCAACAGGTAACGCTTATGTGCATCAATTTATCTCAAAAATAGGAATGTTAAATCTCAACTTTTAAAACATATACATGCATCAAACTTAATGTATGAGATAGCCATTATGAAAACGGATGCCAAGTTAATTTGGGTGTATATCGGTAAACAAGTGGCCCTCTTATAGCTTACATAAAACAAGATAAAAAATAAGAGAAAATTATCTGATGTTACTACCGGCCCCCCTCAACCCCACGTTTCATTATTGTAACTACATTTATAGAGAATTCAAATCTGTTATTAAGTTCAAAAGTTCTTTTAAAATTATTTAGACAACGTTCCCACGCATCATTCCTTAAAACTTGTCAATCTTGAACAAACTTTTCTGGTAACAAACGTATTCACTTCAAAATATATCATTTGGATCGCCTGAAATTAATATATATTTTTTAATTTACTCTAACAGACACAGGCACGGGCAAAGATCAAACTATAAAACTTGACTTCGGTATTCAGGAGGCTTCAAAAGTGTAAATATACAAGAAAACAATCGATGAATATTTAGCTTAAAAAATACATTATTTACCATATAACTTTAAGGAATTAATTTCAATTCTTGAGCAGCTTTCCTAGAGATGGTAAAATATTATATGTTATAGTGTATTATAGTAAAGCACTTCCACTAACAAATAAAGAAGAATGTTATGACTTAAATATTGGCAGCCCTGTATATCTTCCGAAAGTTATGTACGCATCACATGGTGCACATAAATATAATCCTAAATTAATATAATAACACACAGCACAACCTGAAATACACTTCCATCAATTTTCAAGTATTGTCGCATTATAATCTAGTATCCCTGTAAACGAACAGTGAATGATTTCTATACCATATTCTACATGAGGCATGTTTTTATGCATATAAAAAATATACATTCATTTCATTTGGTTTAGTGCAGTCTATAGATGTTAAACTCTACTTAACTGCAATTTCCCCCATAGACGTAATGTATTTGAATACTCTTGCGTGTCCCTGTACACGAACGATTCACTTCATCTCAACAAAAAGATTAGTGTAGCATCTTTATATGGTATACATTTAGAATACCAAGTTTGGAATCTCTGCTTCTATTTGTTCTTGAGATATGCTGATAATAGACAGACACGCACGCAGACAGCCCCCCCCCCCCCACACACACACACATACATACACAAACACACACAGACCAACCGCTAAAAACAGGATTTTCGTATTCAGAGGACCTCAAAACGTGTAAATATAACAAAAACTCACGTTCGAAAATTTGACCCTAAAACAATACTTTCTGTACCTTATGGGTAAGAGAAAGTAATAATAATAATAATAAATAAATAAAAAGATGGCAAAGTATTCTTAAAAATTCATTGAAATATTGTAAAATGTGCAATTTTTAACTGAAAATATTTATTTTAGTAGCATTTGATAGAATCATAGAATTATCTGTAATTCAGAAAAAAAAAAAAAAAAAGAAAGAAACTATTATTTTAGATTAATGCATAAAAAAAAAAAAAAAAAAGAAAAAAGAAAAAGAAGAAGAAGAAGAGAGAGAGAGAAAAAAAAATGAAATATAATTTCCGGAAGAGATCTAGATTTACAGATAATCTATTTTAATAGCCGCCAATTTGTCGGCAACTCTGACTCCGCTGCTTAGAAAACCAGACATCCTATCCTAAATAATAACTTATCATTCGGCTATGTTTTTGTCATCGATGATTTTAACACAACGATGTTTTTGCGGCGATGTTTTGTCGTCTATGTTTTGACGCGCGATGTTTTTTCCGGCGATGTTATGACGCGATACCGTATATGCCATGCCAAGTTTCCTAAAAAGAACATTGAATTGGTTAAATATTCTGCATGTATAACAAAAGATTTTATTGGGTTAAATATTCTGCATGTTATAACAATATATATATATATATATATATATATATATATATATATATATATTATTATTATTATTATTATTATTATTATTATTATTATTATTATTATGAAAATTTTTGGGGAAACCATAATTTATCTACAAATATACTTGCTATTCAGATACAAATGAATACAGATTTAAAGAAAAATAAAATCACATGCTACAGTTAAAACGCATTTCAAGTATTATTTCTTACTATATGATCACAAACATTCTCCGTACTTCCTTGACTTGTTACTGGTACTTTCTTTATTATTAGGAACAAAACTTTCGCTGAAATATATAAGGCATAACTTACTCTTTACATGTCCAAAGTTCCAGGATAATTCGTCAAATATTTTCCTGCCTATTTAACAAAATGCCTAAAATTGAAAATGCTCAGGCACTTTTGTCAAGATAACGTAGTAGTTAAATCATGTAACTACGTTTAAATTTAAATTGTAAAATAATTATATATGATCATTTATTTCATTTCATCATCACTTGTAAAACATGTTTAACGGTTATTTCGAAATTCCCCATATAATATTAAATCCTTCCGTAATTTTAAGACTTCCTTCAAAAGCAAGATGAAGGTCATTTTATAAATCTTAACCTTCACAATTCTAACCTTTTATCAGGTTAATAGTGATCGGATTTATAAATAATAACATGAAAATTTTAAAAATTCTGAATGTGCATTTCGAGAAATTCTCGCATGATTTTCTGGAATTGAATCATAAACCAAGAATATAGTTGCTAAAACTCACCTCTTGTATTCGCATTTATTTGCAGAGATTTTTAAATAAGTTTGACCTCTGTAGTATAGACAAAAACTCTAGAATTGTAATAGGGGTTTCTAGAACTCGCTTTCAAAGGGGACTAGAATTTGTATGAATGACATGGAACTATGTCATCCATACAAATTCTAGTCCCCTTTGAAAGCAAGTTCTAGAGCCACTTTTTTACTAGAGCCACAATTTAGATTCTAGTTGTGAGTTACAGAATTTTTTCTTAGTGTATGTCAATAAAACTGCTTCAGAATCTTCTTTCCAAAGTTTTTAAAGTTCGTTGGAAATACAGTATCTCATATCGCACACCTTAAATTGCAATAATATGTCGAGACTAGTGTAGAATTTTAAAAAAAAAAAAAAAAAAAAAGAAATCTTTAGAGCTATAATGATGTCAGTTTTACCCTGAAGTTTAATTTTTCACAAAGTTTTATATCAATTTTAATATTTACGCGTGAATTTCTTTTCATTTCAATTTTCTTTTTTAAAGTACTCGTAAACTTTTATGGCAACAATAAAAAACTAAAATTAATTATGTATTTTTATCTAAAAAAGGACTTCTTCAACTTTTTTGATACTGTCCGTTTCGATACTGATTATTATTAATTTTCTTTTCTTTTTCTTTCTAAAAAAAAAAAAAAAAAAAAAAAAAAAATCTTTAGAGCTATAATGATGTCAGTTTTACCCTGAAGTTTAATTTTTCACAAATTTTTATATCAATTTTAATATTTACGCGTGAATTTCTTTTCATTTCATTTTTTTTTTTTAAATTAACTACTCGTAAACTTTTATGGCAACAATAAAAAACTAAAATTAATTATGTATTTTTATCTAAAAAAGGACTTCTTCAACTTTTTTGATACTGTCCGTTTCGATACTGATTATTATTAATTTTCTTTTCTTTTTCTTTCTAAAAAAAAAAAAAAAAAAAATCTTTAGAGCTATAATGATGTCAGTTTTACCCTGAAGTTTAATTTTTCACAAAGTTTTATATCAATTTTAATATTTACGCGTGAATTTCTTTTCATTTCAATTTTCTTTTTTAAATCAACTACTCGTAAACTTTTATGGCAACAATAAAAAACTAAAATTAATTATGTATTTTTATCTAAAAAAGGACTTCTTCAACTTTTTTGATACTGTCTGTTTCGATACTGATTATTATTAATTTTCTTTTTTTTTTTCTTTCAAAAAAAAAAAAAAAAAGAAAGAAAGAAATCTTTAGAGCTATAATGATGTCAGTTTTACCCTGAAGTTTAATTTTTCACAAAGTTTTATATCAATTTTAATATTTACGCGTGAATTTCTTTTCATTTCAATTTTCTTTTTTAAATCAACTACTCGTAAACTTTTATGGCAACAATAAAAAACTAAAATTAATTATGTATTTTTATCTAAAAAAGGACTTCTTCAACTTTTTTGATACTGTCCGTTTCGATACTGATTATTATTAATTTTCTTTTCTTTTTCTTTCTAAAAAAAAAAAAAAAAAAAAAAAAAAAAAAAAATCTTTAGAGCTATAATGATGTCAGTTTTACCCTGAAGTTTAATTTTTCACAAAGTTTTATATCAATTTTAATATTTACGCGTGAATTTCTTTTCATTTCAATTTTCTTTTTTAAATCAACTACTCGTAAACTTTTATGGCAACAATAAAAAACTAAAATTAATTATGTATTTTTATCTAAAAAAGGACTTCTTCAACTTTTTTGATACTGTCCGTTTCGATACTGATTATTATTAATTTTCTTTTCTTTTTCTTTCTAAAAAAAAAAAAAAAAAATCTTTAGAGCTATAATGATGTCAGTTTTACCCTGAAGTTTAATTTTTCACAAAGTTTTATATCAATTTTAATATTTACGCGTGAATTTCTTTTCATTTCAATTTTCTTTTTTAAATTAACTACTCGTAAACTTTTATGGCAACAATAAAAAACTAAAATTAATTATGTATTTTTATCTAAAAAAGGACTTCTTCAACTTTTTTGATACTGTCCGTTTCGATACTGATTATTATTAATTTTCTTTTCTTTTTCTTTCTAAAAAAAAAAAAAAAAAATCTTTAGAGCTATAATGATGTCAGTTTTACCCTGAAGTTTAATTTTTCACAAAGTTTTATATAAATTTTAATATTTACGCGTGAATTTCTTTTCATTTCAATTTTCTTTTTTAAATCAACTACTCGTAAACTTTTATGGCAACAATAAAAAACTAAAATTAATTATGTATTTTTATCTAAAAAAGGACTTCTTCAACTTTTTTGATACTGTCCGTTTCGATACTGATTATTCTTAATTTTCTTTTTTTTTTTTTTTCTTTCAAAAAAAAAAAAAGAAAAAAAAAAGAAATCTTTAGAGCTATAATGATGTCAGTTTTACCCTGAAGTTTAATTTTTCACAAAGTTTTATATCAATTTTAATATTTACGCGTGAATTTCTTTTCATTTCAATTTTCTTTTTTAAATCAACTACTCGTAAACTTTTATGGCAACAATAAAAAACTAAAATTAATTATGTATTTTTATCTAAAAAAGGACTTCTTCAACTTTTTTGATACTGTCCGTTTCGATACTGATTATTATTAATTTTCTTTTCTTTTTCTTTCTAAAAAAAAAAAATCTTTAGAGCTATAATGATGTCAGTTTTACCCTGAAGTTTAATTTTTCACAAAGTTTTATATCAATTTTAATATTTACGCGTGAATTTCTTTTCATTTCAATTTTCTTTTTTAAATTAACTACTCGTAAACTTTTATGGCAACAATAAAAAACTAAAATTAATTATGTATTTTTATCTAAAAAAGGACTTCTTCAACTTTTTTGATACTGTCCGTTTCGATACTGATTATTATTAATTTTCTTTTCTTTTTCTTTCTAAAAAAAAAAAAAAAAAAAAAAAAAAAATCTTTAGAGCTATAATGATGTCAGTTTTACCCTGAAGTTTAATTTTTCACAAAGTTTTATATCAATTTTAATATTTACGCGTGAATTTCTTTTCATTTCAATTTTCTTTTTTAAATCAACTACTCGTAAACTTTTATGACAACAATAAAAAACTAAAATTAATTATGTATTTTTATCTAAAAAAGGACCTCTTCAACTTTTTTTATACTGTCCGTTTCGATACTGATTATTATTAATTTTCTTTTCTTTTTCTTTCTAAAAAAAAAAAAAATCTTTAGAGCTATAATGATGTCAGTTTTACCCTGAAGTTTAATTTTTCACAAAGTTTTATATCAATTTTAATATTTACGCGTGAATTTCTTTTCATTTCAATTTTCTTTTTTAAATCAACTACTCGTAAACTTTTATGGCAACAATAAAAAACTAAAATTAATTATGTATTTTTATCTAAAAAAGGACTTCTTCAACTTTTTTGATACTGTCCGTTTCGATACTGATTATTATTAATTTTCTTTTCTTTTTCTTTCTAAAAAAAAAAAAATCTTTAGAGCTATAATGATGTCAGTTTTACCCTGAAGTTTAATTTTTCACAAAGTTTTATATCAATTTTAATATTTACGCGTGAATTTCTTTTCATTTCAATTTTCTTTTTTAAATCAACTACTCGTAAACTTTTATGGCAACAATAAAAAACTAAAATTAATTATGTATTTTTATCTAAAAAAGGACTTCTTCAACTTTTTTGATACTGTCCGTTTCGATACTGATTATTATTAATTTTCTTTTCTTTTTCTTTCTAAAAAAAAATCTTTAGAGCTATAATGATGTCAGTTTTACCCTGAAGTTTAATTTTTCACAAAGTTTTATATCAATTTTAATATTTACGCGTGAATTTCTTTTCATTTCAATTTTCTTTTTTAAATCAACTACTCGTAAACTTTTATGGCAACAATAAAAAACTAAAATTAATTATGTATTTTTATCTAAAAAAGGACTTCTTCAACTTTTTTGATACTGTCCGTTTCGATACTGATTATTATTAATTTTCTTTTTTTTTTTCTTTCAAAAAAAAAAGAAAAAAAAAGAAATCTTTAGAGCTATAATGATGTCAGTTTTACCCTGAAGTTTAATTTTTCACAAAGTTTTATATCAATTTTAATATTTACGCGTGAATTTCTTTTCATTTCAATTTTCTTTTTTAAATCAACTACTCGTAAACTTTTATGGCAACAATAAAAAACTAAAATTAATTATGTATTTTTATCTAAAAAAGGACTTCTTCAACTTTTTTGATACTGTCCGTTTTGATACTGATTATTATTAATTTTCTTTTCTTTTTCTTTCTAAAAAAAAAAAAAATCTTTAGAGCTATAATGATGTCAGTTTTACCCTGAAGTTTAATTTTTCACAAAGTTTTATATCAATTTTAATATTTACGCGTGAATTTCTTTTCATTTCAATTTTCTTTTTTAAATCAACTACTCGTAAACTTTTATGGCAACAATAAAAAACTAAAATTAATTATGTATTTTTATCTAAAAAAGGACCTCTTCAACTTTTTTGATACTGTCCGTTTCGATACTGATTATTATTAATTTTCTTTTCTTTTTCTTTCTAAAAAAAAAAAAAAAAAAAAACGATTTTGATGAATTTTTGGCAAAAGCAGAATTTAGTTTAATACGGATAACTATTAGTTTTTTTTTTTTTCTAAGTTATAACATCGATTTCAAATTATCCAATTATATTTTCGATAAATGTCCAACCATCGTAAAACTGGCGACAACGTTTTAACCGTAGATTGAGACTAATAGGCCTCCGCACTAATAACATTTGTAACGTTTGATTACGCAAATTGTCTGAGTAAAGTTAAAAATAAAGAATTAGTACCACTGGTCCGATAACTTTGTAGAAATAAAAAGTAAATAAATGCAAGATTGAATACTTCTTATACATAATGTCCAAAAATCTTATACGTGAAGTCCAAGAATCACAAATTCCTTGATTCGTGGAACTTTAACCTTTCGTTACCAGTTTTTTCCTTTCAAAAAATAAATAATGGTTTCAATAAGTCAAATAAAATAGAAATAGCAATATTCTACCAAAATAAAAACAAAAATCAACTGTAGGGCCAATTGGGCAAGTGGGGCATATATGTCCCACTGGTTTTTCTAGATGGCACATTAGGGCCCGACTATGCTTTTTGATGACCCGGGGCACTGATCCTATTTGGAGGCTTTTCCCATTTGGATCCTATGGGAGGCCCCCACTCCCATTCTACGGAGCTCGCCAAAATGGACCCATTCTGAAAAAAATAAAAAAATAAAAAAATTGTTTTTCCTCCATTTGAAGCAATTTATGTTGTGTAGTGCATTTTGTAAATTTCTCCTTCGGTTATAACTTCTTGAGATTTTATCAATTTACAACAAAATCATTAGTTTTATGCACAAGAGAAAAGACTAAAGCACGTTGATCAGCCAATATAAATGTTGTTTTACAATAGTTTAGGAGGTTAGTGACAAAATTTAACAATCGTTTAATCTCATTAATGTAATATAGAAAGAGAGTTTAAATCGTTTTTGTTTTTACTAGACATATCACGTGAAAATTTGTCCTATTACTTTCAAGCTTTTTGAGGTGAGGCCCTCTAAATTTGGGGATCCTGGGAGAGTGCCCCATGTGCCCGTGCCAAAATCTGGCTTTGGGCACATATGTGTCCCAGTGGAATAAAATAATACAGTGAAAAGTACAATATAAAATACAGTGAAATGTTCATTTCCCCAGTTCTAAATTAATTTTACAATACTTTTGACACAATTTTACTGCAAGACATTATTCATACATTTCTATGCATGGTATATTGCAACACAATTTTTACAGAGTGTAACTTTACACATGACGCTTTTTGTTCGGGTTTCTTTATTTGTTTGGCACAGCGGGTACATCTTGTTGGCCCTTTCAACGGCAAATGATCTCCAACATTCAACATCGGTTTTGTTGCATTTGACGGTCGACCTTTCAACCCCACTGTGACATAAATGTCCAAGTGAGACTGAAAGGGTTAACGAAATACACACATGTCGAAAATTGTAGTCACAACCTGTTTTCTCGTTTCTTTCTTTTGCGCATAACTTTTAAACAAATGAACGTATAAATATAAATTTTGGATGGAATGTAAGATAAGTGCTCCAATGAATAATACTTTTAGAGCAATTTCTGATATTTCTGATGTTTTTAATGTTTTAGTCATCAGCAACTATTTTTGGAAATCTTTAGTTAACATATATGGCATGAAAGACTTTCAGAATCGCATATATGTTAAAAATATATGCATTTTATAATAATTATTTTTTAATGAATTTTTATTTTACACCCACTCAATGTTCCAGTATTTGATACGGCCAGTTTTTCATTTAACAGTAATTGGCTTCCTATTCTCCAGTGTTTAACACTGATAGTTTTTCATTTTATCAGTAATTGACCCCCTATGCTCCAGTATTTAACGCTGATAGTTTTTCACTTTACCAGTAATAGGCACCCTATGCTTCAGTGTTTGACATAAAATGTTAAAATTCCTATATGTAGAACATGTGTTTTTATTTTTTTACTTACTTTTTAATTATTTAAGGGAAGGTGTCAATTACTGGAGCATGCCAATCACTGGAGCACTTACCTACTTTATCAAACCATTAATCGGATTTTATAGAACTTTAACATAAGCAATCATCTTTAAATTGATAAAAATTCAATTTTTTTCAAAAGTAAACTTTGGAAGAAATGGGAAAATTAAACAATTTTAGAAAAGAAAACTAAACGAGAGACGGTGTTAAGGAGGCCTTGCAGATAGGTGAAGATACACATACTTCCAAATATTAAATTAAAATAGGATTTTTCATCTGTATTCACTTTTCTTTTCCTTCCACAATGGGGTGAGAAATTATAATTATTTGAAAAATTATAATTATTATTTTGTTAAATATGAATACGCCGCCAGAATAATAAAAATTTCAATGGATAATTTTATAAAGGATATCTCATTTAATTTTCATGTTCGGTTGTATATTTTTAAAAATGTTCTTCGCAAAAGAAGAAGAAATAGGAAAAAGAAGAAAAAGAAAATTGAATACGGGAAGGAAAACCAGGTTTTTAATTTAACATTTGAAGCCCTCTGTATCTTCACCTATCTGTCATGCATCTTTAACACCACTTCCTAAATAGTTTTCTTTTCTAAAATTATTAAAATTTTTCATTTCTTCACAAACTTACTTTTGAGGGGGAAAAAAAGAATGAAATAATATCAGCTTCAAAATTATTGCTTAAGTTAAAGTTCTATAAAATTCAGTAATGGTTTGATAAAGAACATGCCATCCAAATGTTACGTTCATTTGTTTAATGCGCAGAAGTTGCAAACAGGGAAACAGTTCGTGACTTTAATTATGGATATGAGTGAGCAATGTGAATATTTTGAGCCACATACCAAATTGTCTAATCAGATTGCCTAACATTCTTGGGAGTTATTAAGACTACTAAAACTTAAAATAGCTATTTTGTTCAACTCAATTATTTTTATAGGATAATAAATAATTACGTAAAAGATAAAATATTTATTTCAATAAAAATTCAAACTCATATTTGTATTTTTTTTTTTTTTTTTAAGGGAGTGGGGGAAAATAAATGTTGGTTCAAAATAAATGTTCGTATCCACTTTTGCATATTTTTTCCTTTCTAGTTTTTAATATACGTAATATATAGTTTTTAATATACATATTTAAGAATGCTTGACTGTCTTTTTAGAAACAACAAATTAATTTTTGCCTTTTCAGTGAGTTTACAACGAATTTTTATTTTTTTACCATTTTGGTATTTTACTTAATTTTCATTTTAATGACAGACTTCAGAAATTTTCATACGTCTAAAAATATTTGACAGAATGAGGAATTTGCACGTTTTCTGATTTAATTCTTATATAACAGAAACTGAAAAGGAAAGAAAATTATTGCATACATTTTCTTTATTTGAAATCTAATTAATGATTTATAACAATTTTAACATTGCCCTATTTAAAACCCGAATAAACTACTACGTCAGAAACGCCAAAGAAAAATATTTGAGATGCATAGAGCTGTTTCGGTAGCCTTAAGTGCATACGCCAACGCTCCTGTTATTAATTGCAATATTTACTCTATCGAGAAAACGCAGTATAATATGTCGTGACGTCACACTTTATGACAACAAACGGGAGTAATCGTTGTTTACATTCGATTTCGTGCTTTGCTTTGCTCCTTGAATCAGTGAAATAGGTTTTGCGTTTTATAATAATGACGGTTATTAAAGAATTTTAGTATAAATATTGTATTGTACCACTCTGCACTAATACAATGGCTAATGCTTCTCAAAAGCTATTCTTTAGCATTCTACAGGATCCTATTAAACGAAAACATTGGATAACAGCCGTGAAAAGAAAACAATTCAAAATAATAATGATAATGGAAAATAGTGATAATGACATTAAATGATTATAAGATGAAAAAGAAATGCTCAGAAATCACATAAACGATTGATAATTACGAATGTTAAAACGAATTGCTGTTTGCTAACTAGGCTAACAAAATGTAAACGTTGAAGCATCATAAAGTGTGACGTCAGGTAGAGTTTTGAAGTCACATGATTTTTTGGTTAATTTTAAAGTTATTTTTAAAATTAATGAGAACTTTTTTTTTTCATTTTTAATAAACTTTTTGAAATTTATGGGCCTAAAACTACCAGAAAAATAGGATTTTGTTCAAATCCCCCATGTGTGTAAATTCCTCATTGTATAAATAGGTACAGGACTCAAAATAAGAAATTGTTATATAAGAAACTAATTCCGACAAATTGCCGCGCAATTCATTCATTCGGGGTATTTCGGAAATACAAGAAGTTTCATTTAAAATTATATTATTTCAAGATTATTGCTCATAACATTATAACAATCTTGATGATGTTTGATTATATAATTCAAGCACATCTGATAATAATTTACCATTTAACTCAAAAGGAGATGCGTCTATTGAAAACACCATTACAACATCTTCAATACTATTGCAATTTCGAACAAAAATCTTATTTCTGATAATATTACAAAACCTTCAACATTATAATACATCTTTTAATTCTCCTGTTCGTGTAATCTGACAGTTGATTAAAATAGTCCTTAAGCCATTATTGTATGAATTTAAAAAAAAAAAAAAATCTAGAACAAGTTTTCAAATATGGGCCCAAAAATACCTCAGAATGTTCAGCACAACCGCTATCGTCAGCGGCTCTCTACAAAACTAAAAACAAACTCCACAAACTCATGAATTGCATTTTACATAGTTTGCTTTGCTACATAACTTTAGGTAATCACATTTACTTCGAAAAATTTCCTGCTAACTGCTTAAATATTGATCAATGAACTTTGGGACTAAAGAATTTTCTGTAACTGGTAATTTCATGCTGAGTTGCCGATGTCTTTTAAATGATGTGGTCTCAGCAATTTTCAACGCAATAAATCTGCTTATAAATTTCATTCAACGGCAATGAGCATATGAATTCACAAAAATTAAGTATTTTTCTGTACTACTTGAGATATCTTCGAGAAAATAAAAATAACATTTACAAATTCGCAACAATAATGAGTGAAAAAGGTTATTGCAATTGTGTAAGTACATAGCTTGACGAGAAACATCTGAGATACATCGGTGCCAAATTTCAAATTTTCCCTAGAGAATTGCATACTAAATTTGTTCCCTAATATGCTTGCATATTTGGTTTATTTTAAATTTACAGTGTTTCTAATCAACATAATGAAAATCAAACAATTAAATGTCATTTACATTTCAATATTTCATAAACGGCTGTATATCAACGGTACAGTACTTTGCCATAGTTTAGATTTTCTGAAAATAGTTGCAAACCGAAATATATTTATTTAAACGTTTCAATTATTCAATTTTAAAAAATAATTACCAGTGAAGTGGGCAAAGCCGCTATAAATAATCAAATATTTTTCGATTATCTTCAAAAATTACGATTTCATTCGAAGATAAAGATATGTATTCAAATTCAACACTCATAATAAAAAAAGAAGAATGTGTACCACTCTTGGTCACGTACTCAAACTCTTCCGTATCAGGTGCTAACAACCGGTTAATTTCTCTTTCCTTCCACTAAATTTTCATCTTTTTTTTTGAGCGAAATGACAGAGGGCAAGGTCTAACGCCAGAAAAAGTGGGTGTACATGAAACCTTGGACGCGCGGTAAAAGGTTGCTTGCCAAAGAAGGTCTGAATTACATGACCCACTTCATACTATGTAGATGCTGAATGAACTTTCTCCCGGCATTCGTAATTACCATAACACGTATTCGGATGTCTTAGGCGATCAATTGAACTTCTTCTAAAACACCGAGTATATAAAATGTGATCTAAGAGTCAGTATCTAACAAAATTCGAACTCGATTTTGGACGGTTCCCTATAGTTTGATTTTTATATCGCCTGTCCATTCTCTCCAAAAAAGACAAAAACTGGTATGTTGTGGCCACCACAAGACTTTCTCCTATATTTTCCTATACATCCTCACTCAGTAACAATAAAAAAAAAAAAAAAAAAAAAAAAAAAAATTACGATTTTTTTTTTTTTTTTTTCTTTTTCTTTTCTTTTCTTTTCTTTTTTTTTTTTTTTTTTTTTTTTTTTTGTTAAAAGTAAAAAAAAAAAAAAAAAAAAAAAAATCGATAACTTTGTTTTAAATTATCACAGATTTATAGTTCAACCATTCCTTTTAAAGGTATTGACGAGACCTTTCGAAAGATACCCATCTTGAAACTTTACCCCCACCGACCAGGGGGGGGGGGAACCGATGCCCCCACATGCACAAAAATTTTTTCCTAGTTAAAGTTAACTACTACTATTATCAAAAATTCATATTAATTTTACAATCACAAGTTTAAATTAACTCTTATTATGCGCATATATACGAAATTTTGTCCTATACTGCCATGTTAAAAGTTTACAAAAAATGCAATCACAGCGCCATCTGTTGAGCGATTGATCCCCAAATCTAAACAGCACCAGTTTATGTCAGGGTGCAACTAAATACCGAGTTTGGTTAAATGTCATTCATTGGTTCGTGAGATACAGCGTCCATAAAAAACGTGATACACACAGACAGACACACTCACAAACAGACATTTTCTAAAAACTATCAATTTGTGTTCAGGACATCCCAAAACGTGTAAATCCATCAAAAAACGGAGGTTGAAAATTTTCACGAATCCTATTATTCTCTATATTACATATAGAAGAAAGTAACAAATCGTTGAAATTTTTGTGTATACTAGTGGAAGTCAACTTAGTCCCGCACCCACTAATTGGCGTTTAAGCTTTCATGGTGGACGGCAAGGGTTTTGTCCAATACTGAAATACTTTTTTTTATTTTTTATTTAAATGACTTTTTAAAAACATTTAAATGGGAAAATGCATCATTATTATGTTTTTAACTTGTTATAACTTAGTTTTATTAATTGTTTATAAGATAAATTACTTCCCTATTTTACAAATCGCCGTTTTTGTGAAACCGGTGGGAAATTACAAAATTTTATTACTAACAAACGTACAAAAGTGGTCGGTAAGTATAAAAGGGTTGACTACTACTGGTGTATACCATATTTATTACTTAGGATTCGTAATGTAAGATTTATCTGAAGAAAAACTATTAATTTACTCTTAATCATTGAAATTATTGTTGATACAATGCTGGTTGCCTATACTGAGAAGATATATATATATATATATATATATATATATATATATATATATATATACCGCCTTCATCTAGAACGAACAAGTAGTTATTTTCTGAATCTTTAAACTAGAAAAATAGATTTTCGAGGTATGCGTATAAGGCAAAATAAATAAACTGAATAGATGAATTGGTCGAGAATTTCTGGTCTATACTTTTCTAGATGGTAAAACGATACATTATATTTTGAATCCTTTGTATTTTTAGGAATTCTAACTTTGGTTTCTAGAATTAATTCATGAACTAGAATTATAGTTACTAAAATTCACCTCTTGTGTTCGCACTTATTTGCAGAGATTTTTAAATAAGTTTGATCACGATAATACAGAAAAACGCTGTAGAATTTTAATAAAGGTATCTAGAATTCGTGGGCAAATGAAACTAGAATTATATCCCTTTCCGACCGGAACATTTTTACCTTAAAACATTACATTCTTCTGTTTTTGCCGACCGAAAGAAAAATATGGAGTACAACCACCATTTGTTGATTGAAAAGGGTACTTTACACTTTCTGGAAATTAGTACGATAGTTCATTTCCTCTTTTTATTACATAAGACTGCTGTAGAAGCAAAAATGTATGTGGATATGTAGATGTCTAACCTACATAATGAGGAATTTGCACACATGGGGGATTTGAACAAAAGTCTATTTTTTTGATAGTTTTAGGCTCATAAATTTCAAAAAGTTTATTAAAAATGCAAAAAAGTTCTCATTAATTTTAAAAATAACTTTAAAATTCACCAAAAATCACGTGACTTCAAAACGCTGCCTGACGTCACACTTTATGGTGCTTCAATGTTTACATTTTGTTAGCCTAGTTAGCAAGCAGCAATTCGTTTTAACTTACGTAATTATCAATCGTTTGTGTAATTTCTGAGCATTTCTTTTTCATCTTATAATCATTTATTATCATTATCACCATTTTCCATTATCATTATTTGAATTGTTTTCTTTTCATGGCGGTTGTCCAGTGTTTTCGTTTCATAGGATCCTGTGGAATGCTAAAGAATAGCTTTTGAGAAGAATTAGCCATTGTATTAGTGCAGAGTGGTAAAATACAATATTTATACTACGATTTTTTAATATCTGACATTATTATAAAATACAAAACCTATTTCACTGATTCAAGAAGCAAAGTAAAGCACGAAATCGAACGTAAACAACGATTACTCCCGTTTGTTGACATAAAGAGTGACGTCATGATACATTATACTGCGTTTTCTCGATAGAGTAAATAGTGCGATGTTAAAATTGTTATAAATCCGTCATCAGATTTCAAAGGACTGTTATTCGAAATTTGCTGGAATTGCCTTTTCTTTTACATTAAGCGTTTTTAACATTTTCTAACAATTTTTAAGTGTGACTATGATTTGAAATTGTATATCTATTTGTCCGATTGTCCATATGTGTATATGTCCGTTTACCCGCCCCCAGCGTACTTAAATATTTTCAGAATAAAAAAATAAAAAAGTAAAAAAAATAAAAAAATAAATTATATGTTATTCAAAATTATATGAATTTTATATATTATATGTTATTTAAAATTATATGAATTTTATGTGTTATTCCAGTTCACTAAGGAATGTTCCCTATTTAAAATGGTATTAGGAGATCCTGTCCAACTGGTTTGTGTACACGAACACCTTAAAAAATGCCAATGCATTACATTTTAGGGCAGATGTTTTTATAAATCACATTTAAACAACTTTCTACTGTAAAAATCATAAAGAAATTGACATTATTGAATGCTAAAATAACGTTTTGTTTAGAATGTGATATGTTTAACGTTCAGATTTACAGGGCTACATTAAAATATTCAGGTATATTAAGGGCCGCATTTCCTTTTGCGTTAAGCATTTTTAACCTTTTCCAACAATGTTTAAGAGTTATCGTGAATTTAATTAATCAATCTGTACGCCTTTCAATCCTTCTGTCTGTCCACTGTGTGATAACGTAGACAAAGAACACTGAAATTTATACGATACAACAGGCACGTACAGTTGGAAAGTGTTAACAATCAATGCATACCATATGATTTTTCGCTCTTGTTTAATAATAATAATGAGGAGAATATTAAATTGCGTAGCTCATTATATTAGATGTTTGCTGCGTGTGTGAATGAGTTTCCTCTAATAAAAGTACAACCAATTTGGAAATTATGGCTGCACGTTATTCCACTAGGAATAACGTGCTAATAATAAGAAATTTTATTAATCTATCTATATATATAAAAATGAATTGCTGTTCGTTAGTCTCACTAAAACTCGAGAACGGCTGAACGGATTTATCTTATCTTAGTCTTGAAATGTTCGTGGAGGTCTAGGGAAGGTTTAAAAGGCGAGAAAAAATCGAATAATTTCCGGGAAAATCCTAAAAACAGCCCTTTTCTATTTCCCATACAAACGTTTTCTAGAGTCAATTTGAACTTTATTGCTATTCAATAAAGTTTAGGTGTGTTCCTAACGGCTGATGGCTGAGCTACAAAAATTTGCATGTTGATTCGTAATGACCTCCCCTGATGCACCTCGAAGCCGGATTTTCGAATTTTGTTTTAGTTTTCTTTTAATTAATTAAAATGTTAAAATAAAAACCTTCTAATAACTGATAAATTGGCCATTTAATTTTAATCCTTAATTTAATTGTTGTCAAAAAAAATTATTCTTTTTTGGACAGAAAAAAAGAAAAAAAAACGTGAACAAAAGAAATTACATTTATTTAAAATATTTAATTTTATTCCTTAATTTAATTGTTGCCAAAAAAATTATCATTATTTTTTCGACGGGAAAAAAAAAAAAAAAAAAAAAAAAAAAAAAACGTGAACAATAAAAATTACATGTATTTAAAATGAGGAAAGTAAATTAAAAAAATTAGAAATATCAGTCGTATCGTTACAAATAAGATACCAAATGAAAGATGCAATTTTTGTGAATCCAACGGATTAAACAGCTTATCGATCGGACAATTAGATTTTTTAAAATTAACTAATGTATGTATTTTATAAATTTTCTTTCACAAACACAAACGTGTAGTATACAGCCTGTACAACACTAGACCAAATTGAAGTTCAAATTTCATCAATATTTAAATAAATAAATGAAAATAAAAATATGCTTAATGGGAAATATATATAACCATTAAAAGTTTAGTTGTCTAAAATATGTCAGAAATAGCGCTCATAGCATATTGTTACAAGGTATTAAGTCTTATTTTTACAAGGGATAAAATCTAAAATGGTGACAAAAATTCAAAAGTCGCCAAAGAGAGCTATATTAAGGCGGTACTATGATCATGCTTACAAACCATGAATACTAATAACCACAAAAAATTAATTGTCTCATGCAACAGACGTAGCCGGTCATAGCATATTATAATATTTAGCGTGAAATTGTTATCATTTTTATGGTTGATCGGGGATAAACAAAATAAACATAGGAAATAACGTAAAAGCAAATATTATGTGCACCACGTATAGTGTTGTTCATATGTAACTGGGATTCAAATATAAAGGGGATACTTCATTTTTTTTTTTTTTCGATACTATCTATTTCGAAACTGTTATCTAATAAGGACTTAATGCAAGCCTATTGGTAAACCATTGTCTCAGGTAATAGGGACAAGCGCCCGAGTTTTAGCGGATGACCAAATCGCTACCGAAGGCAGCAGGGATCCGAAGCGAGCTTTTGAGCAATTTTAGTATTTTATTTTATTTTTATAAAGCTATATAGAAAAGAGTTTCCTTTAAATTTAGTGACCAGCGAAGCGGGCAAAGCCTGCTAGTTGAATATAATAATAAGAAATATTGAAATAAAAAATATTGAAAAAATATTGAATTTTAATATTAAGAAATTTTATTAATTGTTTCCTAATAATTAAGAAATATTATTAGGAAATCCCTAATAATATTTCTTAATCCATTCACAAACGTTTTCAAACCAAAAGAATTGATAAAATTATCGTCAGTCAACTGTTGCCACGTTAGGTGCACTATCAAAAGATTGTTTGCCATAGGAGCTCTTATTTAGGATACAAAGTATGTTAAAAAAAAGTCTTCTTCCAATAAAATGAATATTCTGTTTATTCTTTTTAACACTTTCCAACAAGGCTGAAAAGTGTTAGTAACTTTGGTTTGTCTATTTGTCTGCCCGTCCGTCCGTCTGTCCGCGCTCTAACTCCTGTAAATATTCATGGGATTTCCTGAAACTGATATTTGTTATTCAAAATCACTATCGAATGTTCCCTATTGAAAATGGAATGAATACCTCTACTGGTTTGTGTACAAAGACACCTGAAAGTATTCCAAAGCATTGCGTTCTATGAGAGGTATTTCTATAAGTCATATTTTAATACCTTTATTTAACACAGATCATGATGAAATTTAAATATGTTATTCATCTTCACTGTTGGATGTTTTCTTTTGAAAATAGAGTAAATACCACCACTGGTTTGTGTACAGAGCCGCCGAAAGTATTCCAAAGCATTGCATTTTATGAGAGGTATTTCTATAAACCGAATTTTAATAATTTTACTTTGCATGAATCTTAATGAAATTAAAATATATGTTATTCATATGCGCAAAAGAATACTTTCTATAGAATATTGTATGATTAGCATTCAGATTTACAGAGCTACACAAAAATATTCAGTTACATTAAGGGATATTATTGGAAATTTGCTGTAATTGCATTTTCGTTTACATTTAAGCGTTTTTAACACTTTTTAAGTGTGAATATGATTTGAATTTTTGTATCTGTCTGTCCGACTACCCATCTGTCTATTTGCCCGTCTGCCCGCCTCCAGCGTCTGAAAATATTTTCGGAATATTTAAAAAATCATATACGTTATTCAAATTCACTATGGAATGTTTACTATCTCCCACATTTGCTTATACAGTCGATCGCAAGCCAACATCTACTCACTGTAGATCATAATCAGTACACAATGATCTATACAGAAGCACAATGCATCCAAGTATCAATGCTTTTATGTTGCCCTGTAAAACAAATATTTAATGCAGTATTTTGCATATGCTACTATGAAGTTTGTTGCTACTATGATGTTTTATTTTTCCATCTATTTTTCTTTTGTAATAGTTTGCAATTATTAAACATGTTTTAAACAACTATCGTACATTGATAGTGATGTATTCGATTTCTTTTGTGAATACTTGAAAAGAAGAAAATAAATAAAATACAAAATACAAAAGCAATTCATACAGCTTACAATGAAGAAACATACTGCTAACAATTTCAGTTTAAAACAGTTTTGCTGAATTAAAGAGAACATAAAAAATATTATAGCCTCCAAATTATAAAATAACTGAATTATTTTGCTTTATACTGTAAAAGAATCACGTACGCTACATAATACTATTTTGAAAAAAAAAGTAAAATCTGTAGAAATCCGTCTATTTTGCTACTGGCGAAGCCTTACGAAATTTGTAACACAGACAGTGAATCAGCAGGGTGGACTAAAATAAATAAATAAATAATAGAAAACTATTCATCTAACATCTGTATTACTACATGCTTCAATATACATTGTCCCTAAGCTTCTCTGAATAACAAGAGAAAAAGTGTATTATACTTCATTACTGGAACTGATCTGTCATTCTTTTCGTGATATTTCTTAGTTATTTGATAAAAGATGGAATTTTGTTATAGTGTATAATTTTTAGTTCCTAAAATACAGGGTGATTATAATTAAACTTACGGTTTCAAAACGCTATAATTTTAAAACCACCCATCAGAGCGATTTGATATTTGACCAGAGCAATCGTGAGGCAATGAAATTTTGTTTGGTGGAGGAAAAAAATAGCTCCAGAATGTGCTGTTAATTATCCGTAAAGTATTTGTTTCCTGAAGCTTCTCTATTTCTCTTTTCACTATGACTGTTGGGCTGCGGTAGCCCAGTCGGTAGAGCGCCGGCTTCGTAATTGGAAGATTGCGGGTTCGGTACTCGAGCCGGCCAAAGACCGTCGTGTACATTAATGGTGGCTGGTGCAGGTAAAATCTGTCGTGGCCGCAATGTCCTCCATGTTCCCATCAAAAATTATACCTCTGGGGGTCATTGAAGCGGGAGAGCCATCCCTTCCGTGGAGGGTCGAAATTGTGATGGCATGTCTCCGGACCACCTCTAGGGGTGTGTCCCAGACCGTCGTCAATTGCCCATCTGCGCAGCACTAGTGCGACGTAAAGCCCAACCATCCATCCACTATGACTGTTTCCGCAGAAAACACGTATTCTTGTGTTTTTGCTAAACGAAATTGTAGTAAAACCTTGAAATCTATTGTTTCCTGCTATTCCATTGTGTTACTAACAACATTCCTGTGTTTAATGAGTCCATTTAGGAGTTTGCCCTGACATTCCCCTGACAGCGGCATCTATAGGAAAATGTTAGAACTACTTTTTTCCTCCCCCAAGCAAAATTTCATTGCCTCCCGATTGCTCTCGTAAAATATCAAATCGCTCTGATGGGTAGTTTTAAAATTATAGCGTTTTGAAATCGTAACATTAATAATAATCACCTTGTACTAATAACACTTTAAATGTATTTTTTAATTCTAATTTCCTCCTTTAGTATTTGAATAGTGCTACGCATTTCACAAAAACACGTGTCTTCCTACACACACCAAAGATGTTGTTTAGATCGGGCGTGTATACTCCGAAATAACATGAATTATGTAGAAGAAAGAAACATGCTCCTACACTGTCTATTTTTGTCAAAAAATACAAGATTGATTACTTTTACAATATTTCTAAACACTTAAGCATGCATAAATATCGCAAAAAATCAAGAAATAAAACTAAAATATACATTTACACAAAATGACGCATAGCAATTGTGTAAAACGTGGAATATCAATATTAATATGCATAAACATATTTGTAATACCATCTATTAGCATTAATGGGCAATAATTTTATACATTTTAATATCTTCCACTAGATGGCAGCATTACCAAACAAATGTTAACATTCTAGTATCTAGTCCTAGTGGCAATAACTTAATAGAGCTGGACTAATATTTCCTCTATTATTAATGGTTTTCTTTTACTTCTGCTTCTTTCAGCTTTCTTTTATTGTTTATAATATTTAAATCTTTATTTTCAATTTACCTTTTTTTTTTTTTTTTTTTTTCATGAATTCATCTCATTGTACGACTTAACATCTCATTAATTTCGACAACAATATTCATGCTACCATTTATGGATTCTAGTTTATTCAGGCATTCCTGTATTCTATTTTTTCCTTTTTAGCAGGTTTGATTATCAGTCATACAAAAATAATTATACATAAACGCAACGTTGAGCATTTTTTTTTTTTTTTACTTAATGTTTTAAATATATATATATATATTCAGATTTATAAACCTTACACTGCTATTGAATTTTCACGTGATTATGATGTCACCAAACAGTATAAAAAATGATTAGAGCCCCTTAAATAAAATCTATAGGCCGACGCATCGCCGCCATTTTGTTTCCTCGGATGAGGACAGCATTCCCGCTTGGCGTCCTTATCGTTTAACTAGCGATTTTAAGAAATCTTGATCTGTAGCTACGATCGATCAAGAGCAATAAGCAACAAGTAATACCCCTAACAACACATTTATAAACAGTACATTCTTGGTATGTTTTTTCATCCTCAGGATATTTTGTGGGTGTACTGGGGATAAGATGTGTAGTTAGGATTATTTCTGTCTGTTTCAAATACAAATCCTAACTTTTTTTTTTTTTTTTTTTTTTTTTGGGGGGGGGGGGGGGGAGAGGGAATGTTCTTATTGTTTAAAAATGGAAAATCTTTATTTATTTACTTGCTTTTTCTGCTATTTCTAGCATATACTATTCATTTAAAAAAACTAATCTTAAAATAAATGTAAATTACGACACGGAAATGAAACAACTTTGGCGACCCCAGAAAATGTCGCCAAAACTCAAACTCACAGAAATAAAAGGTCTTCTTTAATTAATTTATGGTTATTAACATAAATATTATGATTAAAATAGCACATTCTTTGTATTTTTACATTTGAACATGTGAAAAACACACAGAAAAATATAAGTAAATAAAAGTTATATTATTTTATTCTTCCTAAATTATCTTATGGAAATCTGAACATTTTATGTTTTTTTCTTGAGTGATTATAGAAATTTTTCACTAAACAATCTCCCATAGGATAATTTACCGAGCTAAAATTATGAAAATGATTAAAAAAGTAACTCCAAAGTAATACAAGACGATAGAAATAATGGCTGCCGTTTGTTTATCTACGGAAATGCTGGGTACATGTGGCAACCCTAAGGCAACAAAATGTCTGATGCGCCAGCTCGTATATATAGGAGACTTAAAAATGGTGATTAGATTTTAGGTCAGTGTTATTTTTATATTCTCACGCTGGTTGTTCCCAAAATCTTTCGTATCCCTTTTCTGTTGTTAGGAGTCATCTTATTCAAGTCTCATGTTTTACATATTTTTAATAAAAATAGATATTGTATGTACTCATATTATTTTGTGTTTTATGAGATGTTTTGTGAGATTTTCAAAAATTTTCTGTATTAATCGCATAAAAAAAAATAATAATTAATCGTCCTTTACAGGTATACCCAGCAAACACACAACTATCGTATAGATATAAAAACGATGTCTTTTGTCGGATAGCAGAGGTATCATTACGATACCAGTAAATTGTAATGCTTTTGTGAACAAAAGTGTCCGAAAAAACAGTACGTTTAGTGATACGCGAATGAATTGTCGGTATGGTACCAGAAATCCGACATAGAAATTAACTTCGCCGATACATCTGACCAGGGCCAGATTATGGCACGGGCACACGGGGCTCTGGCCCAGGGCCTCTAAATTTAAGGGGCCTCATTTTCAAAGGTTCAGAGGTAATAGTACAATTTTTTCCATTATATGTCTATCAAAAACAAAAACTGATTAAAAATTGTCTTTCTATATTTAATTAGAGAGCTTAAACAATTATTAAATTTTGTCACTAATCTCTTAAACTAGTTTATATTGGCTGATCAATGTGCTTCAGTTTTTCATTTGTCTTAAATATAAAATTAATCATTTTGTAATAGGTTGCTTAAAAAATAAGGAAATAAAAAGTATAGTTAAAGGAAAATTTTAAACAATGCACTATTTTATTTATTTATTTTCTTTTTTTGTGAATGCGTCCTTCTGGTGAGCTCTGTCGAGTAGGGGAAGGGGGCCTCCAGATAGCATCAGTGCCCCGGGTCTTCAAAAAGCATAGTCGAGCCCTGCATCTGACGCATATTCGATACAAAAACGAATGGACTCTATCGGTTTTTTGGGTTCGAGGCTAAATCATACCCAACATGTGACTTCTGATTCTTCATTTCCCTATGAATTTCCCTCTAGGATGCAAAAGAATGCAAACATTTCCCCATTAAATACAAATGTAAACATTGTAATCCTGTATTTTTCCCTGTAGTAGTCACGTATCAAGGGTTTATTACGTAACGCGAATAGAGTCCATTCCAATACTTATGGCACGAAAACGTTATAAAAAAGACAACTGGTGGCAGACGGCTATCATTTTGAAAGTTATTTTCGATGCACACATAATTATAAAAACTGTGATATATCTACCGACGTTTAAAGTTTATACGTATTTCAATACGTTCTTAACTACAACACCCCTTCAGTTGAAAGAGCACCCATTTTTTTTCCCCTGGTGATAACAGGCGGCATTCAAATTAGAACGCTTTTGGGAGACTGTAAATTAACAATTTCTTGAATTCAAGAAAGTTTATTCATAAATATTTAGTGGTGGCAGTGAATAAAACCAAACGAGAATAATGATACAATATCGTTAACATTTCGATTTCTGAAGTCTGATATTAAAATATTTTATCATATCTTCGATATAAGAATAATATCTTGCATTCTATACATTACTGACGCCTCGTAAAACTATGAGGTTTCGTATACCTGTATAATAACAACTATCTGATGCATCTGTACAGATGTGATATTTTTTATACCTTACAATCACCATCTATGTGATATAACTTTATTATTTCCGATAAAGATATTTAAATGTTGCCTGAAAATTGACATATATCGGATATATCAGATACCAGAACGTTATGTTTCTGATATTTATGTGTTTGCTGGGTACATTTTCTTAAATATGTTTATGTACAAATGAATGGATAGAAGAATTCTATCTTATTGGTCGAAATTGTGTCTACCGAATTCAAAACTAGTGTTTTCAGAAAAAAGCGATTAAGTTTTAAGTAAGAATAAAACGAAACCTAATGTAGGAAATTACCAAAAGCTCTCTCTTCTAGACTTTTTTTGAAATTTTAAAATCTATGTAACCCTTTAATATCAGCTAATAATATTTCATTTGATCAAGTACTTACAATAATTTGATGCCGTACTGAAAATGGATTCGAGTATGGAAACTTTAAAGAGAATTATATATATATATATATATATATATATATATATATATCGTTTTTCATAAACTATGAGTTGCCTCTTTTTCAGTAATAATTTTTTATGTAATTTTTGGATTAATATTTCTAGTGGTGAGTTTATTTTGATCTACGTTTTTAAATGGTTATTGGATTATCATTTGTAGTGATGAGTTTTATTTTGATCTTCGTTTTTTCTGGTTTTATTTACAATGGGTGTTTCGGGCCTAGGAACAAAGAAATTCTTAACTTTTGCTTTCTTTGTGACAGAAAAACATCCATTTTTTAGCATATTTGCATTCTACCAGGCCCTTGATAACGTTAGAACGCAAATAAGGCTTTATTATCATTCCAATTTGCTATAATTCGTTTAGATTTTACTTTATTTATTTCTTTGTTTGATTTGAGTAGTCTTCGTTCTTGATCAGAATAATTGTTTGAATACTGAAATTAAATCATCTTTATATTACTACTGAACGGTCTCTCTCTCTCTCTCTCTCTCTCTCTATATATATATATATATATATATATATATATATATATTGCAATATTTTATGAAGGTTTCGTTTCATGAGTCTTGATTTTATGAGGGGATCTTCTTAGGAAATAGGATTTTATGGGCAGCTAAACGAACCCAATATTAGACTGGACATCAATTTTACTACGTTTTAATTGACTTGTTTTCTTGTTTGTTTGACCAGTATAAATCTTGCAATCTATTTTTGACTAACTTCCCGACTAGCTAGACGTTTGAAACTTTTAGTATAGTTCTGAACACGATGACAATGCATTATTTTAATATTTTTATTCAATTAATAAATGTTTGAAATTTTCTTATAATTGCTGTTTTTATCACGAATTTGATCATTTTCTTTCAAGTTGATGGGGTAATTCATCAAAAAAAATTTTTAAAGCATTTATTAATACATAGAATTGTCAAATTTATATGATTCAACAGAAAATTTAAAAATGTGGTATATAAAAAGTTCTTTTTATCTTGTAATTATTTGTTATTATTTTTTTACTTCATTACATTCATTAAACTTATACTAAATGAAAGTGAATATGCACATTTTAACCAATTTTATCTCTTCTCTCACACTTCTATATTCAAACAAATAGATACAAAAATCCGGTAAGGAAAAAAAAAAAAAAGTCTGGAGTGATTCCACTCGACTTTCCGAACATTGAGTAATTAACAGTTTTGTAGATAAAGTAAAGAAAGAGGAGTTGTTAAACAAACAAAAGAGAGAAAATCATAATAGAGTGTTTGAGTATTTTTCTCCATATATTATACGATGTTTTATTTAACATTACTGAACTTTGAGCCCATAGATCATATTGATAAATAATTTTTCGTTGTGTCCCTGTAAAAAAACTGTAAGTGCTAAATTCACCAAAATCTATACAGTTGGTACAACTGAGATCTATAACATGTGTACAAATTTTTTTCTCAGTTTAATAAGGCGTTTAGACGCTATCACACTTTTAAAAATTTGGCCCCATAGGCCATAATGATAAGGAATTTTTCTTTGTGTCCCTGTAAAAAAACTATAAGTACTAGATTCTCCAAAATCTATACAGATTGAGTATATGGGACCTATAATATGTATAGAAATTTATTGCTCAATTGAATAAGGCGTTTAGATGCTATCCCACTCTTAAGATTTTGGTCCCATAGGCCATAATGATAAAGAATTTTTCTTTGTGTTCCTGTAAAAAAACTATAAGTGCTATATTCACCAAAATCAATAGGGTTCGTACTATGGTGACTTACAATATATGTACCAACTTTCAGCTTATTCGAACAAAGCGTTTAGACACTAGCGTGTTCACTCACAGACATACACACGCACATACATACACATATACATAGACACACACATACATACATCATCGTTAAAATAGTGAAAACGGACTCAGGGGACCTTGAAACGTATAGAAACATCAAAATCTCAAATTCCGATTTTTGACATGATTACAATACTTTCCTCACTATAGTGTTCGAAAAGTAAAAAAAAAGTCATTTTTGTTCAAAGTTCTATTTTTAAGAGCAAACGTTATGTTTGATGAAATAAAGGATATCAACAATTCTGAACGGAAACATTTCTTACAAATGCTATTATTTATTGCGAAGAATGTACAGTTGTGTCAATATGAATAGCTATATTTCCCTTTAAATATGCAAAGAGAAATTCAATGTCGCCCTTGAATTCCTTATTTGTTCTCTTTCAGTTTGCATCATCAAGGATATTTTTCCAGACACTGAATTGCTTTTAACATAACGTGCTTTGTCCGCCCTCTAAACATATTGCATTGTTGCCATTCCATTGGAAATAAAAAGAAAAAACACACTTTTAGTTTTAAACATGAACGAAAAATCATACGATGCGCATAGATTGTAAAGTACTATACAACTATACTGTCTAACGTCTTTGTATTTTATCCCCGTTCTTAACTACAGAGTGATTATAATTAAAGTTACGATTCAAAACGCTATAATTTTAAAACTACCCATCAGAGCGATTTGATATTTTACCAGAGCAATCGTGAGGCAATGAAATATGGTTTGGCAAAAGAGGAAGAAAAAAAAAAGTTTTAAAATGTGCCGTTAATTGTCCGTCAAGTATTTGTTTCATGAAGCTCCTCTTTTTCACTTTTCACTATGACTGTTTCCGCTGTAAACACGTATTCTTGCATTTTTGCTAAAAAAATTGTAATAAACCCTTGAAGTCTATTGTTTCTTGCTATTCCATGGTGTTGCTAACAACATTCCTGTGTTTAACGAGTCCATTTAGGCGTTTACCCTGACATTACCCTGGCAACGCCATCTATAGTAACATGTTGGAACTACTTTTTCCCTCGCCCAAACAAAATTTCATTGCCTCAGGATTGCTCTGGTAAAATATCAAATCGCTCTGATGGGTAGTTTTAAAATTATAGCGTTTTGAAATCGTAACTTTATTTATAATCACCCTGTATATTCGTGTTTAATTATGGTGGAAGGAGGTTGGTTAGTTGGTTGTGGGGATTATGGCCGATTTACTGCTAAAGGGTCATAGGCCTAAGGGGGAATGCCTTCCGTAGAGGTCTTTCTAAGGTCTCCTAGTCCGTATTCACGCACGTTTCAGAGAAAACCACAGAAAACTCCGAATGGCAAGGGCGACGAGCGTGACTTGGGATCGAACCCGGCACCTTACGTCTACCAGCATTGAGTGCAGAATCGCTCGGCCGCTGGTGGGCTTATGGTGGAAGAAATCTAAGAAAGTTAATTTTTTATAATTTTACTGCTAAAGAGGAAACACAAAATACATTGATTTTGAATAGTCAAGTATATTACCTAAAATTTGAATACGCATCATACAGTGCATTAAAATTTACTATAATAAACATAGTCTTATGATGCAACTCAAAAGGGACTTCAAACAATTTTCCTTTATATCCCGTTTGTAAATCTCGGAGATGAGTGTGTAAAAAACGACTCTACCAAACTCGCTATGTAAATTCTCTTTTTATATGTCTGCACGACGTACGTATTAGTTTGCTAGTACTGAAAAATTCTTAAGCTTCCGATTGTTTAATTTTTCTTTATGTCCTCTTTTGGCCACACAAAGATTTCATAATATGTGTAGTAGCATATATACGTATATATACTATATCCCATAATGTATCTGAATATTTTTATGAGATCCTATCAACCAATCATTAATGCTAATCATACTATATTCTATAGAACAGTAGTCGCCGACTTGTAGTCCAGAAAATTTTCGTGATCCGCAGGAAAATCGACATTATTTGTATTTTTTTAAATGTTCACACTGATAAGAAATCATAGAAAAATCCAAGAAATCACACTGATAATAGTGTGAACTTTACGATTTCCTGAGTCAATAATTCTCACAGCATTAGGCTTCAGAATTTTCTGGATGAAAGAGAAGATAAATAAAATAATTTTTTTAAGGTTATATAACAGAGAATTGAATTATGAGTACCGGCCATAGATTTCAGCACTTTAAATTCTTAATCTGCTTTGATACTTAACTAGAATTGCTCTAAATTGCTCATATTATTTGAATTCTTCGAATATTTAAAATGTATAGGAAAAGTGTAATTTCCTATTTATTCGATTTTAACTATCTAAGAATATGCATATTATTAGATTTACTAGATGCAGTTTTATATATGGAAATAGAATTTTTTCACTATATTTAAATATTTCGTCTGACGTGAGTTTTTTATAATATAGAAGCAATAAACATATTTATGTTTTCCCCTGTAATTGTTTTGTGGTTATCAAGCAGCCTTTAAACACCATTCATACCACTAAATATGTTTTCATCAGTGTTGGGCATAGCTGCCAAGTTTTTTAATTTATTCCGGAATGATGTTAGCCCCGCCCTTTATTTACACCGTAATATTTGTAGAAAAATTCTCTTCAATATATAATTATGATTAAATATCATGAAAATTACTCTAAAAGGGTTACGGTGTGAAAAAAGGGCGGAGCTAACAACATTCCGGAATAAATTAAAAAACTTGGCAGCTATGGTGTTGGGCATCATTGATTAAAAAGTAATTGAATTGCAATTAAATTACAATTATCATTATTTACTGTCAATCAATTAACAAGTAATTGATTACAAAAAAATTGAATTACTTATTCGATTTATTTGTAATAATTAAATTTATTTGTAATCATTTACTTGCTAATCAATTGACAAAAGAAATTTTAATTGTAATTTAATTGTAATTCAACTGTAATTCAATTACTTTTTAATCAATTATGCCCAACACTGGTTTTCATTTATTTTTTATTTTATTTTATTTTTCAAAAATAAAATAAGTGTTTGTAACATTATATATTAAATAGGTTTATCTCATATTTATACATTAGGTGTTCTCTAATCATTACTCGCAGAATATATTTACGTTTCTTAATCAACCGTATTAGTGGTGCGTGGAATTTTAAGTTATGAATATATATAGTGGTTCGTGGAATTTTGAATCTTGAATTTAGTGGTCCGTGAAGTCATAAAAGTTTGCGACCGCTGCTATAGAAGACATACTTTTGGGTATTTGAATAATATATGTTAATTTCGTATGTCGCGTTTAGTATAAAGATATTAAAATATTCCTTTAAAAGTACTATCATTTTCCGTAATGTAGGGTGAGTTGGGGTATAATGTCACGTTGGACAAAATGCTGTGTCACGTGCTTTTCTCATATGCAGGCCACTCATCGGAGAATTACATCAAGTACACATCATACTGATGTACCGGGTGATCCAAAAGTCAGGACAAACTTTAAAAATGAATAATTCAAAAACGAATCAAGATACAAAGATACGGTTTGCACCAAACGGATGAAAAAGAAACCGGGTTTTGTGTGGCAAAGAAAAACTAATAGTTCTGTTGACGACCAACAGATGGCGCTATAGTGTTTCATTTCACCAAAAGATGGTTTACAAATGAAAAAAATTTTTGAGAACTTACAAGTCAGCTTAATTACAGTTAATTAGTACTACTACAGTAACTGTTCAATGTCCATCATTCAGAAGTACAGCTGTGAGACGATTCACCGCATCGTTCACAGCATTTACTAGCATTTCTTGTGTAATGGCAGACACATTTTGGCGGATGGCATCTTTGAGTGCTGCTAATGATTTAGGTTGGTTGCGGTACACTTTTGACTTCAAGAATCCCCACAGCCAAAAGTCACAGGGTGTCAGATCGGGAGATCTTGGAGGCCATGCGTGATTAAAGTAGCGACTGAGAATGCGATATTTAGATGCATATAAGCTTCGACTGCCATTACCTGCTGTAGTTGTTCCTTTTTATATCGTTTGTTGTTGCTTTGCATAATCCTACATCAGAAATCCGACAGCGCCATCTATTGATCGCCAACAGAACTATATATATATATATATATTCTTTTTTCGTAGCCATACAAAACCCGGCTTCTTTTCCATCCGTTTGGTGCAAACCGTATCTTTGTATCTTGATTCGTTTTCGAATTATTCATTTTTAAAATTTGTCCTGACTTTTGGATCACCCGGTACTTAGAAGTACATCAGTAATAAGACTTATGTTACATTTTTTGCGAATTTTTAGTGATTTCTTTAAGGGGATTTAAGGGAATTTGGCACCTTTTTTTGTTTGTTTGTTTGTTTTGTTTTACCAATTTGAAATGTTTCACTTGCATTTTCTCATGAATTCATGATCTTCAAAATGCTAAAACTTCTACAGATATTTAAGAAACTACTTAATATATTTTTGAGGGATGTTTAATAAAACCTACTTAAAAAAATTAGGGATGGATTTTTTGATATTTTTAAAAGACAATATATTAAAAATAAAAATATAACAAAAAGATGCTTTTCTTCCAAATTTTTACCTAAGCATTAATTTTTTAATTTTTATCTCGAAAACTAATAAATAAATTTCAAAACCTCTCCTTAATTCTTTTAAATAGGTTCTATTATACATCCGAAAAAATTTTAAGTCTTTTCTTCAATATCTATTAAAGTTTATTTTGAAAATCAAGAATTCATGAAAAAATGCAAACTGAGAAAACGCAGCTTACGGAATTCAAATCTGTATATATATATATATATATATACTAGCAGGCTTTGCCCTCTTCGCTGGACATTAAACTTAAATGAGTTGTCAAAATCCCATATCTTTATTAATAACCTAAGTTCTCGCTGTGATTGGTAGAAGTATTCTCGCTCGCAACGTGAGGAGTCTGTGTCCCCACTGCCTTCGGCACAACTTACCCACTTCTTACTTCCCCTTCCTCAGCGGGTGAGTTCGAAGTTTTGCAAAATCCCACTAATGTACATAATGCGTACACTTAATCAATATCCACACGCCAAAATTCGCCATTCTAAGATAATTCAGAGCAAATTCAAACGGAACAACATGTTTTTACACATGTTTATTGCCCTCCGACTCTGAGAAGGGGGGGGGGTGGATTTCGAATTTCGTGAAATCCAGTTACAATAAGACCCGGATGCATACAAACAATTTACGCACCATATTTCGTGACCACAGAAGTCTTTAATAGAAAATATTATAAATAAATAAATGCAAAAAGCACAGCTTTAGTATGGGAACCCTTTGGTGACTTTAAATATTTTAAGCTATTTTTCCGATGAACGGAATTGGCTATCTCAATTGTGCAATTAAAGATCTTGGCGAGAAACGTCCGAGCTACTTCGGTGCCGAATTTCAAATTTCGCCAAAGGGATCCAATACTAAAGCTGTTCCATACACAAAATAAATAAATAAATAAAATAATAAAATAAGATAAAAACTCTTTACTGATATTTAAAAAATAAAAATAAAAAATCGTAATAAATCCAAATTATAATCATTTACAATTAAGGGGAGAACATAAAATAACCTCATAAGGTACATAATAACAACAAAAAATTTTGTTTTACTGCAGGAAAGAAAAGTACTACTAAATTAAATAAAAATATTAAACTAATGCCAAATATCTCTATGAAAATATTTATCCACATACAAATTCCTGATTTAAAAAAAAAAAAAAAAAACATTTTTTGTAGGTGTTTTTCTCTCTAATTTTTATTATTATTCACGTGAAGTTAAAAATATTTCATTTTATTTCCTGAAAATAAAAAAATATATAAATATAAAACCTTCAACCGAATCTGGGTTGAAAACGGAAAAAGGGTAAAATAAGTTAGAAATATCATACCTATATTTATAAATTTGATACCAAATGAAACCGGCGATTTTTTTTAATCCAGGGGTGCAAACAGTTTTTCGATGCGACAATTAGATATTTAAAAAATAACTAAAGTTTGAAATTTAAGTGGCAACGAAAAAACGGAAAAAGGGAAAAATAAATTAGAAAGATCAGACCTATCGTTACAAATTCAGTACCAAATGAAAGAAGTGATTTTTCTAAATCCTGGGGTGTAAACAATTTTTCGATACGACAATTAGATTTTTTAAAATTAATTAAAGTATGGAATTTAGATAGCAACACTTCATTTCAATATTTTCATAATTTGTAGTGCGAATCACGCAAATAAAAAAAGTCTTTATCTTAAAAATTTATTTTTATATTTTATTTTTCGATTCAAAGCGTTTTAGTGAAAAAATATTTATGGCGCATGCGCAGGCGTTTTTTACCCACAATTTAAACACTAATCATAATTTTGAAAATTTCTATAGATATCATTTTAAGTTGGGAGAAGACCTAAGTTTCTGCCAAGCGCCGTTGAATTCCGTCCAGCCGTTCTCGGGTGATGCCCGGACAAACGTGCTTTAGTCTTTTACCCCCCCCCCCCCCAGGGGGAAACGGGGGGGAATTTCTGAAAAGTTGATAGATATAATTTTAAGTTGGGTGAAGACCTAAATCCCTGCCAAGCGCCGTTGAATTCCGTCCAGCCGTTCTCAAGTGATGCCCGGACAAAAAAAGCGACATATGGACACGATGACACACACACACACACACACACATACACACACACAGGCAAAATTTTCTGAAGTCATTTTTGGCTTTCATGGGTTGTGAAACGTGAAGATATCGCAAAATTTTTCGATTCCGACAAATTTACAGACAAAACTCTGATTTTATTAATATAGAAGATACATAGATATATCAGAAACCATAAGAATTAGTGCCTGAATATATATTTTATTAAAATAACAATAATAATAAAAATAATAGTAATAATAACATAATTCGATTTATTAAATGGAAATAATAAGCTTTCATATAAAACCTACTTAAGTGGTACCGTCAAAAGTCCCAAGTCCCCTTAAGAAGTGTAATAGGAAAATTAAATACGAGGTCAATGTTTTTCGAATACCCTGTATATTATTTTGTCAAAGTATATGTGATTTTACTATATTCTAAACCTCTTTTAAGAGTTATGTTTTGACAGAAAAGTTTCCATACTTCTGAAATAGCACAGTAATTTTTTGTGGTGTATACACAATCTTGGCTTTCCTTACCCAATATGGCCCACCAGCGGCCGAGCGGTTCTGCGCTCAAGGCTGGTAAATGGGAAGTGACAGGTTCGATCCCATGTCGCGCTCATCGAGATAGCTGTTCGAAGTTTTCCGTAGTTTTCTCCGAAACTCGCGTAAATACGAGCTAGGACCCCTTAGAAAGACCCCCAAGGAGGGCATTCCCCTATAGGCCTAGGACCCTTGCGTAGTCAATCGACCTTAAATCCTACAACCAACCAACCTTACCTAATATGAGTATAACATTATCGGAAGTACTCAGCGAATAGATACCACGCACGTAATAGATCGAAATTTTGTATAGCCCTGTAAACTGATTATTTAATTCTACGAACACCATTCTCTATAGAAGATATCGTTTTAAGCACCTTAATAATGTATATAAATTCTATTATGTTAAGTTCATTTAATTAGTGTCAAAATGCACTTCAAAGAAGTACCGTCAATAGACCATAATGTATTGAAACTCTTTTGTACCAAAAATACTATGTACACCAAAAACTTTACTGCCAATTGAATTTAACTCACAAATATTTGCACCAAATTTCAACACAATCATATGATTTTTTAGAACCACTGTCACGGTACAGACAGACAAACGTATACAAACACTAAAATGTTTTTCTTATTCTAAAAAGGAAAGCTGAGTGACGCTTCGGCAGAATTTTTTAGTTGCCTTTGATCGAAATTTTATTGATTTCTCAATCAGTACCTTTAATATTTAAACGGGGGGGATAAGTGGAAACACTTTTTGTGGACAAAAATCCATCAATATTAATCATGCAGGAGTTAATCATCTTTTTTGGATGGTTTGGGCAGGAAATTCATGTCAGACCGCGGAAATAAAAGAGAAAAAAAGAAGTCGCGTGATTGCTCACCGACTATTATTTATGATTCGGCATCACTTTAAACGACTTGAATAAAGAAAAAAAATAATCGTCTAGAAATGCATGTAAATATCACGGTCAAGTAGTTTTTTTTTTTTTTTTTTTTTTTTCCAGACAGTTACAGAAGTCAATGTCCATGATCAACTATGTATAACCAATTTGAAAGGACAGTGGATATTATAGAGCTTTTTTGTAAATTATTGTCTCAAAGTTATGGGATTTTCTTTGGTGATACGCATCATCGTAGGACAATATTATATATATATATATTAAAATTCCTTTAATTCCTTACTTTTTATTTTCCGAACGTTTGGTATATGTGTGTAAAGAAAGTATTGTGACCATGACAAAAATTCGCCTTTGTGATTTTGGTGAATTTTTACGTTTTGAAGTCCCATGAGTTCATTTTCCCTATTTTTGCGGTGATGTATGTACGTGTGTGTGTGTGTGTTTGTGTGTATGTGTGTGAGTGAACTCGATAGCATCTAAAATCTTTGTTCAAATGAGCTGAAGGTTGGCACATATGTTATAGGTGACCGTAGCACGAACTCTATTGATTTTGGTAAATCTAGCACTCATAGTTTTTTTTTACAGGGATGCAAAGAAATATTCTTTATCATAAGGGCCTATACTATAGTCCTAGCCTGTATTTAAGTACTATAGCGTCTAAACGCCTTATTCGATTGAGCTGAAACTTTATATACATGTTATAGGTTACCGCCGTACAAACAGTAATATATTTTGGTGATTCTAGCACTTACAGATTTTTACAGGCACATAACGAAAAATTCTTCATTATTATGAGCTATAGGCTCAAATTATATGAAATGGAATAGCGTTATATTAAACATCATGTACTATGTAAAGAAAAATACTCAAACACCCTATTATAATTTTCTCTTTGATTTATTTAACATTTTCTCTTATTTTAATTTATTTAAACAGCTGTTAGGGACTTAATGTTCGAATAGACGAGGGGAGTCACTCCAGATTTTTCTCCTTATGTACCGAGGAGAATTTAAAGTCCCATTAGATTAAAAAGCGTATAATATCAAATTTATGTAAGTAATGCCAAAAATACTTATACGGATCGAAAACATATAAGTTGCTTCAAAATCATTACATGGCACTAGCCGTTCTACTAAGCTGGTTATGTCCAAGAAAAGATTTTATAGCACGCTGTCGCTGTTTATGATTGCCGTTTTTCATAATCTTCAACAGTGTGATAATTAATTTATATATCATTTCAAGTATCTACTATCGTTCTCAGAAATACACCCCGTGGCAAAAAGATAAGTACAAAGGGTTTTTTCTTTGATTTTTCATAAAATAACATTATCTAAATTGTGCTTATCATTTATTATTATCATAAAATAACACTATTCCCGAACTAATTTTTACTTTAAGACTAATTAAAAAAAATTTTAAGACTAAAATTTTTCTAAATTAAGACTACACACCGCGACAAAAAGATAGGAACAAAGGTTTTTTTTTTGAATATCATTATTTTGAATATGAATATTTTGAATATGATTCAAATATTTAATATGTTTTTGATATGATAATATTTTGTTATGATAATAAATGATCAGCACAATTTAGATAATGTTATTTTATGAAAAATTTTAAAAAAACCTTTGTGCCTATCTTTTTGTCGCGGAGTGTAGTCTTAAATTAAAAAAAATTTTAGTCTTAAAACTTTTCTAAATTAGTCTTAAAACAAAAATTAGTCCGGGAATAGTGTTATTTTATGATAATAATAAATGATAAGCATAATTTAGATAATGTTATTTTATGAAAAATCAAAGAAAAAACTCTTTGTACCTATCTTTTTGTCGCGGGGTGTATATATACAGTAACCGTCGCCTAATAAATTCCCTGGTTAATAAAATTAGCCGCTTAATCTGATCAAATTGACAGGACCGGAATCAAATCAATCCAAACCAATTTTAAAACCGCCGCTTAATAAAATCAGCATCGCCGGTTAATAAACTGAAAAAAAAAATCTCTTCAGCAGCAAAAATGTCATTTATGCACGCTAAACAAATTTTCGTTTACACTGTGATTTTTTATTTTTGAAATAAAATAGAAAATAAAATACAGCAATCTTTCCGTTACCTCTTTTTGTCGAAAATTTTACACTTACAATATTAAATTTTACATTTATAGCAATTAAACACACCCCATCACTTGTCTTAGTAACAATTTCAAGGAATGTATTCTTACAAGCGGGGCGGTTATAAGTTACAAATTTGATTTGATTCGCAAGTGCTTTTTTTTTTTTTTTTTTTTTTTTGTAATGTTTAATTAATAAAAGACAATTTCTAGTTCTTATTCTGAAATAACTATAAGAAACACAAGAAGCTTAAATGGAAATGTTTTAAATTTAAAAGAAAAGCGTGAACTTTTAGCAAAGTATTGATGATTTTCATCATAGGAAAGCTCATCAGAACTTGGGATGTGTTTAATTCACTTACTTTGAAGGAACAATCAAATAATTATCTGTTAATAATTAATTAATATTGTTTATTAGCTCCATTACTTGGTACTTTTTGAAATTTCTTTTCAAATTCAGGTAAATAATGCCTTTTTCTTGAGTGCAGGAACGTTCGCCAGATATAAAAATCAGCCGCTTAATAAAATCACTTTGGCTTAGAACGAATGTGATTTTAATAAGCGGCGGGTACTGTATATATATATATATGATTAATGCTCATTAATTACTAAGATGATGTGATATGCATAATTTTTATTCCTTATCTTTTAGAATTTTTTTTCTCTTATGTAACTTAAAATATATATTTGAAACATTCAATTACGAATTATTGATAGATATTAAATACGAAAATTCTAACAAGTCGCCAATACTTGCGCAGACCCCCTGCTTTAAATCTCTACGTAAAAGTCAATGGGAACGATGTTGATAATTCGTAACATAACATCTGCCGGTAGACAAAAGCGAAATCAACTGTACCCTTAATTTTATCGCAAACAATTATTTTCTCAATGGGAACAGTAGGTCATTGGGTCTTCAGACACACCTACTTTTAGGGTCAAAGTTTTCTGAGTATATCCAATGAAAAATTAATAGAAATATTCTACAACACTTATAATTCAAAGACAAATACAGTTGAACTTGGTTATAATGTCCTCTGTTATATCGTCTACTTCCTTATAACGTATAAAGTATTTGCCCCGATGAATTATTTGCTGATTTCATTGTTAACATAATTTACTTAAAATGTCACATGTCCTCAGTTTTAACGTCAAAATTTACACAGAGTTGATCGTATTTTAATAGAAAAGTAAAACTACAAATTGTAGTTAATTTATCTGTTTTTCACTTTCTCTGACCCTTATATATAGCACAGATAGTATTGTTTTTTGGGTAAAATTTTCAAAATTAAGTTTTTGTTATATTTACACGTTTTGAGGCCACCTGAATCCGAAAAACATGTTTTTAGTGGTTGCTCTGTGTGTGTGTTTGTTATCAGCATATCTCATGAAAAAAATTGTAGCAGTACGTCTAAATTTGATATTCTAAATGTGTATCATGTAGGGAGGTTACACTAAACTTTGCTCTCCCACTGAGCCACCCTGGCTGATAATCAGCTCGACATTTCTCACATAATAACCGTTACATTACGTTTACAGATCCGGTGACCTTGCCAACGGTTATTATGTGAGAAATGTCGAGCTGAGCCAGGGCGGCTCAGTGAAAGAGCATCCGCACGTTAAGCGAAGGTCCTGGGTTCGAATCCTGGCTCTGGCATTTTTCACATAGTTGTTATAAAAAACCAATCTTCTACTCCAAACTAATTAAAATATCTTATAATTATTATTATTATTATTAGTCACATGATTGTAATATATAAATTAGTCCGGTCGTACTAAATTAAATTCTGTCAAAGACAGATTTTTTTTTTTTTTTTTTTTTTTTTTTAATCCAGCATGAACTAGCTTTCTAAGTAAAGCTTTTATCGCAATTTATAATTTAACATCGATGACTGTGCTCTTTTTTTAAGTGCTGCTTTTGTGCCCTTTTCTTATTTTGAAATTAAAGATGCCGCCCTAATTTGCCCCCACTTTTCCTTTAGAAAAACTTGGTCGCCTTATAAAATCTACTGTACATGCATACACACGCGTGTAATGTTTCTTTATATTCCATATAAGAATTCTATTCGTGAAAATCATTATTAAAAAAATTCGACTTCCGGTTATCCATTTATTTAGCCCTTTTGAAATATTCATTTTTACAATTTAGGTTTGTGTGTATGTTATACCAATATTTTGTAGGCGCTACAGATCATGAAATAACGTTTGTAAATTTACGCAACCTTATATTTAACTAAACATAGATATTAAATAATGCTAATTAGATTTTGGCATAGATCGTCCTCCAAGCGGTGCTGTTAGTCTACAGTTTCCTCATTTATGGAAAGCTCTTATCTTGTACCCTGTTAAAAATAAAATCTTACATTTCATCAGAAAAATGGTTCCTATTATCTGCAACCAATATTTTGGTGCAAAGTTTCACCATTTTAGAGGGGCCATTTCAGTAATAAGCACCAATAAAATGGGGAAATTTAACATCAGAATGCACTGGTTGGCATGAAAATTGCCTCTGACACAATTTCAGCATATTGTTATGTAAAATGATCTCCTGAATCCTAATAGGACGCCCATTTTGCCCTATCACCCACCGTTTTCTAGGAATTGTCCCCTATTTTTATTATTTTAAACCAAATTCATGGTCATAAAATTATCGAATAGGGAAAGAAATTGAGGGAGGGTGTGGTGTTTCTAGAAAACGGTGGGTGATTGGTCAAAATGGGAGTCATATTTGGGTTCAGGAGGTCATTTTACATAAGAATCAGTAAAAATGGTATCAGACCTCGATATTTTTTTTTTTTTCAGAGCAGTGATATTAGTTGGAGCTAAAAATACCTATTTAGCACCATTCTTTTAGTGAAATGCTGAAATATTATTTTTAATAGTGAATAGAGTATAAGTACACTAGACTTGATATGTGAAGTTGCTATTATAAAAAATTATGCTGATTTAATGTAGATGTCTATCAGTCGATAAGTGGCGCTGCTATCCAGCAATTCCCCCCGTTTTTTGGGAGGTTATATCACAGCTATTATAATGCACTACACTTGATAATAAAAATGGCCATTATGAAAAACAAAGTTTATTTAATTTAAGTGCATATTGGTCTACAGATAAAGTTATGCTTTTATTAATTTTCTGGGATTTCCCGGCTATATGTTAGCGTCTGTCGCATAAAAATAGACCAAACAACATTTTAAAATGTTTATTGGGAGAATCTATACTGATTACGATAATTTGGGCATGTCAACCAATAGGTTCCACTGCTATGGTATAGAATGATAATAGTAGTACAGGGGTGGTCAACCCGCGGACAGCCAAGTTAAAATTTGTTGCTCATGGCGAAATTCAGAATATGTTCATAATTTTAACGTTTGTCAACAAAACAAAAATTAAGATATCCATTCGGACTCTTCTTTAGGAAAACAATATTAGATGATATGTATATTTGTGGTATATACATTGTATATATATGTGTGTGTGTATATTTGTTGCAGTTTATCAGTAATATGTATTCATCAGGGTTCACAAAGACCATGCCTTTTTTAAATGAAATCTGCCATTACTATTCTTTAAAAATAAATTTATTCTTAAAAAGAATTTTTTGACATAAAATAAGCATATATGTTTAAGATTAATGGCATGCAAAGTTAAAGGATGTGGGAACCTTCTATCTGTGTGTTATATGTATATGCATACACAGTGCGGCACGCGCGAACACATTGCATTTGTAATGTGGCCCACAATGCCTTTTGGGTTGAACAGGCCTGATATAGAACAGTTTTGTAATGCCACAACATACTAGTATTTTTCCCTCCCAAGAAACACTTTTCAAATTATGATGTATGATTTAAATGAATTTTTAGAACACAAATTGTACACAATAAACTAAGTATTAAAATTTCAAGATACAAAATTTTTCGTAAGGATTACTGTGTGAATGTACACACACACACATACGTGTATTTGCAATCTTATATTCTGATAAACTTAAGGAAAAGAAACTAACTTTTTTTCTTTACTTAACGCTTCCACACACATTTCTGGTAAATATTTTTTTTTCGCAAACCAAATTAAAATAACTGGTTCCTTCATTTTTTTAGATAAATTTTTGAACTGTTCATGAATTTATGGGTTGCTCGGTATATAATATAAGTAAATGGCCACATATTTGCCAATATACCGCTTAATTGTGTTTATTATTATTATTATTATCATTGCGTTACTGTCTTTATGTTGCACTCGTAGATACTTGCTTTCGTTTGAAGATGGGACGTGGCTAATTATTTCTACCTGAAACAATTGTTGCATATTTTTGTAATTTACTGTGTTTACTAACAGATTTTTTATTCACTAATTAAATAATGGTGTCAGTTTAATAATTTTAACCCATCTACAACTTTCAAAACATATTTAAAAATTATTAACTTTCATGAGCTGTGTCCCCAAAAACTTATTCTCTGATTTAATACAGATCAGAATCAGGTGATTTCACAGAAAAGAATTTAGAAAGGAAACTTGATTAACTGGCATAGTGGTGTTATAACAATGACCACTATGCATGCTACTTTATCATGAATTGATTGCTTAGGCATATTTTTTCCTGTTTACAGCTGTAAGGGTGAGTGAATAATTACAACAAAATCCACGGTCCAGTATCCCGAAATGAAAGGGATACTTCGCGTTCCAGATTTAGTGAAAGCGCTTCGGATATGCTTCAGCTATTTTGTATCAACTGCCCTGAAAGTGTAACGCAATACCGTTAAATAGCGTTAATTGGTATGTTTCAATCTGTGACCTGAAGCTCACATCTATTACTTTCCGAACACTATAGTGAGGAAAGTATTGTAATCATGTCAAAAATCCGAATTTGAGATTTTCATGTTTCTATACTTTTCGAGGTCCCCTGGGTCCGTTTCCACTATTTTTACGATGATGTATGTATGTGTGTGTGTATGTATGTGTGTGTAAATGTGTGTGTATGTATGTATGTATGTGTGTGTGTATGTGTGTGAGTGAACACGCTAGCGTCTAAACGCTTTGCTCGAATGAGCTGTAAGTTGGTACGCATGTTGCAAGTCACCATAGCACGAACCCTATTGATTTTCATGAATCTAGCACTTACAGTTTTTTTACAGGGACAGAAAGAAAAATTCTTTATCATTATGGCCTATGGGACAAAAATCTTAAAAGTGGGATAGCATCTAAACGCCTTATTCAATTGAGCAAAAAAATTATACACATATTATATAGGTCACAGATACTCAATCTGTATACATTTTGGAGAATCTAATGCTTATAATTTTTTTTACAGGGACACAAGGAAAAATTCTTTATCATTATGGGGCACATGCCCAGGATTATTGGAAATAAAGGTCTCCAAAATATCTTAGATATTTTTCAAATTTAGCATAATTTTCATCATATAAGCGAAATTTTCCACGTTTAAATTTATTTTGGCCCTTATTTAATATTATAAAAAAAAGCATTTTCTTTATACTTTTTATCACTTGTTTATAACTTCAGTTTGTCTGTCTGTCTGCACTCTAACTCCCGTAAATATTCAAGAAATTCCTTTAAATCAATATATATTATTCAATATATAGATTTTAAAACTTCTTTACACACCATGTCTTGCAAACCATGCACACCATGCTTCTTGCACACCATGTCTTGCGTGCTACTGCCTCCAAGGCCGTAGCACGTGTTTTTTTGCCCCCGATGAAGAAAGGCTACGTCCTTTCGAAACCGGTTGTGCTGGCTTAATATTTATGGTGTGTAAAGAAGGTTTAAAATCTATATATTGATTGTACACCAGTTTTGAATTTAGTTTTGGTGATATGTTATTCAAGTTCACTGTAGGATGTTCCCTATTGAAAATGGGATAAATTTTACTGCTGGTTTGCGTACAGGGATACCCGAAAGAATTGTAAAGCTTTGCGTTCTATGAAAGGTATTTCTATAAACCACACTTTATTTTTTTTTCTTTGCAAAAAATCATTAGGAAAGTGACATTTATTATTCATATGCACAAAAACATATATTCTATAGAATACAATATGATCAACATTAAAATTTACAAGGACAAATAAAAATATTCATATACATTAAGGACTAAAACCAGAAATTGCTGGAATTGCATTTTCGATTTTATTAAGCATTTTTAACATTTTCTAACAATGTTTAAGAATGATTATGGATTCAGTCTATCTGTCTTTCTTTCCGTCTAACTGTACGTTGTGTAGCCACATGTTCAAGCTACTTCAAAGGTTTAAGGTTAAACGAGGCAAAGAGTATATTCTTTAACCACATTTCTTGCGACCATGGAAGCCTCTGCGCAAGTGCGGATTGAACGAGTCCAGTGTTAAAATAGGGGTAACTGGGAGAAAACAAGCGATAAGGAAACACCGAATAACTGGATGTTTGCCAAATAACTATCTCTCGGCCAATTTTGCATCCCTCCAAACTTTTGGACTCGGCCTCACTGCTAGTCGTAGAAAACGTGGTCGCACTATACGTACAAGTGTTCATAATCTATGCGGACTGCATGGTTTTGCGTGCTTGTTTCATTTATTGTTTCAAGCATTTAAAAACTACCTTAACCTCGTGCGCTTTTGGTTTTAAAAAATCAGCTACTCCAGTTTAACTCACAACTATGTCACTGATGTACTTCCATCAATACTCAGATTAAGGACTCAGATTGAGGTGTATATATTGCAATCTTCACTCTGTTGTACGGCTTCGCATTCAGAAACCTGCAACTTTTTTTCCCCTACGAATCAGTTTCAAGAAGAAAGGGAAAAAAAAAAAGAAATTTATGTGATTACTTTTATTTCTGTTTGTATTTATTTATTTACATTGTGAGGCAATAGCTAATCGCCTCACGCATTGGTCATTATGTCCTGCCCGGTGACTGGCAGTGGTTTTGCGATAGCGTGACCAAAACAGGAAAAGAAAGCCGCCGTACACCTCCCCATCTTTTCTTTTTTTATTTAACTTTTTTCATTGTGGTTTATTCAGCAGGTAGTTGCTAAAAAGGATGATGCTACAATAACTGACAAATGCACTCTTTTTTTTTTTTTTTTTTTTTTTAGAGAGAGAGAGAGATTTCTGTTGTATCAGTAGAAAAAACAATTTTTTTCAATGATGCCCAACGCAAGGTTGGCATTTTAATTTATATTGTCTAACTCACTTTTAAAAGCATTTATTTTAATAATATTATATTTTTAAAAAATTAAAGAACACGCTTTTATAGAAATGTGAACTAAAAAAGCACAAAATATCTATCTTAGTATTAAAATGCAGGGTAAGAGAAAATCGTGTGAGTGGCACACCATAATATTTACATACATTTAAATCTTTAATTAAAATAACTTAGAATTAAACAAAAACCATTTTTAAAAAATCTCCCCTGACTGGGATCGAACGCGGGACCTTTAGGTTCGTAGCGCGGCGCCTTACCTCAACGCCACATCGTTCACGTAGGGAAAGTATTTTCTTACAATATAAATTTTTTGTTTGCTCCCAGAGTAGTTACAAACATACATACACACAAACATACATACAGGTGAAGCTAATAAAAGCGTGTTAAAAATATGAAAATAATTCAGATACAGTAGTAAATACTTAATCCGCAAACTTTGGACAGAAAGTTGTGTAGATTTGTTTTTTTACGAATGATTTTATACTGAAATACATAAATACCATTTTCTTTTGAATTAATACATTTTTAACACGCTTTTATTAGCTTCACCTGTATGTGTGTTTGTATGTTTGTAACCGCTCTGGGAGCAAACAAAAAATGTATATTGTAAAAAAAGACTTTCCCTACGTGAACGCTGTGGCTGTGACGTAAAGCTCCGCGCTACGAACCTAAAGGTCTAGCGTTCGAGCCCAGTCAGGGGAGATTTTTTAAAAATGGTTTTTGTTTAATTCTAAATTATTTTAATTAAAGATTTAAATCTATGTAAATATTATGGTGTGTCACTCACACGATTTTCTCTTACCCTGCATTTTAATACTAAGATAGATATTTTGTGCTTTTTAGTTTACATTTCTATAAAAGCGTGTTCTTTAATTTTTTTAAACTGTAATATTATTTAATAACAAAAGAACAGTAAATAAGATTTAAATTGAGGTATTTTATAATAATAATTAAAGAAAAAAAAAGAACGAAAAATCATTCAGTAAGCATTGATTATTAACACTTTCCAAATGTACGCAATTATTGTATCGTATAACTTTCAATGTTCTTTGCCTACGTAATCACACAACGGACAGACAGTAGTTCTGAAAGGCATACAGATAGACTAATTGAATTCCTAATCGCTCTTAAACATTCTTAAAAAGTGTTTAAAATGCTTCACACAAAAGAAAATGCAGCCCTTATATTCTAATTGCAGCCCTTAATGTATCTGAATATTTTAGTGTAGCCCTGTGAATTTGAAGGTTAATAAAATCATATTCTATGCAAAATATCATTTTAGCATATTAATAACAAGGTTGCCACGCTACCTGGAAAACCTGGAGAACCTGGAATAGTCAGGGAATTCGAAAAATGACCATGAAAATCAGGGAAAAGTCAAGGAATTTGCATATTTTTTAGCCAGAATCTTTAAAAGTCAGGGAATTTCATACAATGATTGCCAAAAAAACGAATTTTTCCTCCAACGTAGAGTTTTTTCTTAGCTTCCGCCTTTTTTAAAAAACAAGACCTCTTAGAAAGACCCCGTATGGAGGACAATCTGTCCTTAGGTCAAAGTAATATGTAACTTTTGTGTTTTCAAGTGGTACCATAAATATTTTGCCCTGAATACAACCAATGCGCAATATATGGCTAGACCTGAATTTTCTGAGAACACGTCTGGAAAACCTGGAAAAGTCAGGGAATTTCATTCTGCTATTTGAGGGGCAACCCTGTAACAATAAATGTCAATTTATTTATGATTTTTACAATAGAAAATCGTTTAAATGTAATTTATAAAAATATCATCCTAAAATGCAGTGCATGCCTTCTTTTTTTTTTTTTTTTTTTTTTTTTTGTGTGTGTGTGTGTGTGTGTGTGTGTGTGTCTCTGTACATAAACCAGTTGCACTAGACCAATTAATGCCATTTAAAATAGGGAACATTCCATAGTAAATTTTAATAACACACATATTTTTTAAAAAAATTTTGAAAATATTTACGGACGTTGGGAGGCGGGCCGACGGTCAGATAGGCACACAAATTGAAATTATATCCACACTTAAAAAATGTTTAAAAATCTTAAATCGCTTAATGTAAACGAAAATGCAATTCCAGCAAATTTCGAATAAAAGCCCTCAATGTAACTGAATATTTTTGTGTGGCCCTGTAAATCTAATGCTAATCATACTACATTATGTAGAAAGCATTCTTTTGTGCATATGAATAAGGTATTTCAATTTTATTAAGATTTGTTCAAAGTAAAGTTATTAAAATTTTGTTAATAGAAATACCTCTCACAGAACGAATGTTTTGGAATACTTGCTGGTTCCCTGTACACAAACTAGTGGTGGAATTTAATCCATTTTCTATAGCAAACATCCGATAGTAAACTTGAATAACATATTTCAATTTCATTGAAATTTGTATAAAATAAAGGAATTAAAATACGGGTCATTCTATGTCAAATCATCAAAAAAAAGTAGCATTTTCAACCGGACTCCCTCAGATTTTTATGAAATCGGGCTCTTTTATTTATTCCATAGGAAAATGAATGCATATCAATTAATATGACCCAATCTCTTTTAGTTTTTGATATACAGGGCTGCAAAAATAGGTATGAAGTGCTAGTTTTCAAAATTCTTGCATTACAAATTTACCCATATTTTGTCACCTAATTGACTTAGAGGCATACGTTTGGTATCATTAGAAGCCATTTAATACAGGCTTTCAAATGATATATATTGTGCACATATTTTCAAAATTTTCCATTCCAAAGTTAAACATTTTCACACCTTAGATCTTCAACATCTCAAAAAGTGTATTTTTAATTTTTTTTTTAATTATAAATTGTTCCTATAATTATTGTCTATAATTATTGCGAGTTTCAACTTTGGATTCCTATGTGATGCTGAGTTATAAATTAAAATAGAAACCGCTATCGGTATTTTCATAAAAACATGACATAAGTTTTACAAGCAATTCTGCAATTATAATAAAATACATAATGTTAATGACCCTTGATTGCAATTTTCAATTGCTTGTACTCAATATTTGCACCCTAGCTATCAGGAAATGCTGATAATTGGGGAACCTATGCGCAATTTTAGTTCCCCGGAAAAGAAAAAGAAAATAAAGGCCTTGTAACAATTAGAGTAATTTTTTATACGTTTTATTATTATTATTTGTCAGTGAAAGTACTATGAAGATACATACAAAAGGTTAGTATTGTGCAATTTAAAAGAGATTTTTAAGTAGTTCAAAAATAAATATACATACATTAAAATCGAATTTTCTACTTTTGCAGAACTAAAATAAAAAAAATAATCTGGTGTGTCACTCACACGACTTTCTCTTACCCTGAAATTTAATACTATAAATACAGGTTGCAGATTAAGAGGTAAAATAACAAGTACTGTTATGTAAACCTATGTTAAACAATTCAAATTAGGCTTCGGAAGAGTTTTATATGATAATTAGTTCTGTGTGAGAGGGGCTACCGCCCCCCTCAACCCCCCGTTTCATTAATGCACGTACATTTATATAGAATTCAATTCGGTTATTAAAAGAATAATTCTGTTTTTAAGAAATAATTTATTGAAATTATTATTTAAAAAAATTATCTTTAAAAAAAAAAAAAAAAAAAAAAAAAAAAAAAAAAAAATCGATAACTTTGAATTATCGCAGATCGATGGTTCAACCATTCGTTTTAAAGGTATTGGCGAGCTCTTTTGAAAGATACCCATCATGAAAATTTACTCCCCTCGAGGGGGGACTTCCTCCCAGGGAGGGAGGCAAGGCTCCTACATACACAAAAAAATTTTCCCAGTTGACTATCTCATTACAAAAAATATATATTCATTTCATTTGGTTTAGTGCAGTCTATAGATGTTAAATTCTACTTACCTGCAATTTTCCCCATAGACGTAATGTATTTGAATACTTTTGAGTGTCCCTGTACACGAACCATTTGCTTCACCTCAACGAAAAGCTTACTGTAGCATCCCTATATGATACACATTTAGAATACCGAGTTTGGAATTTCTGCTACTATTTGTTCTTAAGATATGCTGATAACAGACACACAGACAGACACACAGACCATTCGCTAAAAACATGATTTTCGTATTCAGGGGATCTCAGAACATGTAAATATAACAAAAACTCACGTTCGAAAATTTGACCCTAAAACAACACTTTCTCGACCCTATGGGAAAAGAGAAAGTAAAAAAAAAAAAAAAAAACTGCATTTTGACCATCGAGCAAATGGAACACACTCTGTCTGTGTTTGTCATATAAATGAAAATGTTAAAGTAATGCTGATTTGGTGTAGTTAGTAGGAATCGAGTAAAGAAAAAAAAATTCCATTAAATTCATATAAAATTGCACAGATTTAATGTTTGTAATCCCCCAGAATCAACTTGTTAACTAGGAGAGTGCGACAAACGCTCAACATCTGACAATCTTAGGGAATATAATAAGATTTTTCAGTGAAAATGATATTACATATATAACTTATAAGCAGTTATTGAATTCTGATGTTGCAATTCTTAAAACTTTGTTTAGAAATTGCAAAGATTTTATTTATTACTTCATTGAAAAGCTTATAGTGCTCATTATATTTTACATTTATTGCTAAACAATATTCTTTTTAAGAACTGAAACTAGGAGAACTTATACTATCTCTTAAAAAAATGTTCCATGTTCATGCATCTTTTAAATTAACTATAAAGGTTGTTCGCCACTAGAAAATGCCCATAAGTTTTTGCAAATATATTTGTACAGGAGGTTTTTTTTTTTTTTAGGACTGAGGACTATTAGTCTCAATCTGGGATTTTTGCGGTGTTATTTTTCGATAGTTGGACATTTATCGAAAATATAGTTGAATAATTTGAAAGCGATGTTATAATCTGAAAAAATAAATAAATAAATAAATAAATAAAATAATTATAGTCCTTCGTCCTAAACAAAATTCTGCTTTTGCCAAAATTTCGTCAAAATCTTTCTTTCTTTTCTTTTTCTTTTCTTTTCTTTTTTCTTTTTCTTTTTTTTTTTTTTTTTTGGAAAGGAAAAGAAAAGAAAATTAATAATAATCAGTATTGAAACAAGCACTATCAATAAAGTTCTTTTTTTAATAATTTTGAATTAGGAAATAAAAAGTGTGCGTGCAAAAGGAAATAAAAATAAGTAAAAAAATGAATTTAATGATTTAATTTTTATATAAAACATGATCGCGTGCTATCTTAAAAAGTAGATGTAAAATTTAAAGTTTATGTGGTACGTGTGGCATCTATAAAAATTGTTTTAAGAAATAGAATAGAATAAAGAAAGCAACAATGTTGGTTGCATTTCGTTATATAGTTTGAATTTTTGAATTTTATAAGAAGTAATATCTACCGTAGGAATAATTTCTTATGTTAAAACTATAGGGAATTGTTATGCGAGCACAAGCGATGCTACTTATTATTATTATTATTATTATTATTATTATTACTATTATTAAAATTAATTTATTATTATTATTATTATTTTTAATTATTATATATAAATCTTTTTAAAGCACCTTTGAATCTTACATGATTCCTTAATATCACAAAATTACAAATTCAGCCAATAATACTGATAATATTATAATGAAAATTAAATTTTATTTTTTAATATTATATACTTTTTTACCTTATTATAAATTATGAAAGGACACTTAAAAAGTAGGAAAAATAGGAAAAGGTATGCTTTATTTATATTATTTAACTATATTAAATGCAGATTTTAATATAATTGTAAGTTATTTATATTTTCAATTTATTAAAAACCTAAGTTAGAGAACTCCCCCCCCCCCCCTACACACACACACCAATACTAGCTGATCTGTACTATTTAAGACTTGAGTTGCTGCACTTAGTATATTTAAAAGGAATGTTCAACCAACAGATTATCATTCTGAAACAACAAAATTGCAGCTTTCACCATTTAATTTTTCTTTCTTTCTTTTCTTTTCTTTTCTTTTTTTTTTTTTTTTTTTTTTTTTAATTCAAATATCATACAATTATTAATCACAAAATCATTGTAATTAACCATTTTCTTTTTACAAAATTTCTATACATGTTAGTTTAGCACACTCAAATGCAATTCTAAAATGCTCTACAATTTCAGTATGAAAGTACTGATATGGGGTTGCATTTTAACCCCTTGAACTGCAATTTATTTTCAGTCAGCACTGCTCATGCAGACAATTTAATTTTCTTAGTTTTAACGGCCCTCTTCACTTACCGTCGCCGGAAGACCGAGCCAATGTTATTCTATGGTGAAATTTTCTTTGCAAATAACTTATTAACTAATACATATTTTTAAATTCTGTTTTTACATTCAGAAAATTCCCAACTGTTAAATGGACGGACCTTTTTAAAAAAGGTAGGTTTTTTTTTTTTTTTTCTTCTTTTAATATTTATTTTGAAATTGCAAAATGAAAAAAATTCACATTTTGAAAATTCGTATTTTACAGCTTCAAAATAAAATATAAAAAAATTTAAAAAATTTTTTTTTAAAAAGGTCCGTCAATTTAACAGCTGGGAATTTTCAGAATGTGAAAACAGAATTTAAAAATATGTATTAGTTAATAAGTTATTTGTAAAGAAAAATTTCCCTTAGAATAACATTAGCTTCGGCTTCCGGCGGCGGTGAGTGAAGAATAAGAGGAGGGACTGATATAGAAACTTACGGTTTTGTTGCTCAAATAATTGGTCATTATTAAAAATAATATTTGTTTCACGCATTTATATGAATGCTTATTGTTATATATACATATAAGAACATAATTAGTGTCGGGAAATTCATGACGTGCTGGACTCGTCATTTCAATTCAAGGGTTAATTTATAGTTCAGCCTCTCATAGCAATCCTAAGCTTAAAATTACAAAAATTATAGACATTAAATATAGAAACAACATATAATTTTTAAAAGAAAATTAAAAATACACTTTTTGAAATACTAAAGGTCAAAAGTCATAAGGTTCGACTTTTAAATGAAAAATTTTAAAAATATGTGCATGTGATATATCATTTGAAGGCCTGTATTAAAAGCTTTCTAATGATACCAAATTTATGCCTCTAAGACAATTACAGAATAAAATATGGGTATATTTGTAATACAAAAATTTTGAAAATTTGCCCTTTTTACCCATTTTTGCAGACGGACATATTAATTGGTAGATGAGAGGAGGGTATTATGGAATACCATTTACATTTCTTAAAATAACTTTACTTGTTTTTAATAAAAATCCCCAAAATCATGATGAGTACATAGTGTAATTATTTATTATGAATTGTCACTTCAAAAAAAAAAAAAAATATTTTGTAGTTATAAAAAGTTTACTTTAAAAAAACGTTACAAATGGAGGTTAATAGGAAATAGTCGGATAATATGGAACAGGTGGTTCAAACTGTTTAAACCATAGAAAAACTAATTAGACTTCATAAAATCATCTTCGAAGAATTTTCTGTGACAGAAAATACATTCGGTATCTTTATTTTCTGTTTCTTTAGTTGAACACATGAAGTCAGTTTCAGATGATACTATGAAATACCTAGTATTCCATAATACCCGACACACCATCTTTAAAAATGAACTTTTAAATTGAGGGACAAAATATTTACAGCTAAAAAATGACCAACGTATAACAAAAAAAAATTCTTTGAGCATACATTATGCTTAACATCAGTGTTTAAACCTCATGTGTACTAGTAAGTTTAAATGTTTGAAAACGTACCTGCAAAAACGCTTGAAAATAACAAAACATACTTTGTTCTATAGAGAATGGTACGACAACAACAACCGGTCGCTTTTTACTGTATTGCTTCATGGGAATCCTTCTTGAATAATTCATGGTACTTTGGCGAGATAGCAGCACCAATCAGAGCCGAAACCTCGGTATTCCATATTTCCCGAATATTCCATAATACCCTCCTCTCCTCTATATATTCATTTGGTATATATTAATTTCTGTTGATAAAAAATAAAAGTGCCCAGTTTTATAGAAATCTGAGAAGATCAGGTTTTTAGCTTCGTTCATTTGACACGGAATGACGCATATAGTTCATAAAAATACCTCTCATAGAACACAGTACTTTAGAATACTATTGGGTGTCCCTGTACACAAGCCAGTAGAGGTATTCGCTCTATTTTCAGCAGGGAGCATCAGATTATAAACTTGAATATCGTATCTCAGTTTCAAGAAATTCCATGAATATTTATGGAAGTTAGAGCGCGGATAGACAGACAGACGGACAGACAGACAAACCGAAGTCATCAACACTTTTCAACGTTATTGGAAAGTGTAAAAACATTTAGAAAGTGATAAAAACGATTAATATAAACGAAAATGCAATTCCAGCAAATTTCCAATAATATCCATTAATGTAACGAATATTTTTGTGTGGCCCTGTAAATCTAATGCTAATGGCTGTACTATGATCAGATATATTAGGTCATTGCATAAATTCGTGCGATTTTTTATTGCTTCATTTCATAAAAATACATCAAATCAAATGACAATTTTTAATCAAAATACTATCCATTGCTTTCTACAACCTTTGCCCATTTTTCGGGTAACAAATGTATACCACGGCGATAGAAGCTCTCGTCTTTGGAGGCAATAAAATGATCCACGTCCGCACGAACTTTTGCAATGACCTAATACATATTTTATTTATTTATTTTTCTATATACCAACTACTATTAACTAACTCAACTACTATTATAACCACAAAAAATTAATTGTCTCACGCGATAGATGCAGCCAATCATAGCATATTGTAATATTATATTTGGCGTGAAACTGTTGCCATTTTATAGTTGATCGAATAAATCAAATAAACATGGAACATAACGTGAAAGAAAAATTATGTACACCACGTTATAGTGTTGTTCGTATGTAACTGGGATTCAAATATAAAATTGCTAATTCAATTTTTTCGATACTGTCCGTTTCGAAACTGTCATCTAATAAGCACCCAAATGAAAGCCCACTGACAAGCTATTGTCACAGGCAATAGGGGTAGGCACCGGAGAGTCTGCGAATGCGTGGATCGCTGACGAAGGCAACGGGGACAGGAAGCGTGCTTTTGAGCAATTTCATGATTTTTTAAATTTTTATTTTTATTCATAAAGCGATATAGAAAAAGAGTTTTTTTTTTTAATATAGTGACCAGCGAAGCAGGGAAAGCTTTCGTTGATTCACTACCTTAATTGGTTTCACATTCCATCATTTTTGACGGAAAATAATAATTTTAATAAAATTAATTTAATAAAGTTATTTATTTATTTAATTTTTTTTAATTTTAATTTTAATTAAAATAATAATTTTAAATTTTAAAGGTAACGAAAAGATAAATAAAGTGCGAAAATTTCAGCCGGGCTTGCTGGCGGATGAATTGTATTTGAAGTGAGAAATAAATAAAATGAAATAAATGATCACTTTTTAACGGACGTCTTAGTCGCCCTGCAACTAACTAGTTTTGTAATATTTTTCGACAAAATTTTTTTGTAATATACTTAAATGTATTATTATTAACTACCCCAAGTATTGTTTCTTTATCACCTTTCCTTCTAGCCAGGGTTGATAGATTTGGCCCTTTTTTTATTCAATAGTCACCAATAATTTTTATTTGTAACGTTTGGCTAATCACTTCGAAGATTGATAGTCTATTATGTATATCAAATGTCACATCTCAAAAGTATTGGTGACTATTGAATAAAAATAATCTGGTGCGACACTCACACGACTTTCTCTTACCCTGAAATTTAATACTATAAATACTGGTTGCATATTAAGAGGTAAGATAACGATCAGTGTTATATAAACATATGTTAAACAATTCAAATTAGTCATTGGAAGAGTTTTATATGATAATTAGTTCTGTGTGAGGGAGGTGGTAGCCCCCTCAACCCCCCGTTTCATTAATGCACCTACATTTATATAGAATTTAATTCGGTTGTTAAAAAATAATTCTGTTTTTAAAAAAATAACTTATTAAAATTATTATTTAAAAAATTATCTTTTATGATAATGCAGACGGTTTTCATATTAGAAGTATTATAACACACACACACACAAAAAAAAAAAAAAAAAAAAAAAAAAAAAATTGGGGGGTGGGGGGATTAAAAATGAAAAAAAACGATAACTTTATTTTAAATTATCGCAGATCGATGGTTCAACCATTCGTTTTAAAGGTACTGGCGAGCTCTTTTGAAAGATACCCATCATGAAAATTTACTTCCCCTCGAGGGCGGGGGGGGAGGCGGGACTCCTACATACACAAAAAAAATTTCAAAGATGACTATCTTCATAATAAAAAATATATATTCGTTTCATTTGGTTTAGTGCAGTCTATAGATGTTGAACTCTACTTACCTGCAATTTCCCCCATAGACGTAATGTATTTGAATACTTCTGAGTGCCCCTGTACACGAACCATTTGCTTCATCTCAACGAAAAGCGTAGTGTAGCATCCCTATATGATACACATTTAGAATACCGAGTTTGGAACTTCTGCTACTATTTGTTCTTGAGATAGGCTGATAACAGACACACAGACATCCACACAGACAGACACACAGACCATTCTTTAAAAACATGATTTTCGTATTCAGGGGACCTCAGAACATGTAAATATAACAAAAACTCACGTTCGAAAATTTGACCCTAAAACAATACTTTATCTACCCTATGGGTAAGAGAAAGTAAAAAGGCCACATCTTGCAACTCTGCTTCCAGCACCCAAAAATTGTTTTTTAAAAAAAAAAACTTTTTTTTAGGTTGTTAATAGTGGTGTTACCCTTTAAGGGTTAAATACTCAAGCAATATAAATCTCATCTATAGAGGAATACTACTCGAAAGTTTAAACATAAATTTTGTCCTAGTGAATAGACTATGAAAGCGTAAATATACTTCAAGATCATCTATGACGTTACATGGTCGTAATCCGTCTCGTAAAGGTGAAGTATGCTTTACAAAGAGCAACCGAAACACGACTGTCTGCAAAACTGTATTTAGTCAAGCGTGTATTTTATTTCGTTTCTCTTTTGTTGAATTTGTTTCATTTAGATGTTTGTTATTGATAGGATGTTTCGCTAATATTAACATCATTGTTTCAGGACAAAGAAACTCAGACCAAGTTAGAGATGAGACATCGAGCCGAAGAAGACGCCCTCTACCGGCAGTTTGCCAAAAAAAGACAAGAAGAGGAAGTGCATATAACAGAGCTGATTCAAGTATGTTGAAAAAATCCATTTTACTTTGATCACAGAGATTTTTATGCATAATATTATATTTATAATATTTTTTTTTCTGAATAAATATAAAGACATAATTCATAATTATATTGCTCCCTAAATTATATGCATGCATAAAATATATTTTAAAATCATGCTGAATATTTAGAAAAATAACACCCAATTTTAAAACACAAACAACAATATAAATTTTAAAATGTTGATGTTTTTAATAAGGTATTTATACATTTAGTCACAAATTAGACCGAAAAATTGTATTGTAACTTTTAAATTTAAAATCTTAATTGAAAAAAATAAAAGTAGTTAATAATAATCAAATAATTAACTCTTTGCCTGTCCTATTTAATTTTACATCTCTGGGTCAAAATAGCTTTTTTTTTTTTTAAACGAGCATAAAAATTCCGCTTCTCATTAAGAAAAATGAAATCTAGCTTTTACACCGGAATAAATTTCTCATTTAAATACATTTATATTAACTTCCAAAATGATAGTTTTTACATGATTTCAAGACGAGCTCCGCCCATTTTATATTACAATAACGTCTGTAGCGATATGTATATTATAATCAAGATATATAAATGAATACATATAGCAGAATCATGATACGAATAAGTATACAATTCAATATATCTTATATATAAGATATAAATTTAATGTACATAATTATCGCTTAGAGTGAATTACTATGGTAGGAGAAAGACGATAGAATGGTTGCAGTAAAAATTCCATAAAAATACGTGCCTTTTATACAACTTGTTAAATATACATGTTGGTATAACAGAATTTATACTTTCTTTTATTGGGGAAGGGGTGTGGGAGGGGGGGAGGGGGTTTGAGCTGTCATAACAATGAAATTATAACAAATAAAGTAAGTGCACCAGTGATTCACACTTTTAGAGCAATATCTGATATTTTTAATTTTTCTAGTCATCAGAAAATATTTTTAGAAATCTTAAGTTAGTACATATGGTATGAAAGACATTCGGAACCACATATATGGTAAAATATGTACATTTGATAACAATTATTATTATTATTATTTTATGAATTTTTATTTGACACCCACTCAATGTTCCAGTAATTGACACTGCCAGTTTTTCATTTTATCAGTAATTGGCCCCCTATGTTCCAGTGTTTGACACTGCTAGTTATCCATTTTACTAGTTATTAGCACCCTATGTTCCAATGTTTGACATAAAATGTTAAAATTCTAAAATGTAAAATATGTGATTTTCTTATTTTTCTTATTTATTAATTATTTCGGGATAGATGTCAATCACTGGAGCACCTACCCTACAATAGAGTGACCAGATTTTTTTCATTGAATTTGGGGACAAAGATGGCGGCGTCCTCGAATTTCGAGGACAAAAAAATATAAAAAATAATTAAATCACCTTACATTGTAAAAGTTTAGTAATTTTTATGTATAAAGCACCTAAAAGAACTTATATCAGCTTATTTATTATACGTATAATAAATTACTATAATAAAACATTAATAACTTTATAACCGGCGTCCCCAAATGTGTTGTAATTTTTTGTGGACGAAGGTAGTTTTGTCCTCGAGATTCGAGGACATATGGTCAGCCTGCCCTACAGTCAGAAACAACTTTTTTTTTTTTTTTTTTTTTTCCCTTACCCTCGCGTCAAAAAATTCTTTTCAAAATTTCTGGTGGTTGTCTTTTAACAGATTTACCAATACTACAACACAAGCGTTTTAGAGCACTTAGGCCGGCAGGGGACATTTAGATTTCAAGCACTTTACAGCGTTAAAGGCAGCAAAGAGTTAAATCGATATTTTAAACAATTGTTCTCATTATTAAAATACATATCATTTATGTAAAATTGTGTACTTTTATTTAGCAATCAGATAACTTCAGCGATATTAAATCACCTGATTTGTTATTATATGCAAATCTGCTTATTATTATACTACATAATAGTCTTTATATATGTATATACAGTTTAATAATATAGAAATATTATCATACCTATATGTTTTTTTTTTTTTTTTTTTTTTTTTTTTTTAAGTTTCTGCTAACTTTCTTTAGGTTTGATTGAGATATTTCCCAATATATAATATCTCCTTAAATAATTCAATTGGCATATGGAGAGGCTGTATGTAATATGAAATGAATCTAAATTTGAATAACAAGAGCAGTGGTCCACATAATAATTTAATTTTAATAATTTTTACTGGATTACATTTATTGGCTTAAATTGCTTCTAAGAAATTACATTTAAAAATTTAAAACAAATTTGCAACTGGAGGCGTATACCTGTAAAAAATAACTGAGGAAGGTTCTGCGGCCCGCAACAGAATTCGGGAAATCTCTAGTTGACATCGTCAGTTACAACCTCCAAAATTAATAAATTGTCTTACTTTTTAAATGAAAATACTGATTAAGATAGCTAAGAAATAAATATCGTGCTGATTGATCTTAACAAAACATTATCAGATAAATAACTCCTTCTTACTCTTATACTTATGAATGTATAATGATAAGTTTTTGGCTGTTTTGTACAATAGTTATTTTATGAATAAATAATTATAAGATTAAAAAAATAAATAAATAAATAAAAAATTATATACCATATTTTAAATTTTCTGATGAATCATAGAGCTCTTATCAATGTGCATAAAATTTTTAAAGTGATAATGACGTCAATTTTTATGAGATGCATAATTGAACTTTTTATATTTTTTGAACGTTCACGTTTAATTAAATGTATTTATTTTTATGTCAAAAGAAAATGAACTCGTAAATTTGTTTTAGCAACAATAAATTATAGCCAATATTTTAATGGCTATTTTAACACTATTAGGATGTTATTTTCATATTTTAATTAATTATAAGAAAACTAATCAAAACTTCGAAAATCGGACTTCGAAGTATTGTGTTGTCACCGGGTTCTGAGCTACTGTGAAAGTTTCAAATGTCTAGCTAGTAGGGAAGTTAGTTAAAATTCGATTGCAAGATTTGTACGGCACAAACAAAAAAAAACAAGAATAGAAGTTAATAAAAATATACTTAATATTCATATTTTCTGTTTTAAATCCTCATGAGCCCACAGGAGAAAGAATTACTATATGTATATGGTTTATACTTTTATGCAATGCTGGACCGAAGATAATTTCTTTAGATAATTTTATTTTTAAATGTTTGCACTTCTGTTTTATTTCTAGTGATTAAAGTTCTATCGGTAAAAAAACTTATCATGTTTATAAGTCAAAGCTATGTTATATTTCCTGAAGAATCCAAATCTTCATTGAAAAAAAAAGGGGTTTTCCATTTCAAATTTCAAACTTTAAAGATGTCCTCTCCTAACTCTGGGGAGGGGTTGTCAATTTTGGCATCATTAGCGAGTGCTTTTTAAAATATTAAGTACGTACAGTTTTACTCTTCGATCCGAGATGCGTTTCCCGAGATTTTTAACAGATCCCATTTTTCTGTTACATTTTGTAGCCAAAGTAAACTTTTGTCTAGACCAAAATTTTTAAAAAACATTCAAACATCTCCGTACATTTCTATAGATCTGTGTGGATATGTTTGAAAATGCATCAAATGGACGGCATTCGTCAAAATACACATGTACGTCAATTGTTTCAGCATATCTGAAATTACAAAGCGCAAAATGTTAATGCATTGCCACGAACGTTAATGTTAATATTTAAAATTATGTAATAGACAATTGCTATTACTTTCTACAATGTTAATATTTTTAATACTTTAAAGCTTAATTTTAAGGTAGTTTTTCCCCATTTTTTCACGCACATCACATATTAAAAATTTTATCTCTTGCTTGATGTTTTTCTGCATATATGGTCTTGTTTTTGGTGGTGTTCTGCATAATCTGTAAGTTTAAATAATAAACGGCTGAAGACTTTGAAATGAAAAAAGCTGTATTAAGTTATTTTCAACCTTTCAAATATTATGTCTCATATACTGTTTAGTTAAATAGTATCTATCTCTTAAGGGGTCTATCTACCTAATCGTCTCCGAAAGCCGAAGCCAATGTCATTCTATGGGAAATTTCGCCCCATTATAAACTTATTATAACTAATACATATTTTTGAATTCCGTTTTCACTTTCCAAAACTTCACAACTATTAAACAATTGATCGCTTTCTAAAAATTGATTTTTTTTTTTTTTTTTTTTTTTTTTTTTTTAAGATTTCATTTTTAAGCTCAAAAATGAAAATTTCACATTGTGAAAATTCGCATTTTACAACTTCAAAATAAAATATTACAAATTTAAAAAAATAATTTTTAGAAAGTGATCAATTGTTTAATAGTTGTGAAGTTTTTGAATGTGAAAACGAATTTAAAAATATATATTAGTTAATAAGTTTATAATGGGGCGAAATTCTCCATAGAATGACATTGTCTCTGGCTTCTAGGGACGATAAGTGGAGAGGCCTCTTAATATATTTTAAAAGTTAAATAAGAAAAAAAAAAATCATTCAAAACGCGTAATTCAAAAAATAATTTAAAAAAATAACATAAAATAACCATTATCATTTTTTTTTTTTTATTCTTGGCTGTAACTTTGTTTAAAACAGAAATTTTTTTCTCATAAATTTTTTTAATGGAAAGTATCAAAAATTGGAAACAAGTACAAGAATGACTAAAAACAAAAAAAAATATCTAAAGCGCATCTAAATGGCTACTATAAGGTATTCTCTTTATTTAAGTAGAGAATAAAACTAGCTTAATGTTAAACTGTGTAATAAAAAAAGTGAAATTATCAAATTTATAGACTTTAATTCTAAACATAGCGTGTACATTGTCAGAGAATACATTACTGGTTTTGATGCTTATTCTTTTGAAAGCATATTATTTTAATAAAATATATATTCTGACACTTAATATTATCCAGCACTTCTGTATATGATTCTAATGCGAATTATATTATTTAAAATACATCAGAAGTCAAATATTTACTGTGAACATTTTATGTATTTTCTCTGTAATAAGTTTGTATTTTTGTAATAAGTTTGTATGTATCGATTATACACCCTAATCCCGATACATACGAAATGAAAGTCCAGTAAAAAAAACGCCCTGAAAAATAAATATATATATATATATATATATTATCTTTTTCTTTTTCTTCTTCTTCTTCTTTTTTTTTTTTTTTTTTTTTTTTTAACTTATCGTATTTTCCTAAATAAGTTACTGATAATTAAAAAAAAAAAAAAAAAAAAAACGTTTCTTATGTATTCGGATTACGGAATAGTATTTTCAATTTTGTCTATCTTAATACATTTGTAATTTTAAATGCTGCCCAGCGTATAGAGTCCGAAGTGAAGGTAAGTCATACCTTTGAGTGGCTAATATTATTCAAAGCATGCTAAATGTACTTTTTTTATCTTTCTTCTTTGTCTGCACATTTGTAATTTACTATTATAAAAACCACAATGCATGATTCCTATTTATAATCCTAAAAAAATATTTACATGATGATATAAGTTGCTAAAGGCTTGCATTAAAATTTACATTAGATCTCAAGCAATATATTTAGCTTGCAATCATGGCTTCCGTCTTAAAATAAAAATCAATATCGATTTTAAGGCTTACAATAGGTATATCAACCTTCTAATCTAACGATATTATGAACCAGTCATGTTTTAGAGTTGACCAATAGCGACTTCTAGATTTTAGAGACGCTCAGTGTACTAATGAGCGAAACCCATGCAATCAATGGCAAACACATACTGTTCGTCGCATAGATAGTCGGATCTGATTACCGAAAATTGAATTATAGTACAGTAAAACACCGTTTATACGTCGCTTATTTAAATGTGTCTTTTACGTGTAGTGCAATCCTAGTTCATTTCTATATTCATTTTAAAACAAAAATTCTTCGGTTATATGATACAAATATCGGTTATACACTTTTTCCACCTTTCTAAAATTTTCAAACTTTCTACCTGAGATCTTATTTCTCAGTTCTTCTGTTATTAATTTCATTAAATTTCGTTAAAGACATTAAAGTTTTTAATCTCTCCAAATTATACTTCTAGAGATCACCGAAGCGGGGGAATTATCCCATCCCATCGAGCAGATATACTAGTACACTAAAGAAGCCTTCACACACTGGCAACTGGAAAGCTTCAACTTCGGTTTCTTTTGATATTTCTTTGATGTGGTTTTTGAGAATCGAAGTTCGCTCGAGCCCTCGCTCACAAACCCCCTAGTGCGATAACTGCATGGGAACTGGTCTCTTTTGTAAAAGAGCAATAAAAAGTAATGTCCTTCATTGTAAATGTGTGCAACATTTCAAGGGTCACTCTTGGACAATGGATAATTTATGACTTTTGAAGCTTTGAATGTTGCCAGGGTTTGAAGGAAGCTTAAAGGCCAGTATCCACTTGGGCTCAAGATCAACGCTCAAAACGTCATTAATCACGCTTCCGACACAAAGAGTCAGTTGTAGCCCTTTTTTATCAGATTGCGCAGTTATCTCAAAGGAAAGCATGCAAAATTGACAAAGATATCTACCCCCAGCCCCGCAATTATCTCAGCAGGGGACCCCGTTCCAGGGTTTTGAGCTGGGGTGAGCTGGAGTGAGCTGGGGTGGCCACATCAAAGGATTCTGAATAGAAACCGCCCAATGAGCCCAAGTGGAAACCGGACTTAAGAATTCCCTATACTGGAGAAAAATTCCTGGAATATCACTGCGGTTATTGCGCCTTCTTTTGGCAATAATCGCTTTCTTGGCAACTGGTTTTTTGGGATTTTACATGTTTTAAATGGTTTGTTCCTCTTACCACCAAAACTCCAAAGAAAAGTCATAAAGAACAGCTTTCAATCAATAATAAGGATTAGATTACATGCTTTCCATTTCAGCTAGTGTTGGTTGTGGTTTAAGTTTAATTTACACCCAATCGAAAAATAAAACAGCGATAACAAAAGTGGAGGAAACTTGCCTTGGTGAAAGTGGATTGTCGGTTTGGTGGTAGAAAAGTCGACTTGGCGAATGAATGGTGAAATGGTGGGGATGTGATGTTGAGAATATCTACTCTAATATCTCGTCGATGTTCCATCCATAGATTAAAATTCTGATGGCATGTCTATGGACCACCGTTAGGAATGAGTTGCAGACCGTCATCAGTTGTCCTTAGTGTTGCACTAGAGTGACGTAAAACTTCCTCAACTTCAATCTCAACCTCTCTCTCTCTCTTTCCCTCCCATTCAAATGAAGAAAAAAAAATCATCCATTAAATTTTAATTTAAAATGCTGTATTAATACTCACAGACAAATAACACTTTTTTTACTCACTCTCTTTCTATCTAACGCACACACGCACATGCACACACTCTTTCTCTCTCACACACACAAATGAAAAAAAAAAAAAAAAAAATCCTTTGAGCTTTATTTGATACATGATGCTATGTTTAATACTTACAGATAATTAATTCTTAAAACAATTAAAGTATTATATTTTTTTTTTCGTAATTAAATGTTTATCTGTATGAACACAAATCGTTTAATAGTTAGTTCTTAGTATATGCAATGTACAGGATGTTTCCCAAAGCACTCTCCAACTTTGAAATGACATAATTACAAAACAGTGAGAAACAGAAATGTGAAAAAGAAAACAATTTGTATGAATAGGTGAATTTGTTATACACCGGTTTTAGAAATAGTTCTAAGATTAGTTAATAGGTGGCGCCCCAAGCACATGAAACTTTAAATAAAAGTACAGAAAGTTCATTCGTCAGTCTGTTTCATTGCCGACACGCGTAAAGGAGTTTTATCGAATTAGGTATTATAGGAAATTGAAGAATATCATGTTGTATTCTTTGAAGCAATATTTTTCTGTTGTACTGGAATACCACCGTTTCGGTCGAAACCGATGACAAGGCGAAGCTTTCAACTGAAATTTAATATTAAAAAGGCCCCCTGTATATTATATAAGTACTCAAGATATATACCTATTTATATTTATTCATACCTGCTAACATTTTAATTTATATTCTGTAGTATTGGTAATACCGACCCTTTTTCCACATCATTTTATTTTTAGAGCAATTTTCTCCAAATTTAATTACTATTAAATAAGAAGAAAAATACTCTATAAAAAGACTAATGTGAAAGAAAGGCGGGGACTTCATGATTACGGAATATTAATTAGAATGTTGGCAGGTATGCTTATTCGTATTTAAACTAGGAAATTATAGTTAATATGTAAGGTTTGGAATTAAGGTATGATATTTTCATTTTTTTGTTGAATGTTTTACTTTTTTTTTTTTTTTTTTTTTTTTTTTTTTAAATATATAAATGCTATTATAAAGAAAACTCCTTAATTTTTTTAAAACAATTACTTTTACATAAAATTGCATTTCTACAGCGTAAAATTTGGAAGAATAAAATACTGTTTATAAAAAATTTGATTACAATCGGCAGCAAAATTATTGAAACTCTAGCAGTAATTCGTATTTAAAAAGATGTGCACGTAATACTGTCTTGTTAAGTAAATATCTATCAACAATTTACTTAGTCTTATGCTGTCTATCAAAGAGTAAATTGTTGATAGAAATTAGCGATCAAACTAAATATATATATATATATGAAAAATGTGGATGTGTGCTTCAATAATTTTGCTGCTGACTGCACGACTTTTCATCCATATGTCATTTTTACCAATCCTTTGAGAGACGTACACTGAGAAAAAATTCTGTAACTGACATCTAGAATCTAAATTGTGGCTCTAGAAAAAATAGTTCCATATCATCCTTATAAATTCTTGTCCCCTTGTAAAGCAAGTTCTAGAAGCCCCTATTAGAATTCTAGAGCGTTTGCCTATATTCTCGAGGGAAAAGTTATTTAAAAAATCTCTGCAAATAAATGAGACTACAAGAGGCGGGTTTCTGCAACTCTATAATCTTGATTTATAACCCAATTCTAGAAAATCAAGCGAGAATTTCTCGCAATATAAATGATTCAGAATATTGTTTCACCATCTAGAAATATGTACACTAGAAATTCTCGATAATTTCGTCTATTCAGTTTATTGGCGTGCCTTATGCGCATAGCTCGGGAATCTATATTTCTAGTTAAGGGATTTAGAAAATGGCCACTTATTCATTCTAGAGAAAGGCGGTATATTTTTTTCTCAATGTATTAACAGGGCTTTACTCTACATAAAAAATATTTCTATCAATTTTATGATGAAGTGTAAATATATTGTACGATTATACGATTTAGCAATCTTTTTCCATTGTTATTGTCTTTCTATCCTTCTTTTCTAATGTTATTCCATTCCTTCTCATTTAGGAAGAATGGGAAAAAGAACTTGAAAAGTTGACATCCCGTTTCAACTATGAAATCAAAATGAAAAAACGACGCATATCAAGCGACGAAGAAAAGGCGCTTACCTTCAGGTATTACTCATTACTCATTATAAAAGAATAAGTTCTTAAACAGGAATTAAAGAATTTCCTATTGGTTTCGGTATTTTACACAGTTGAAAATCTGTATTTAAAGGTCCAGCAAAAAAGTTCGTTATATAGAAAAATCGTTAAATACAGATTCACATGTTATAACTTTAAATTATTTAAAAAAAAAAAAAAAAAAAAAGATAAATTTTTAATTTATAAGCACTAAATGTAAGCATGAAATGGTATTAAATTATACTTTTAAAACTTATTATTATTGTTATTATTATTATTATTATATACTTTAAAGATCTGATATGGAAACCTGTTTCTTTATATCATGGCACTACATGGTCTGTCACATAATAATTACAATGCAACACTTCCATTACTACAAAAAACTAGTATGTTGTGGCCGCCACATGGCTTTCTTTTAAAGTTTCCTAGACAAATACAAATTCACTTAATACAAATAATAATTATTACTAGCATCGCCCAGTTGTCAAAACTCAACCACTTTCTTGCAAAGCAAAGAAAAGTAATTGCCTTCTAATAAACGGAATTAAATTGCAACAGAGCAGCGCCACTTGTCGGCCGATATACACCCAAATTAAAACAACATAGTTTTACATAATGTCCATATCATATATCATGTTTGGTGCGTTTATTCACTACTGAAGTTGAGATACAGCATTGACTTAAACGGGGTAAATCAACATAGCAGCACCGCCTATTGAGTAATATATTCGAACAGCTAATCAGCACCAATTTAAATAAAGGTCTAAACAATAGACAATTTGCACGTTTTCTGATTTTATTCTTATATAATAGAAAATGAAAAGGTAAGAAAATAAATACATACATTTTCTTTATTTGAAATCTAATGACTGATTTATAACAATTTTAACATCGCACTATTTACTGTATCGAGAAAACGCAATATAATATATCGTGACGTCATTCTTTATGACAACAAATGGAAGTAATCATTGTTTACATTCGATTTCGTGCTTTGTTTTGCTTCTTGAATCAGTGAAATAGGTTTTGTATGTTATAATAATGACGGATATTAAAAAATCGTAGTATAAATATTGTATTGTACCATTTTGCACTAATACAACGGCTAATGCTTCTCAAAAGTCATTCTTTAGCGTTCCACAGATCCTATTAAACGAAAACATTGGACAACCGCCATGAAAAGAAAACAATTGAAAATAATGATAATGGAAAATGGTGATAATGATATTAAATGATTATAAGATGAAAAAGAAATGCTCAGAAATCACATAAAGAATTGATAATTACGAAAGTTAAAACGAATTGCTGCTTACTAACCAGGCAAACAAAATGTAAACATTAAAGCGTCATAAAGTGTGACGTCAGGCAGCGTTTTGAAGTCACGTGATTTTCGGTTAATTTTAAAGTTATTTTTTAAATTAATGAGAACTTTTTTTGCATTTTTAATAAACTTTTTGACATTTATGGGCTTAAAACTACCAGAAAAATAAGATTTTGTTTAAATCCCCCATGTGTGCAAATTCTTCATTATCACTCGTACTTAAATTCTGTCCATTGGTTCATGAGACGCTACAAAATTTCCCCAACACATCATACACACACAGACAAAATGTCATTTTCTAAAAATGAGCGAATCATGTTTAGGACATCTCAAAACGTAAACAATTCATCGAAAACCAGAAGTCAAAAATATTAAGGAATCCAATACTTTCTTCTATATGATTTTACATGACAGCACCACTTACCGATTAACATGGACAAAAACTTAATCAATATAATGAGTATTCAATTCAATGTTCAAGGAATCTCAAAACGTGTAAATTCAGCAAAACCGGAAAATGAAAATTTTTTCGAATCTTATACTTTCTCCATATATCTGCAGAAGATATAGTTATAGTAATAAATTCACTTATTTAAAAATAAGTAGTCAATTTCTGTTAGTTGAAATGCATTATGTTTTAGCTAAAAAATGTATCATGAAATTAAAACTGACGTAAATCACAAAAAAAAAATAAAAAAAAAAAAAAGAAAGAAAGAAATTAGAAAAAAAAAATAATCATAAATTAGATTATCATAAATTAGAAAAAATATGGAACCTTCATAAATCAAATCCTTTTTTGATTTGCGTATATGTTCAATAGTATACAGCTTCAATCTACTACTCATTCACTCATTTTTACCACTCTAATGGCCATTGCCTCTTAGAATGAAAAATCCGTAATCGAGAGTTTAAGAATGCTACCATCTATACAAATTACTGTGTCCATGTTTTTATTTGAATATTAAGTAATTGCCAGATTTAACAACTTTCTTCTTTAGGAATTGTTTAATACAAAAGAATATATGTGTATAAAATGAAAAAGTGCATAAAACAATAAAAGTATTTTAAATTACCTTCTTGACATCGTAAGAAAATAATTTTTGTATTCTGCAAATCTGGCTAATCATACTTTTCAAATGATACCACTTTCAACCTTCTATTCCCATAATTAATACAACGTTAAAAGTGTACCAAAAATTTCATGTTTACCTATTAATATGTTAATATATAGATTTATGTTAAAATTATCTTCCATGATGAATGCAGACGATTTTGACTCTAAAGAAAATCAGTTTTGTCTTCTATAGGTATAACATCTTAAAATAATGCTTTTTTTTTTTTTTTTTTTTTTTTTATGGGGGAAAAAAAGAAAAAATGGTAACATCATTTTAAATTTTACAGACCGATGGTTCAATCGTTCATTTTAAAGCCGGGCTCTTTTGCCAAACTCTTACCGAGCTCTTTTGAAAGATACTCATAACGAAAATTTGTCCCTCTTTGGCAGGTGGAAGGGGGTGGGGGGCAATGCTGCTGCATATACAAAAAAAACCTAACATTTTAATTAAAACACCTGCTTTTTTTCGAAAATAATGTGCAATATGCAAATTTTCTGCACGCTGTTATGACGTCAGCAGTTAACTAAAGCAGACGATAACCGACTTCACGCATTTACAAACATGCCACGAGGTACAGAAATAAAAGAAAGTGAAATTTGGAGATTAAATGGAACTGGTGTTTCAATTAATAATATTTCAAAAGTTATTAAACGCTCTAGATGTGCAATTAGAAATGTTTTGATAAGAGGAATTAATGGATCGGTGATTAAAAGATCTGGACGTACTCCTTGCTTGTCCTCGAGAGACAGACGCTATGTGCTTTCGCTCGCTACACAGAATAAGATGACCACTACAGGCATTAAAAATGCTTTGAAACTGATTTGTTCAAGGATAACCATTCGCAAGGTGTTGCATAATGCTTCCTATGTGAAATATAAAAAATTGAAAAAAAAAAAAAATCACCGTTTCTAAGTCGGCACAAAATGGAGCGTCTAAACTTCGCTAAACAAAATATGGCCTGGACCTCCAAATGGTACTCTGTGTTATTTTCTGATGAAAAAATGTCTAATATGGATGGTCCTGACGGGTTTCAATATTATTGGCATGATTTACGGAAGTCTCCTCATGTACTAATGAACCGCCAAATGGGTGGAGGCTCAGTAATGGTTTGGGCTGGATTTTCGGCTCAAGGGAAAACGGATATTATTTTTGTGCGTTCAAGAATGAATTCGGAAAAGTATAAGAATCTTCTTAAAGATCAACTAGCCATATACGGTGAACTTCTTTGTGGCGAAAACTACACTTTCCAGCACGATAACGCGCCGATTCATGCATCACACGAAACAAAAAAGTGGTTTTCAAAGCAAAGTATCAATGTTCTACCGTGGCCTTCTCGCTCCCCAGACTTAAATCCCATCGAAAACTTGTGGGGGATCTTAGTTCGTGCGGTTTCCCGAAATGGGAGGCAGTTTATATGTGTCGAAGACCTAAAGAATGCTATAAAATGTGCTTGGGAAGAACTGTCTTGCGATATTTTGTTAGAATTGATAAATTCGATGCCGAATCGCATCTTTCATGCTATAAAAAACAATGGCGGCTCCACCAAATATTGAATAACCATGTTAGAGGATTTATTTTAGACCATTAGTGTCTGCTAATTATGTTGACCACTGTATTTGGAAAAAACGGTTGGTGTCTTATAATTTTGTCCATTATGTTTTTAAGTTTTTTCATTAAATTGTACGAAAAATCATTATTATAAAATAATTATATATGATATGATAATTTATGTTTTTGACGTATTTAATAAAACATTTTTAGCACTGAATCTTTTCTTTCACTATTTGTCAAATTAGATAGGTGTCTTATAATTATGTCCACCACTGTAAACTAATCTTCATTTTCACGGGGATTGTGGAAATAGTTCATATTAAAAATAATTCACATTAAGCGTGTTCACGTTAACGAGATTCGGCATTACATTCTGTAAACAATGCTGAATGGTATACAAGACAAGTCAAAGTCTGTAAAATCAAAGGCGTCTCTGATGACAGTTTTTTTTTTTTTTTTTTTTTCCCCTTTAACAAATTTTTCAGTAATGCAATAGTAGTTCCTAGAATTTCTATTGCTATTATTCGAATGTTATTTCGGCCAATAGCACTGTATCTCTTAAATTACTTGCGCTATATAAAATTTAATATTTAATTGTAATTGCAATGAAATGCTTTTTACTACAACGAAATATATAAATTTCTGTTTTGGTAAAGGTAATCATAGTAATGGATTTTTTCGAAACGTGTATGAAATCTCGTGATCATACATACAGAAGTATTACATTCTATAAATAGTCTCTTAGGGCATGATTCGTGTACAATTCGGGCTGTGAAAACAGAGGCTTCTCTCATGACAGTTCTATCAAAAGTAATCCTTTTAACACAGAATCAAGGTGATACGATCAGTGTCATGCTGGTATCATTGGAATTCAAAAGGCTTTAAAACTTATCGTTGCCGTGTCGGTAACCTTTGAAATCAAAAGCTTAAGAACACGGAAGGCATTTACATTGACAAATATCTACATTTATCATTTGCCATATATGCATATAAAAAGTTATTAAAACTAATGTGATAGAAAACACTTCTAATCATTAAAATTTGTCAGAATAGAATTTTGACCGTCAAGTTAATCCTCAAAATAGAATAATCAGAAATTTTTTTATCCTTTTTTCTTGTTTTAATATTTTTCAGTCCTATTAAAAGGGGGGCCGCGGTAGCCCAGTACGTAGAGCACCGGTCTCGTAATTGGAAGATTGCGGGTTCTGTACTCGAGCCGGACAAAGACCGTCGTGTACACTAATGGTGGCTGGTGCACGTAAAATCTGTCGTGGCCGCAATGTCCTCCATGTTCCCATCAAAAATGATACCTCTGGGGGTCACCAAAGCGGGAGAGCCATCCCTTCCGTGGAGGATCAAAATTGTGATGGCATGTCTCCGGACCACCTCAAGGGGTGTGTCCCAGACCGTCGCCAATTGCCTATCTGCGCAGCACTAGTGCGACGTTAAACCCAACCATCCATCCTATTAAAAAGGTTGAGTGGGTTTTACTTCCCACAAATGCTACACTATGGGCAATTGGTGACGCCTATCAAAAGAGATTTGGCGTTCGATAAATACAGTCGGCAGCAAAATTATCGAAGCACACATCCACATTTTTCATAGATATTTTTTTAGTTTGATCGCTAATTTTTATCATCAACTGATTTTTTTTTATAAACAGCATAAAACTAAGATCATGACTCGACAAATATTTACTTAACAAAACTATAATAGTTGCATATTTTTTAAATAGAAATTATTGCTACTGCTTCAATAATTTGCTATCGATGTAGATACAAAAAAATCGGCTATTGGGGTGTCAAACAGACTGAAACAAAAATCGCTAGGGTCTTCGAAATTTGGAGGCCGATTTTCAACATTTACATATGCACGAATATTTTGTGCAGTTATCCCTCGTGTGTGGACATCTACGATTTGGTTAACTTTCATTTTGAATATTCCGTACTGGACGTCATTGCGCAGCACTAGTGCGACGTTAAATCCATCCAACCAACTGACCAACCAACCATACTGGACGTTTTAGTAAATCTGAATTTGGTGCGGTAACCCATCGTGCACCGACATCTACGATTTGGTTAATTTTCAATTTGAATATTCCATACTGGACATTTTATCTGAAATTAATGTAATTCTAAATTTTTAAAAATTTAATGAATTTAGAGAACATATAGCCATTAAAAAAAAAAAAAAAAAAAAAAAAAAAAAAAAAACATGATATTTATCAGTAAATAAAATTACATTAAAATCGTATCCGGATGCTTGGGTGATGTTGATTATAAGCATTTTTCTTGATGAAATGAGATCTGTAACCACACTGCAAAAATGTTTGATATTCATATAATGCGGCTGACTTTAAACATAGATAAAATCTTCAGCGTATAGAATACCAATGGAATAATGAAATTGTAGGTTCAATTGTAGGATATCGGTATGCTCAGTGCTATTTCGTAGCATGAGTGTATCAACATAAGTGCATAGATCACGGTACGCTCAATGCTATCGAATTAGCTATCTGCAATTACATTATTCTATTTGTTGTTCTGTACGGTTAAGACTTTTCCTGTTTATTTTCAATCGTAGTGTCATTTTTAATAGATAAACTGGTTTCTCTATTAGTGAAACTATTTTTATATGCAAGGGGGGAAAATAGGCGTTTTCACCTATAAATAAAAATAAATATATGAACATTCCTAGTGCCTTTTAAATAACTGTTCATAAAATTTTATTTGATAAACAATTCTATGTGGGGATGTTTTTAAAAATAATTCATAGATTTAGTTAATTTGTTTCTCTGTATTTCGACTAATCAACTGCATTCCACTTCCTTTAAAAATGATATGATAGAAATCAGACATTAAAAAAAAGAGAGAGAGAGAAAGAAAAAGAAGAAAACAAGAAAGAAAAAAAAAAAAACGTATATTTGACAAGTCAAACCGGGAAAAAAAAATTTAAAAAAAAAAAAAAAGGAATGGAATAGAAAAAAAGAAATTGAGCAAAGTTGACTTTTTTTTTTGTGTGTGTGTAGTTAAAAAATACGCGTTTTTGTTTGGGAAAAGCAGTATTTAACTCACAAAAAACACAAAGCTCATAATTATAAAAAATTTCATCACCTTTCTTTCATAAAATAATCTATTTATTCTATTTTCTGTCATTCAAATTGACAATTTTTTTTTCTATGAAATTAACAGATTCGTTATTTTTTTCAGCCTTCACTGCAAAATGAATATTTTTAAAATATTTTTTCTGAATGTATTACATTTTTTTAATATGTTTTTTAATGTTTGTTTGTTATGTTTTACAGACACCAAAAAGAAAAAGAAGACTTAGAAAAAAATATGACAATCAAATTAGACAGAAAAAAAGAATCCCTGACTCGCAAACTGCTGGAACAGGAAAGAGCCGCCACTGCTGATTTGGTAGAAAAACATTCCAAAGAAATGTTAAATCTAATCAACGAAAAAAGGACGGAATATGTCAGGGTTGGTGACATTTTTAAATACGTCTAGTTGTGTCTTATAGATAATGAAGAATTTCTATCTTTATTATTAATATTATTAAATATACAGGATGATAATAATTAAAGGAATTAATTATTATCATCCGAATTTTGAGGAAATTTAGTATATATATATAATATATATATATATGCATATTAAAATATGAATTATATGCATATAAAATTTAAAATATTAATTATAAAAATTAATTATAATTAATAATGTTAATTATGCATTAAAATATTAATTATATGCATATTATATCATTATTAGTATGCACATTAAAATATTAATATATATGTATATTAAATCAGGATTGTCTAAACTAGAAATTATTATGTGTAAATATTTTTATATATTCTTGAAGTTCGGTAGAATTGCTTGTTTTATTGTTAAAACAGTACTGTTATTTCTTAGCTTTGAACAAACAAATTTACAAATATTTGCATATAATAATTCAATGTACGCCCCTGATGAAATGTTGATATCGGTTTAATTAATTAATTTATTATTAGTATTATTTTGATTTAGTCTATCTTTACTTTTTTATAAGGATTTATACTTCTTTCAAGGTAATATGCAACAGGATTTATATATATTAATTCAAATTTTAAAACACATTATTATTAGATTTTATTATTATTCCTAAATTAACAATCTAAAGTTACAAATTTATGGCTATACGCAAACAATTATAAATATAATTAAATAAAATCAATAAAACAATCGACTAACAATTTATTTACAAAACAAGAATCGATTCAGGCAAAAACTGGGGTCCTTTAGCCGCCCCTTCACAAAATACCTGATCATAAAATGGTCTACTTCACACAATTCAAATTCATAAAAAAAGGCCTTTTCACTTTTTTTTTTTTAATTGGTCCTTTTATAATTATTTTCTATATTATTTCAAGTGATTGCCTAATATTTGGTTCAATTAAACACTATTAATTTGGTGTTATATCTGTACTGATAAGTATAAAGGATTTAAGTCCATATTCTTGATTTTTCAGGAGACGAAAAATGAAGTTAAACTAACTAAAAACAAATCAGAAGAATCGATTAGGAAAAAGGGATTGTGTTGATTTATACCCTTTATACCGTTCAGTGATTGTCAACCTTCATTTAATGAAGAGAAAAAATTGAATTAAATATTTTATACCAAAGATTAATGCTAAATTTCTGACTTGAATCTTTTTTTACCAATGGATTTTCTCAAACACTAAATGACATGGATTTAAATCCTTTATACCAATCGATAGAGAATTTTTTTCTGGGTCTGACTATGTACTTAACTCAAAATCGACATTTTTGAACTTAAATCCTTTATACTTATCAGTACAGATACGGTCTACAAAGAAAAAAAAAAAAAAAAATCCGAGAAAAATTAATTTGGTTTCTGCAGTGGTAAACAGATATCAGAATTTTTTAGCAAAAGAGAATTATATGCATGCAAACTTACGATATAAGTATGTTTGCTAAGTGAATTAATTAAACAGTAAATAAAAATGCACATAAATATATTATAGAAATGTTGGTTTAAATATAAATATGGGAAGTATGAATGTCTTGTTATAATTTTGAATTTAAAGAGTATTTGTATATCTGTACTGATAAGTATAAAGGACTTAAGTCTAAAACGGTCGATTTTGAGTTAAGTACATAGTCAGACTCAGAAAAAAATTCTCTATCGATTGGTATAAAGGATTTAAATCCATGCCATTTAGTCTTTGAGAAAATCCATTGGTAAAAAAAGATTCAAGTCAGAAATTTAGCATTAATCTTTGGTATAAAATATTCAATTCAATTTTTCCCTTCATTAAATGAAGATTGATAATCACTGAATGGTATAAAGGGTATAAATCAACATAATTCCTTTTTCCTAATCGAATCTTCTAAGTAGTTTTTAGTTAGTTTAACTTTATTTTTCGTCTCCTGAAAAATCAAGAATATGGACTTAAATCCTTTATACTTATCAGTACAGATGTTATTTTAACCATTCTAGTATGTGAATAAAAATTTGCTAAGTAAAGCAAATAATCTATGTATATATATATTTTTAATAATAATACCCGATTACCTTAAGTAATGAAGCACTGTATTCGATCAAAAATTTTGATATCGAGTTTTTACCTGATTTACATGTCCTGAGTCCAAAAAAGTTGGCTTTCAGCAATCGGTCAATGTGTATGTTTTTTAATAAGAAATCTTCTATTATATTTAAAAAAAAAAAAAAAAAAAAAAAAGATTAAGTGGCAAAATTTTATAAATATGACAGGTCCGGTGTACAGACGATTTTGCCAACTTCTGGTGAAAATTGGAAAATCGAAAGTGGGACCGTATCTTAAAAACGACTCTAACAACTTTCTTCAAAGTTGCCACATAAACTTCTTTTTAGACATATTTTGGAATGTATTACTTGGTTACTACAGGAGAATTGGTAGACGTAATAGCTAGGTAGATTAGTTTTAGATCACAGAAATTGTGTTTAAAAAAGTGATTGTATCGATTTTCTTTAAACTCGCTGTATAGAATCTATCTTTACGGAGTATGTTTCAGTTTTCTCTTACATGAAAATTGTTAGGGGTGTGATTGGTTTGGTTAATTTTATATCTTCTGATCACATTATCCAAAAAAAATGAGTTTATAATGTGTGCAGTAGTTGATAATGGAAGTTATGTGATTGTTATACACCAGATTTTTTTTTTTTTAATTATTATTTTTAATTCGTTGTATTCTGCTTTCAGAGTCAAAACCTAAATGACAGAGAAGGTTACCTAAATGATGAGCTACCTCCCTATCCAACCCTTCCCCCTCCACCAAGTCCGCCTCTTATATCTAAAATTGAAATCTACAGTGATCCCAGTGTCTTCTTAGAGCTTGATCAAGTAGCAATTAATGTAAGTATTATCTTCTAACAAATTCTAAACTTACAAAAAAAAAAAAAAGCATGTTATAAAATTATGTATTAAAAAATCTAACGATTTAAATATAATTGGTGCATATTAAATACTACGTTGTTCGGTAAATGGCACAGGATTTAAATTTGCGAAAAATCAAGTTCATATAAATTCACGAAAAAGGATTCTAAATTTTAATTGTTATCGTAGCTTTGAAATTAATTGAAAAAAAAAATCAAGTCTATATAAATTCGGCAAATAATTTCTAATTTTTTATTAATTACCATCAAGATCTTGAAGTTTTATGCGAAAATATAAATCCGTGTAAATTTCACAAAAATGATTCTGAATTTGTCTCATTTCATAGAACTGTCTGCCAGTATTTTTTATTCTATAATAATAATAATAATAACCAATAAGGCAATAACGTTTGAATCTTGTATTCATCATATAATAATCTTCAAATTTAGGTTGGAGAAATACTTGTAAAAGAAGTTTTAAAAGAGTTTTCGGCCAATATATTCAAACTCTGTAAATGAATAGCAAAATTAATTTGAATTGAAAATTCCAGTTTGGAATTTTAATCTTGTAATTTAAAAAGTTTTATGAAAAAATTTCAGTATTAGGTGATTAAAAAAGTTCGTGCTCGATAATATTGATGATTGATTTCATCCATGATTTAGGTTACCAGTGAAAATTTTAATTGTAACTGTTTCGAAATCACTTCGAAGATTAATCGTCTTTTACGTATATTAAATATCACTTCTCAAAATTATTGGTGGTAGTTGAATAAAAAAAAAGTCCTCAATCTGGCAACACTGTACAGATGTTACCATCGCAGAAAACAAAACTTGAATAACCTGATAATTTTCCAGAATTTATTCAGCCATAAAACAGAGCTTGAATAAAATAAACAATTTCTCTTTTTGTATTAAACTCTTTTTATTGCTATATGCGGAACTTTTATAGGTGATGGTAAAATAATAACAATCTATTAAAATTTTTAGAATTCAGCTACGTCACAGGAAATTAATAATATATATAAATAAATAGACACGTAGCTATAAAACTAGAATTAAAGGATTATTATGTCATTTCTCATTTCTTGGAGCTCCTTGGACTCTAAATCATATGAATATTATGCATGAGGCAAAAGATATCATTAAATATATATACATACCTACCAACATTCTAATTAATAGTCCGTAAAATTTTTAGACACGCCTTTTTTTCACACTTGTCTTTTTTTTTTTTTTTTTTCTTATTTAATCGCAATTACATTTGGAGAAAAATGCTTTAAATATAAAGTAGTGTGGAAAAAGGGGTAGTACTAACAATTTTGCGGAATATTAATTAGGATGTTGGTAGATGTTTCATGTAAACCAATATTTCCTAATTTGAACTGAAAAGAAGAAATCATAGATATAGTAATTCATATAGATCTATCATTCCCATGTTATCGACCAAAAATTTTGGATGCGGAAAACATTTTTTGGCATCATCTATTAGAGAGTATGAAACTCGGCAAATAGAATAGAAAAATTGATGAATATTCTGAATGACAAAATTTGCGTAGTATTTAATTCTTCAAAAAACTTTATTAAAGCAAGTAGAATAACTTTCCCTGCATAAGTAGTTCTCCACATATATTTTTGTATCTGGCATGTTTCACTAATTTATTTAAAGTATAATTTTCCTAATCAATTGCTTTGCTGTTATTATCATGTAAATACTGCTATTACATTTCAAGGAATATTTTTAAAATTAATTTTAATTAATTAACAAATTAATTAATACATTTTAAGTAATTCATAGATATATCATTCTTTAAATGTCGCTACTTATTTTAAAAAAGAGAGAGAGTAAGAAAGAAAAATTAATTTGAAACTGTATCTGGAATTTTTTTTTCGCCTTTAGCGCATAAATTACACTGCTCTGAAAAAAAAAAAAGAAAGAAAGAAAGAAAGAAAAGAAAATTCGAGTTTTGATACCATTCTTGCTGATGCTTTTATAAAATAACCTCCTGAATCCGAATATGACTCCCATTTTGTCCAGTCCCACTGTTCCTCAATTTTTTCCCCTGTTCGATAATTTTATGGCTATGAATTTGATTTGAAGAATGGAAAAGAATTAATTTAACACCTAAAAACAAATATATATATATAATTAAAAAAATAACATTAATAACAGATTTAAAAAAAAAGATATGTAACACATAACTTCAGTAGCAACCCCCCCCCCCCCCCCCCAAAAAAAAAAAAAAAAAAAAAAATCCTTCGCCGCAAATGTCCACGTTTTACAATTTTCCAACTCTGTAGCCCCTCAGAAGATATTTAATGGTTAAAATAATTCTCCCCCCTCTAAAAAATCAAATTTATAGCCATAAAATCACCAAAAAAAATGATAAAAAATAGGGGGCTATCTCTAAAAAACGGTGGATTATAGGGCAAAACGGGCGTCATATTCGGATTCAGGAGGTCATTTTACATAGAATAAGCTGAAATGGTGTCAGAAGCAATTTTCATGACGAGCAGTGTTATTCATAAATTTTACAAGCTAAATTATCTGTATATATTCCTGTGTGTATTCACTTGGAATAAGGCAGACATTAGAGAGTAAAATGGCCATCTTTCCCTGAATGAAAAGGAATATTTTTCTCCACGATGATCAATCTTTTATTATTATATCTATGGAAGAAATACATGTGTAAAAATCGAGCGCTAGGCAAGCTCAGACTAAGTATTACAAATATAAGAATTTTGCATGAACTTTGAATCTTGCATTAACTTACATAGTCATGCAAATCTATGTTGTTTTTTCAGATACAATTTACTTAACATGCACATGCCAAATGTTTTAACTTTCATAAATTCATATTACAGGTTGCCCAAAGTGATCAACAAACGTTTACAGATTTAGTAAGACAATTAATTGGCGGTTGTATAACTGATGTAGAAAAAGCAAGGTAAGCTTACATCTCCCATTTGATCTAACATTTGAATTGTAAAAAACATAATTAATTACTGTTTTAAATACACAAATAAATACAAGCCTTATGTATGCGATTTGGAGAAATCATATAAGAGAAGTCGACAAACGGCGTATCAGCATGCAGGGCAAATGAAACTGTAGTCTACTCAAGATGGCTGCCCAGTGTTGCCAGATGGTCGACACTCAATTTCCCCAAACAGGCTTTCAAATATCCCAAATATATAGGGTTTTTTTCCAAAAAAATCCCCAACCCAATTTCTACAGAAAACATAATTTTTTTCTTTTTTTTAAATTTTTTTCAGATTTAAGCCCAAATTTTTCCCCACATGACGCTAATTTTTTTTTTTTTTTTTTAATCCCCATATACAAAAATAACTTTTATATATTATACACTAATTATCGGAAAATTTTAAATCTGTGTAAAGTACTTTAGTGCTGAGGTACTTTAGTGTACGCAAGATGTACTTTCATCCTCAGGATATCCTGTGGAGAAGGAGTACCTTCAAAAGCTACTACATGTTAAAGAAAACTGTTAAAAGTCCCTATGCGTAGGGACAAATTCCTACTGTTGGCAATGCTGTAAACTTAACAGATAAGTCAAGAAAAGTTCAAAAATTCCCCATATTTCTCCCCCAAAACTTCAAAAATCCTCTCGAAATTTCCCCCAAACATTCGATCCCCAAAATTGTCCCCAGATGCCCAAAAAAATCCCCAAAATGGGGACAACACTGTGGCTGCCACAGTAGCAGCCAAGGCTATCGTAGGATCCATATTGAGTCTACCAAAACACTGGCTAGTACAGTGGTATTTTATTTACTTGACAGCTTTGAATCCTATAATTAGAATGATTTTCTTCTCAAATAATCCATATTACCTAATTTCACAATAATAATGCAGAATTTGGTATGTAACTGTGTTACTGAATGGCTTATACGGTTACGATTTTCGTTTCATGTTTTTACAGACATCTCCTCTTATGTCATTCCTCCAAGGTACATGAATCTGGTGTTACTCTAACCGTCTTTCCTAACTTTAAGTAATTAACAGTTGTATAGATAAATTAAAATAAGAGACGTCATTAAATAAACAAAAGAGAAAGTTACAATAGGGTGTTTTAGTAGAGTGTCTTATTTTTATCATAGGGTGTTTCAGGTTTTCTCCATATAGTATGTTTAATTTAACGCTATTGTGCTTCAAATAATTTGAGACCTTAAATCATAATAAAGAACTTTTCGTTGTGTTCTTGTAAAAATCCAGAAGTAGTAGATTCACCAAAATCCATGCATTTCATGCGACAGTAACCTATAACATGTATATAATTTTTCAGCTCACTCGGATAAGGTGTGCAGGTGTGCTCACTCACACACTATCACACTTTAAAAAATTTGAGCCCATAAGCCATAATGAAAAGAATTTTTCGTTTTCTTCCTGTTAAAAAAACTATAAGTGCTAAATTCTCTAAAATTTTTACAATTCGTGTGACGGTGACCTATAACATGCGTATAAATTTTCAGTTTTTTTTTTTTTTTTTTTTTTAATAAGGCGTTTAGACACTATCGCACTTTAAATGATTTGAGCCCATACGCAACAATGATAAAGAATTTTTCTTTGTGTTCCTGTAAAAAAAGAACTGTAAAGTCTAGGTTCACCAAAATCAATACGGTTTGTGCTATGATGACCTAAAAAATATGTACCAACTTTCAACTTATTCGAACAAAGCGTTTAGACGCTATCGTATTCATTCACACACATGTATACATCAGCGTAAAAATAGTAAAAATTAACTTAGTGGACCTCAAAACGTATAGATACATCAAAATCTCAAAGTCAAATTTTTGTAATGATTACAATACTTTCCTTACATAGTATGTTCGGAAAGTAAAAAGAAATTTTTTTGAATTTTATCTCAAAATATCGATATGAATAATTAAGTTAACAATTCTAAACTTTATTTTATTTTATTTTTTACTTAGTACATAACTGAATAAAGCTATTCAGCTAAAACTTTGAAAACTCTTATCTGAAATCTCATTTAACCTTGGGTGGAATGCTAGCGTGAAGATTTTCAAAAATGATTAGAAAAGATAAAGCTAAGGACTGAAACTAAGGCACATATCACATAAGTTTGACATTTTGGATATTTTAGTATCTTCTGACTGTGTAAAAAAAACATGTATTTTCAATATTTTCAATCGCCTAAACAAGAATCACCAATTACTCTGAATTGCTTTCCAATTTAGAGATCATTCTGATATCCCCAGTAAACTTTTAAAGATAATAGCAAATTTTTAGTTGTTAGTGTTTTTGTTGTATTGTTTCATAAATATTATATTAAATAGCGGTAACTGGAGTATGGATGCTAATGACATTTATGCCCCCCCCCCCCACACTTCTTCAGAGCACGGGAGATTTTAGAATTTAGTTGTACATTTTACTGCTTAAAACAAATCTATACATTTACATTTACTATATTACACTAAGATGATACATTAAAATAAATGTCATTTGTGTAGCAAAATGAAAATAAACTACTTAAAAACAAAGGCAACGTTTACTATAGAAGGCGCTGGAATATTGGTTTTGGATAGTAAACTATTCAAACTGTATAAGTATTTAATAATTGTTTCGGGTAGGATTAATTAAACACGTCCCTTCATCAGGAAAAATAAAGGCCGCATTAGTGCAGCAACGCATTCTATACTGCTTTGGCGCAGTCGACTTCTTTTTTGCTTCATGAAGGTTCGTGTTTGATAATTTCGACCTAAAACAATTGTTGCGTGTTTCTGCAGTAAACTATGCATTAGACATTGTGTTTCTTACAAAGTTTTTATATCAAGAACACTAACACTATTATTAATAGTTCTTTATAATAACAAAAATCTGATAAAATTGGATAATTTTATTTATAAGCAACATTTGTGTAGATAACTTTAATCGGCGATTTTTAGAACTAGTATAATAGACAAAAGTCTTTTTTTTTTTTTTTTCTTTTTTAATTTATTCTATTGTTACACTGTCACTTAACTTTACTTTAGTTAACATTTCTTTACGGAAATGTTAAGTAAAGAAATTTTAAAATGTAGACAGAAGCCTTATTATTTAAATAAATAAATAAAAATAATTATAAGATAAAAAACTTTTTATAAACCATGTTTTTAAATTTTCTGTTGAATCATAGCTATAGAACTAACTACATTAGCACTTTATCAATGCGTATTGTAACGAAATTGTAAATAATTGTATTTATTTTTGTATAAATTGTTGCAAATTAAGTTGATAAAATGTCGATTTTCTGCATTTCCAGCTCTTTTTCGCGTTAAAATAGCTTAATTTTCCCTTTAAAACGCATTAAAAAGCTCCAATAGGCACGTAATGGGTTTGGCGCCAAATTTGGCGAATTTTTGAGCTTGGCGACTTTTTTGGCGAGAAAATCCTCATTATCGATATTCCAAAGATGGACGTTCTAATGTAATTGGTTAAAGAGTTACGGGAAATTTGAATTTAAAAAAAAAAAAAAAAAATTGGTTTTAAAAATAGAATATTAATCCTTTCAGAACAACATATATTTGCATCATGAACTACATTAGCACTTCATCAATGTGTAGAAAATCTTTAAAGTGATAATGACGTCAATTTTTGCCAGATGCATAATTTAACTTTTTACAATTTTTTAACTCTCACGTTTAATTTAATGTATTTATTTTTATGTCGAAAAAAAATGAACTCGTAATTTTTTTTTTTTTTTTTTTTTTTTTTTTGGCAACTATTAAATTATAGCTACTATTTTAATGACTATATTTTTTGCTATTAGGAGCTTATTATGTTCATATTTTAATTAATGAAAAGAAAACTATTCGAAAATCTGACTTCGAAGTATTGTGTTGTCACCGGGTTCTGAGCTACTGTGAAAGTTTCAAATGTCTAGCTAGTAGGGAAGTTAGTTAAAAATAGATTGCAAGATTTGTACCGGACAAACAAACACACAAACAAACAAGAATAGAAGTTAATAAAAACATTGTAATAAGGCCTCTCTCTACAATTTAAGGCTGTCCCATCACCGGTAGTTAAAGAAAACAAGAACGAAAAATCATGCGGTACGCATTGATTATTAACACTTTCCAACTGTACGTAATTGTATCGTATAACTTTCAATGTTCTTTGCCTACGTAATCACACAACGGACAGACAGTAGTTCTGAAAGGCATACAGATAGACTAATTGAATTCCTAATCGCTCTTAAACACTGCTAAAAAGTGTTAAAAATGCGCAACACAAAAGAAAACGTAGTCCATATATTCTAATTGTAGCCCTTAATGTAACTGAATATTTTAGTGTAGACTTGTAAGTTTGATGGTTAACAAAATCATATTCTATACAAAACATTATTTTAGTATATTAATAATAAATGTCAATTTCTTTATGATTTTTACAATAGAAAGTTGTTTAAATGTAATTTATGAAAATATCATCCTAAAATGCAGTGTATGATTTCTTTTTTTTTTTTTTTTTTTTTTTTGTGTGTGTGTGTGTCCTTGTACACAAACCAGTTGCACAGCACCTATTAATGCCCTTTAAAATGGGGAACATTCTATAGTAAATTTGAATAACATATATAATTTTGTAAAAATTCTGATAATATTTTCAGACGCTGGGGGCGGGCAGACGGACAAATAGACACTCAGACAGATAATACACAAATTGAAATCATATTCACACTTAAAAAATGTTAAAAAGTGTTAAAACGCTTAATGTAAACGGAAATGCAATTTCATCAAATTTTCAATAAAAGCCTTCAATGTAACTGAATATTTTTGTGTGGCCCTGTAAATCTAAATGCTAATCATACTGCATTCTGTAGAAAGCATTCTTTTGTGCGTATGAATAACACATTCCAATTTTATTAAGATTTGTTCAAAGTAAAGTTATTAAAATTTGGTTTATAGAAATACCCCCCCCCCCCCCTAGAACGAATGCTATGGAATACTTTTGGGTGTCCCTGTACACAAGCCAGTAGCTTTTCAACCTTATTGGAAAGTGCTAAAAACATTTAGAAACCGATGAAAACGAGTAATATAAACGAAAATGCAATTCCAGCCAATTTCCAGTAAAAGCCCTTAATTAAACGGAATATTTTTGTGTGGCCCTGTAAATCTAAAGCTAATCATACTATATTCTGTGAAAAGCATTCTTTTGTGCATATGAATAATCTATATAATATTTCTCAAACGTGGACCAGTTTCAATTATTTTTTGTCGAAACGATACGATACGCGAGGATAAAAAATATAATATTTATACATGGACAATATTTAAGCACGCGAACTTAGCTCAATGGACTAATAAGAGAAAATGATGATATTTGTCTGATAAGATTATTTTACGAAAAAATATATTTTTAGAAGTTGTTTCTTCAGAATCTTTGCAAGCTTCATTTTAAACCTAGCAATATTTTAAAGATATATACAGAATATGAACTTTTGTGTCATAAATTGACTAAAAGACACAATCATAAAAAATATAATCAAAATAGGAATTATTTTATTTTATTTATTTATTTTAATATATATATATATATACCAAAATTTATAAAAACTCATCGCCAACATGACAATAAAAATTTAAAAGGCGTCGTGGGAGTCCTATATTAAAACTGTACTGCCTGTGGAAGTATAAAAATTGGGTCGTGAACCATGAATTTTATTTGGAAACCTTTCTTTGAATGATTTTGGTTTCACTATTGTGCAATATTAATTTGGTTTTAATAATAATTTGAATTCTGGTAAATTAGAATTTTAATTAGGTGGTAAAATTGGTATAGCAATTATAAGTTTAAAGGTCATTTATGAAATTTTAAAGGTAAATAAGAAAAGAAATAAAGTGCGAATATTTCGCACGGGTTTGCTAGTGTTTTTTAATTTTATTAAGATTTGCGCAAAGTTCTTCGAATTTGGCTTATAGAAATACCTTTCGCAGAACGCATTGCTTAGGAATACTTTCGGGCGTCCTTGTATACACACCGCTGATGGTATTTACTCCTTTTTCAATGGGGAACATCCGATAGTAAACTTGAATAACATATTTCAATTCCATTAAGATTTGTGTATAATGTAACGTTAATAATATATGGTTCATAGATAAGATATACCTCTCATAGGACACAAACCTGTAAAGGTGTTCACTCCATTTTCAATAGGGAACATCCGATAGTGAACTTGAATAACATATATCTGTTCCAAGAAATTCCATGAATATTTATGGGAGTTAGAGCGCGGACAGAGATGGACAGACAGACAAACCGAAGTCATTAACACTTTTCAAACTTGTTAGAAAGTGTTAAAAAGAACAATTTCAATGATTGGGAATTTTCTGAATGTGAAAATGGGATTAAAAAAATATATTTGCAGTGGTGCAAAATTATTGCAGGTTGTCTGTCATAATCCTCATATCAGAATTTTTTAATAGTATTCTTTTTTAATAATTATATGCGATAAAGTAAAAGGGATATTATTATTTCTAAATTGCCACATGAAATTCATTTTTCGTTCGTAGTAACTTAGCTCCTGTATGGACCATATTCCCACTTTGGGTTCGAGGCTACAAGAATATCAGCTGGTCAGGCAAACAATCCTCAACTCTACCATAACAAAGCATTGTGGCTTGCAAATTTTTATCTTGCAATATTATTTATAAGAGTTACAGATTATATGAAATTGAAGTAAGAGTGATATAGTGACACCTTTGTTTTGTTTTTAATCCAGTTTTAGTAATATACTTTAATATTAATCAACATATCTAATATTAAAAGTTGCCATGTGAACTGTGGCGATGTTAACAAATTTAAATGGATGTTCCATTTAATAAATTCCTTTATTAAAGTGATTGAAATTCTAATTATTTAAGCTTTGATGTCTATATATATGTGTGTGTATATAAAATGTTCTTATTAATCTTTTATTCATTATATATGTGTGTGTACATAAAATGTTCTGCAATTTTACGATATGGAATAGTCTTAACTTTATCATTCGATTCAGTTATTTACATTTCTCTTTTGTTCTTGTTTGAACCATAGAATAATAATAGAGGAAGAAGGAGCACACATATACTCTAATGCTTACAAACACCTTCTAGTGAATTGCCAGCGAAAGCTACTTATGCTCCTTATTACCTTAAAGTAGGGCACCCATCCTCGGCGCATTTATCGCTATTTGTTGTGGGTGTTGCCTGGCTGACTGATTGACAGAGAGACGAGACGATTCAAAAATCTCGCCAAAAAGTCGCCAACCAATCAGATTGAAGCATAGTTACAACCCTATTCCCGGCATTCCTGGATTTTACAAACCGAAACCAAAACACATACGCTCCTTCTTCCTTTATTATTATTCTATGGTTTGAACATTATTGTTAAGTTTCACTGCAGAAAAATTTAGGAAAATGTTATGTGTAACAATAAAATGGCATCTTGAATCTAATTTGTTTACAAAATATCGGCCACGTGTTCGGCGATTTTACCTACTGTGACGTCACAGGAATATTGTCCATTAATTCAATTAGAGCTCCTCCAATACAGGCTGGCTCATCAGGCATTTTGTTTCCCACTCAGCGATTGTTGCCCACGCGGTCCGAATTTCAAGCGTTATCAAATCACATAAAATGGAGGTTTTGCAGCCGAAAATTGGTCAAATCATACCAGAACTGCTTTTAGAACGTTTAGATTTCCAACAAATGAAGAAAGGCGAAAGAAATGGTCTATTAATTGTCCAAAAGAAAATTGTACGCTTAGCTTTCAATCACAAATATGAAGTGTAATTATGATATGTTTTCTTGCATTTTCTGTATCAATTATTTGTTTTTATTGCTGTTTGATTATCTAATCTAAATGTTGTATTTTACAACCTACACTACTTTTCAACGTGTATAAATATTTAAAATTAACTAATTTAACAGCAACCGTGATGGCTACTTTTTACAAGGGTTATAAGAAAATTTCGCCAAATATTACCGCCAAACTTATCAAGTACAAACAACGATTCGCTCTTCTGTTTCGGCAAACTCGCCATTTTAGGCGATAAAGACGCCGAGTAATACGTCTGCAACTAAAAGTCGCCAATCTATATTTCTGCTGGGCAACAATGATCAGTTGTGAGTCAGCTCGTATTATAGGAGTCTTAGTTCAATAACAAATGCTTCCATAGAATCACAAGGAATCTCGCTCTATTTATCGGCTGTTGGCGCGACGATAGGTAGGACCTGGACAATCAGGATGAAAGTTCCCCTCTATGTTTTACTATTGTACTATTTTCAAACAACAGTCCACATACATATTTAATCCGAAAAATTACTATCATAAACAATTCCATATTATATGGAAATAGTGGTGACAAGAAAAGCGAAAACTTTCATTTCTGGTGACAGGCGCGCCGACAGAAAAAAAAATTGACGAAGGGTAATTTTTACGACGAAGGGTCATTCATCCTGAAAATTATTGTTTTAGGGAAATGAGGGTAGAGAGGATCATCTTTTCATAAAACAAAATGTTTTCTCGTAATATTCAATTATTTAAAATAACGTTGATTTTCTTTTTCTTTTCCCCCCAAAAAAATTATGAAAGATAAAGACAATTTATGTCTGGGGGGAAGGGGGGGGGGCATGAACCTTCTTGCCCCTACTTGTCCACGCCTATGCCTGGTGACAATGAATGTCTAAGTATAATGTTTTATTTCCTTATTGAATGTTTTATATTTGAAGTAATCAATATGAATTAATGTTATAATATTGCTTGTTTTAATATTTAGCACTCTCTTTAAATTTCAGAGCTATTTTCCGTTGGATTACGGTAAAAAATCTAAATACTATGACATTCGATGACAATGTGAACGCTGATACTCCCATGGGGATATTAAGAGGAATCAAACATGGTACCGAAAGCTACCATGTTCTCTTCAAAAGGCTGTGCAGGTAAGTAAATACAAATAATTATTATAATTAGTTAGTAAATAACTTTTAGGCACGAATAGTAAGTTGTAAGCTTAATGAAATATGACAACATTAATTAAATTCGTCTTTTTAAAAGGTAAATTTGTACGTGTTTAAATTATTAAAGTGTAATTTTCATCAAATTAGTGGGTTTTTAAATATCAGTTTAGTTAGTTAAAAAAAAAAAATAAAAAAAAAAATTCTAACTATCGCATCGATTAGCGAATTGTATTCCTAGATTCAGAAAAATTGCCCCTATCTAATGGTACCGATTCTGAAAAAATCGGACCGTTACTACTTCTATTTTATCTGGCCCTTTTATTGGTCTTGCGGTTGCTATCGCTTTTAAACGAAATTTCAAACGACATATTCACAAACTTACCGTTCCAGATGAAAGCGAGTGCATAAGAATTTGGGGAAAAGGTTAATTTAACGGGAAAAACTTACATCAAAACTAAAACAAAGTACTGAGATAAAAATAAATAAATAAAATTTTATCCATGATTTACATTTTTTTTTTTTTTTTTTTTTTTTTTTGAGGGGGGGTGGGGAGGTTCGTTTATTGCTTCAACAGAGATATCTTATGCAAAATATAAATATAGTACTAGTCACATCGCAGAAAACAAGGCTTGAATACAACGAGATGTATAAATTAGAGTGCTGATTCAATGGATGAAGGATTAGCTTTCCGTGGTTCAAGATGAATCACGTGACATGCTTGAATAGGTTGCTGTGTTTGGCCCTTTATCGCTATTTTGGCATTTAAAATATCAGTTCGACAAATTATCATTATTATTAGGTAACATGACAGTCCTATGACCGAAATAAATTGCTTTTAAAATAATTTTACACATATTTCACATTTTAATAAATAATAAAATACCTTTCTTTTCGTCGTTTCTCAACAAACTTTAAAAGTGTTTATAAAAGAAAATTTAAACTTTTAAAGAGCTAAATTTAACAACAAATAATAATTTTTCAACTATTTTTAAGCATTTTGTCGGTTAAAGTTCAACTACACGAAATAAAAAAGAAGTAAAATCAAAATCAAAATGGTTTAGAACAAAAGAATATTAAACTACGTAAAGTAAACAAAAACATTGAAACCGTTGCCATAGAAATGTACTGAAAATGAGCTGTTACCAAGGAAACCACCGAATACGCATGTGCAAGGAAAGCATGTCACATGACTCATCTTGGACCTTCTCAAGGGTTACCATTTATCACTCTACTTTATATATCTCGTTGCTTGAATAAAAGAAAACAATTTTTAGTCTATTTATATAATTTGCAAGAGAGGTGACAAGTCCGGTTCGTACTCATCTATATAGCAAGTTGCGACCTATTATTCATACTTTAGTTAATTTTAAAAAATCTAATTGTCCGATCGATAAGCAGTTTAGTCCGACGGATTCAGAAAAATCGCCCCTTTCATCTGCTACCTTATTTGTAACGAAGTTTTGATTCGATTTTTTAAAATTAATTAAAATATGAAAATAATAACCTGGTAATAACTTCAAAATTGGACATTTAAATTTATAATTGTTGCCAAAAAATTTACCAGTTATTATTATTATTATTATTATTTAAGCATAAAATAAAATATGCTTTCATGCGAAAAATAAAAATAGATAAAAAATTAAATTTGCTCATGCATATGAAAAAATAAAAATATGAAAATGAAGCATAAAAAACAACCATAACCTTTTTCAATATACTTCAATTTTAGAATTTTTTTTTCTTTAAATAGTATGTTTTTGGCACTTATGAATCGCGCTTGGCAAGAAAGATAATTCGTTGATAATCCTGGGTAATATTTTCAAATTTTAATGCCGAAATAGATCGGACATTTCTCGCCAAGGACTCTACTTTTGTGAAAGCCACTTTAAGCCATGTAGCGCATCAAAAATACAAATAAATTATAAAATATTGAAAAACAGAAAAGAAAGAAAAGGAAAAAGAAAAGAGAAGAAAGAAACAGAAAAAATAATCGCATAAATTATGTATTTTTCTCTAAAATGGCGATAAAAATTCAAAAGTCGACAAGGGGAGTTATATTAAGGTTGTACCATGATCAGATTTACATATTTAATTATGTATTTTTCTATATACCGACTACTATTATAAGCACAAAAAATTGTCTCATGCGATAGATGTAGCCGATCATAGCATACTGTAATATTATATTTGGCGTGAAATTGTTGTCACTTTATAGTTGATCGAATAAATCAAATAAATATACAAAATAACGTGAAAGAAAATATTATATACACCACGTATAATGTAGTTCATATGTAAATGGGATTCATGGGTGGTGGACATAATTATAAGACACCTATCTAATTTGACAAATAGTGAAAGAAAAGATTCAGAGCTTAAAAACGTTTTATCAAATACGTCAAAAACATAAATTTATTCTGCTATCATATATAATTATTTTATAATAATGATATTTTCATAAAATTTAATGAAAAAACTTAATAACATAATGGACAAAATTGTAAGACACCAACCGTTTTTTCCAAATACAGTGGTCAACATAGCAGACACTAATGGTCTAAAAGAAAATCCTCTAATATGGTTATTCAATATTTGGGGGAGCCGCCATTGTTTTTTATAACATGAAAGATGCGACAAGAAGCGGGCTTTTGAGCAATTTCATGATTTCTTTTGTTTTAATTTTATTTTTGTTTATAAAGCGATATAGAAAAGAGTTTCCTTTAAATATAGGGACTAGCGAAGCAGGCAAAGCCTTCGTTGATTCACTGCCTTAATTGATTCCACATTCCGTCATTTTTGACGGGGTTATATAGTAGTTTTATAATTTCTTATCGCTGTATGTAAATTTTTATACGTGAGGGAAAAATAATAATAATAAACTAATATGTAGAATTCAGCTTATATCACGAGAAATTAATAATATAAATAAATAAATAAATAAATAGACACGTGAGTTATAAAACTTGAATTACAGGATTCTGAAGTCATTTTTAATTTAATGGAGCCATTAGGACTCTAAAACACGTAAATGATGCAAAAGATGTCATAAAAAAAATAGCATATATCATGTAAGCCAGTGTTTAGTAATTTGAACTGGCAAGGAGAAATAAATTTGAAAATACATGTATAAAATCCGAGTGCTACATGGCCGCAGACCAGCTATTTATAAAAGAAACTACATTGTTGTTAGTAAAAATGTTATTCATAAAACGTCGGGGAAATGTTGTCAAAACAGTATATATATGCGAATGCTATGGCCATCACAAAACTTTTTTCTGTATCATTCTATAGTATTACAGTACTGACCTACTGATTTGCATGGTGCACAAAAATTCACTCACTTTAGCTTCTCACAATCGCTATTTTATAAAAGCAATTTCGTACAATTTTCGTTAATAGATGCTGATATATAGCCATCGCAAAATCGGTAAAATTAATAGCAGCATTGTTTGTGAGTCGATATATAACCAAATTGAATAAACATAAATTTTAATATGAATATCTCACATATAAAGTTTGGTACATTATAACATAAAAGCTGAGATATAGCTTTCCCATAATCGAAAAATTTTGGTGCTTAGAGCAGCACCTGTCATCCGTAATGCACCCAAATTGAATCAGCATATATTTACAAAATATCCTTCTCACATACCAAGTTTACGGCATTTATAAATTACAGAAGCTGAGATATTGCCTCCCCGTAAATGGGATTAAATTGCAGCCTAGCAGTACTATTTGTCAACCAATATTATATTAGCATAGTTTTGCATAATCACCATTTCACATACCAAATTTGATGCATTTATGTACTATACTACAGCAGCTGAGCTTTCCTTTAAATGTGTGAAATCACGGCATAACAGCACCACTTCTTGAATGATATATCCCAAAAACTAATCAGCATCAATTTATGTCAAAATCTAACCAAATATCAAGTTTGGGTGAATTCTGTCCACTGATTTGTGAGATATAACGTTTCTACAAAATTTGGATAAAACATCTGCAAACAGACATTTTCTAAAAATGCTCAAATCGTTTCCAGGATATCTCAAAATGCGTAAATTCACGATTTTCACGAATCCAATACTTAAGAAAGTATTGGATTTATGAAAATTTTATCTTGAAAACTATGCCTATAGAAGAAATCATTAAGAGAGAATGATATCTAATCTCGCCGAGAGCCGTAACCAATAGTTAAGAAAGTATTGGATTTATGAAATTTTTATCTTGAAAACTATGCCTATAGAAGAAAGTATTAAGAGAGAATGATATCTAATCTCGCCGAGAGCCGTAACCAATATTAAAGAAAGTATTGGATTTATGAAAATTTTATCTTGAAAACTATGCCTATAGAAGAAAGCATTAAAAGAGAATGATATCTAATCTCGCCGACAGCCGTAACCTGTGTTATTTTATGGCAAATTTTGTTTCCATAATTACACATTAATTAATGCATTTTTTTTTTTTTTTTTTAATCCCGTTTTCCCATTCAGAAAATTCACAATCATTAAATTCATTCAAAAATTGATTTTTTAAGTTTTTAATATTTCATTTTCTGGCTAAAAAATAAGAAAATACATACTTGTGAAAATTCGCATTTTTGAACTTTAAAAAAAAAAAAAAAAAAAAAAAAATGAAAAATGAAAAATGAGTAGGGAAAAATGGGGTACCTCGGATCTATTTTGACTTTTCCAATTTTAGTTTTGTATTTATTCACCAAAACTTAATACAAATAGCTTTTTCAAATACTGTATGGTGTTATATACAACATATATTTATTCCAAAATTTTATTAAAATTACATCAACTATATTTTTTAAAAATAAAAAAAGTTCAAGTAGGTCCAAGCACGGTCGAACTCGATCTCAGAGAAAGAGAGGAGAAGATCGAGTTAGGCCGTGGTCCAAGGTACACTACTGGTAGTGCACCTTGGATCCTTTATTAAAAGATACAGAAAAACTTAATTTTAAGTAAGGAAATCTATTTATTAATCAATTACACTCATATGAATTCAAATACACAATATTTTTTATTTCAAAATCATTAATCTGTCATAACCGTATTGTTATTAAGTCTAATTTGAGTCTAAAAAGTGGAAAATATTAAATATTAACTTAAAAATGTTTTCATTGTCATATTGTGATTATTGGTAAAAATCCTCACACTCATTTGTAATCAAAGTTGTAATTGGTTAGGTCAGTTCCAAATGTTAACTTTTGGAGCTGCATTTCTCATCCACCACACAATATGATCAGTCCAAGGTACACTACTTGTATTGGGTTCAAGGTACACCACTCTGTTACTAAAAACGAAATTGCTAATCATGATGTTCAGGTTGGGCTTAACTTGTTTACAAGCATATGGGGTTATAGCTAGAAAGCTACTTCATGATGTATAACACTCATTTCAGAATATATAATGTATGTGTGGGTATAGAAATACATAAAACTATCTAAGGAAAATTTACTTTTCAAGAACTCTTCAAAAAGTTGAGCTTCCAAGCAAACATAGATTACTTCACTGAGACCCCTAACAGTAAATGTTTTAACTGCATGTGATATTGTTTTTATATCTAAATAAATAGAGCTAGGAATGGCATAGGGTCAAGGTACACTTATGTCCAAGGTACATCACTTTCCCCTATTAATTTAACCCCTTACGTGCGATGTCCTCGCTGCGAGGACACAAAATTTAAGATCCAGCTGCAAAAATTCATCCCGGAAATTTTCAGCAAAAATTTATGTTTATAACATATCAGAAAAGGTCGGTTTTTTTAACCTTAATATTTGAAATTTCTTTTAGTTTAATTTAGTTCATGAATTCCGGTGGCAGTATAATTTAAATAATCCGAATTGTCTTGCGCCGCAAAGGGTTAATGGTTGTGAATTTTGTAAATGTGAAAACAGAATAAAAAGACGAAAAAAATGGCATTAGGTAATGAAAAATTATGGAAACAAATTTTCTGATAGAATAATATGGGTCATTGCTATCGGCGAAATTAGGTATTGTCCGTTCTTAAGAGATAATTGCTGTAACATATATTTTGAATTACATGGGATAATAGTATAATACATTTATTGCAGCGTAAATGCTATTTTATTTATTTTGTATTTTCTAAAACAGCAATTCTGAATAATATATTCTTTCGATAGTTATGCTGGTTTGCATTGCGTCGTCATCAAGGGATATTCCAAAAGTGCAGGATATCAACCTGGAGTCAAATTCGAAGACAGCCGTTTCCGTAATTCGTGGAACGCCGTTTACGTGGCCGGAGCATGGAGATTTGTGCAGTGCAATTGGGGTGCCAGACATCTCGTGAATGCAAAGGAAGTTCCGAAACCGGGCAGCAGAGGAAAATCGGACAGTCTTAGATACGAATATGATGACCATTATTTCCTGACAGATCCAAAGGAATTTATCTATGAATTTTTCCCTCTGCAACAAGATTGGCAATTATTGAAAATACCCATCACATTGTCTGAGTTTGAAGAACTCCCATTTGTTCGATCACTGTTCTTCAGGTGAGAATCATTTTATTAATTTTAAACAACTTTTTTATAATGGAAGTTTTCCCATCACAATGAACATATTATATCATATTTTCTTGTGTATAATCCTCAAGTCAGATAAATCATCTTAATAGACAAAGCTGTATTTTTAAGAAGTATTGATGCTTACAAGTATAACTTTGTCTGTTAAGTGAAAATTTTAGTACGAAACTGATTTTTCGAGATCTGAAGGTTATATGCAAGAAATTACGGTAGATTTAGAGAAAGTTAAAAATAAAATAATTATCCATTACCATAGCAATTACACCCTGCTTAGTTTTTTTTTCAGAATCTCATTCCCTAAATTTCAAATAAACAATTTTACTACGCCTTCACTCTGATGAGCCAAAACATTATGATCATATTTCTAGTAGCTGGTCAACCCAATATTTTACACAGACAGTTGTAACCTATGTTGGCATGATCTCTAAATTTGTCTAAGATACCAGAGGAAGTGCAGATCACATATTTTTCTGTAAGTTATAGGACGTTATTGTATATTTTGGATTAATGCTTCATCACATCCCAGATGTGTCATGTGTTCAACGGAATTCAAATTTGGTGAGTTACCTTGAGTTACCTACACAGTCATTGACGTGACGTAAAAAGGAACCATGACTCATCTGTTCCATTCACGTTGCTCATAGACCTACTAAATACTCAATGAAGATGATTGCAGTTGAAAGGAATAGGGGAATATGCAAAGCTATCTAATTAGAATAGTACGCTTATAAATGTTTTATTTTGACCTACGTGGTATTCAGTCGTCAGCTGAGCCACAGCCAACTTCATATATTTTCTTAACAATCGCAGAAACCTCCAAAGCTCACATTTATTGATAAGGAAGAGATAGCTAATCCACTTTTTTCTACTAGATGATTAATCTTTTTCCACTTTTCTGAAACACTTTATAACAGCAGTTAGGGATACACAATCAATTTTATAAGTATTAGTTCTTAGATGTTGGGTTATCATAATCTGTTTTTGTCAAAATATGCTTAAATTGCCAACCTTTACCACCAACAATATATTTAATGTATGCACTGAATCATATGTGTATAACCATTATCAAACCTTGCATGTAATCTAAGCTAATTTTTTTTCACAGCACTGAATTCACCATTATCAGCTGCTTAGTCAACATTTACAATCAGATTCGTTTTTTCTTCTTTCCCATTTCCCCTCCGTGGTGGATCAAAATTGCGATGATATGTTTCAAGACCACTCTTAGGGGTGTATCCTAGATCCTCTCCAATTGTCTAAATATCAAATATAATGAAAATTCAGAAAGATTTGACACACACACACAAAAATAAAGTGGCTTTTTAGTTGTTGAATAAAACCGACATTTTATGTAAGTGGATAATTACATTTAAATACATAAAGATCTATTTATTAGGGCTTTAAATACATTATAATAAACATTATTTTACTTATGACAGCACACACATATAAAAAGCAAAATTTCTTAAATTAATAATTTTAAAATAAATAATCATCAGTTTAGTAATTCAGTATAATAGTTTAATCAATTAATTGTATCAGTTTTTTTTTATTATTATTATTCAGAATTTTCCTTGAAATTCAGACATGAAAGAACATTTGTAAACTCGTATTTTCCACTATTGATTAGTAATGACTGCAATTAAGGAACCAAGCACAAATTGAAGAAAAGCACATATACTTTGGATCACCCTAGATCATAAAAAGCTACAAATGCTTTGTAATTTTAACACATAATTTCACTTATTATGCACAATATTTGTAGGCTTTTTTGTAGGAATCATTTGATTATTTAAACATATACATATTATTATTATTATTTTTTTTTTTTTTTGGAAAGCTTTTTGCTTATGTAACAAGAATAGATTTCATTTCAACACCATTTTACAAAACTTGCAGAAAAGCTGGCATAGAGAAACATTATTCTGAAACATAAAATGTGCACGTATAATTTTTGTTTACATATGAGCATTTTTAGTAAATACTTCTTTTTTATTTGTGTATATATATGGCGACTTATGTCAAAAGTTCATTTAAATAGTGTAAAAATTAAGCAAATTATTCACAAAAGAATGAATAAGATTTTAGATATTTTCCAGAGTTGAAATTTCATAAAGGGTTTTTAACAAGCCACGTATTTAATTCGTAGATTTGATTAGTTTACTCATGTCGTAAAAGTTCTTTTTTGTGAAAAACCCCTTGTGAACTCACAAATCTTAGTAAAAAAATTAAATTATGTTAAAGTTGCAAATTTGTAAGGAGTTTTTCACAGAAGACGTTTTGCAACATGGTTGACATAATTGGATCTCAAATTAAATACTTGGCATGTGAAAAAAATTTTGTGAAATTTCAACTCTGAAAAATATCTAAAATCCAGCTTATTCTTTTGCTGATAATTTGTTTAATTTCTACTCTGTTCAAATGAACTTTTGAAATAAATTGGCCAAAATATTTAGCTTTCAACTCATGTAATAAAAAGAAATCTGTCTTTTGCATGTGCATTATTATATGTTACAGAATAATGTTTCTCTAATGTTTTGTCAATTTTTCAACAAGTTGTGTAAAATTTTGCTAAAATCCATTCTTATTATAAGCAAAAAACTTTCCAAAAATTTAATTTTTGAACAAAAAAAAAAAAAAAAAAAAAAAAAAAACATGTCTAAATAAACAAACGTGATTCTTATAAAAAAAAGCATACAAATACAGTACATAGTAAGTGAAATCATACGTTAAAACCACAAACCATTTGTAGCTTTTAATGATACAGGCTCATTCAAAGTATTTGTGCTTTTCTTCAATTTGTGGTTGTCCCCAATTGCACCTGGGACTAAATCGATAGTGAAAATTGAAAGTTTATAAATGTTCTTAGGATGGCTGAAGTTCAAAGCTATTTTATCTAGTAACATTTTAGAAAATAGAAAAAATGTAAAAAATAAAATAAATAAATAAAATAAAAATCTTAGTGAGCTAAAAGTAGACATGTTCAAAGAGTAATATTCAAAGAACAGAATTCAACAAACTTTATTTTTAAATGAGACATCCTTAAAATATGCAGAAACAAAATTTCCATGGGATTACATGGGAAGGAAAAGAGGGTGAATCTGACTTAAGTATATCGATCCTTAAGAACATTTTATCAAGGGAATAATTTATAAATTGTAAAAGCTATTCCTTTATAAATCTTGCTAAACTTTCAGCAGGATTGTATGATGTATCTTTTTTTAAATTTTTTCTTATTTCATAATTTTAACGCTTCAACATAATTAAAAAGCATTTACAGTTTGTCTGTTTCTGAGCATTAATGGGTTAATATTTGTCTGCAATTTTGTTAAAAGTTAACTAAATTATTTACAATAAACTTAAAAATTTTATTTGTTTTTCAGGTATGGTCTTTATTTCCCTGATGAAGAAACAAAAGCCGTACTAAATACAGACAGTACAGGTGCAGCTACAGTTCGAATTTCAATGCCATCTCGTATGTCCTCCAGTTTGATTTTCCACTACAATTTAAAGTTTTATGACACAGATGTAGACACATATGAAGCAGTCAGCTTGAAAAGATTTGTTATGCAATCAGTTGTTGGCAACATTGTTGCTTTCAGAGTACATGCCCCATGTAGTGGATCGTTACTTTTAGATATCTTTGTCAATGCTGTAACGCCCAGAGAGTACTTAACAGGAGAACCTATGAAATTCAAAAGTGTTTGCAAATTCAAAATAATGTGTGAAGATTTGCAGACAGTTATGGTCCCCCTACCAGACTGTGCCAGTGGCGAGTGGGGACCTATGAAAGCTACAAGACTGTTTGGACTTATACCCATAACACACGAAGATGCATTAATATTTGCACCGAGGGAATTAGAAATTCAGTTCCGCATGTCAAGACCATTGACAGATTTCATGGCAACACTTCATAAAAATGGCGTAGAAGAGAAAAGGTTGTCCAAAAATGTTACTCAGACAGTTGAGGGTGATCTTGTAACATTCTTTTTGAATTTCACAGAAGATGGACAATACGGAATGGATATTTATACAAGAGAAATGAATGCAGATTTCGACAACGGTGATAAACATCTTCTGACCCACTGCTGTAAATATTTGATTAATGTTTATTCCAACAAACCTTACTCAGAATTTCATTAACTGCTTTTGTTTTTGTTAAATAGTTTTTTTTTGCATTTATCATTTGCCACGCTAAGATGAAATGTATTTCAGCAAATGCCTAAGATCACCATTACAGCTTATGTGCTACTATCATAACTTCAAACACTGCATAAATAAAACTTATTAAACGTTATAAGAAAAAAGTCACATGTTTATTAATTGAATATTTAGAAAGAAAAGATATGTTTAATAAAGATTAACATATCAAATAGACATCTTAAATAGCAGCTTTATATTTAAGAAGGATCAAATAGAAAAACTGTGGATATAATTTTTTTAGGGCTGATTGTGACCCTACTTTAAAAATCTTGAAATTACATGAAAGGCAAAAAGGGACAGGCTATGATTAATTTTTTTTTACAATTGTAATCAATAAATTAGATCTAAAGTTTTTGTAAATCTAAAAGAGCTAGTAAATTACAAAAATATTTCTAAATTTCCCTTATCAGGGATGAGATTAATAAAAAGACAAAAAAGCTGAAAAAGGCACGATGTTGAAATGAAATAGTAGAAATATATATATATACATATATATAATGACAAAAATCTATTATATTAGAGTAATAAATATATTTTTTAATCTTCAATCTAAAAAATATATATATATATAAAACAAATGAACATCAGAAAATAAATAAATAAATAAATAATGTTGAAAAGCTAAATTTACAAAAAAAGTTAAAAAAACTCCTCCCTGCTTATATAACAGTTTTCCCTAAACAGTCAATGAAAAGTCACCGAAAAAAAAAAAAAAAAAAATCCTGAAATTAGGAAATATCTAAAGCAAAAATTCCTCAAATCAGGAAGAAATTCTATATCCAATCACACCTGATTTTTTCAAACAAATAATTTCCGTAAAACATACTTGTTTTTTTCTTTTAAACATTTTTCAATATTACATATTTGTTACAAATTTAGTTAAATGCCACTGCTCTTTGTTCTAGTCGAACCTGATGGCTAGTAGTTAAACTTTTCCAAATTCTTTGATTTCGCTATCTTTGATCATATTCCTCGACTCTAGCTATTTTTTACCCATGAAAATTTTCATATTATCAAACAGTTTAGCAATTTCAACTTTCAAAAGCAGCTTGCTTTTACAAATTTTGTCAAATTTCCCTGATTTTAAATGAAATACCTTACTTTTCCAGATTTTCCAAATACCCCATTGCAATCCATTGTGTTATATAGTGAAATGGTATCAGTTAATTTTATATACAGTTCCCATCCAATTTGTTTTCTAAATGGATAAATTAATTCTCTGAATGAAAGATTTCATAACCCATTCTTGAATATTTAAGATAGCAAAAGAAAGTGTTATACATGGACTGTAATTCTTCCTCTCTTCTCCATATATATATATATTTTTTTTTTTAACAAATTGCATTTACATCAATCCAATATCAGGGTTGCTATTTAAATAGGGTTCATACTGTTTAAAAAAATACCCTGAGCTTCCCCGATAATTTTCAAAAATATTAGCAACACATTATAAAACCAGATGGGCAGTATATGTCTACTTCGCAGCACAGAATTGGTTTAGACTGATATATTAATTTTTTTATGCATTGTTCCTTTTCAAATAAGACATAATAGACTATTTGTTAGTACATTTTTCATAAAATTATTAGAGATTGCATGATGCTATGTTATTATCCAACGTACTAACAATTGTTAACAAATGTAGTAACATCCCCCCTCCCCCAATACTTTGCATTTCAATCGAGCTAAACAAGAAAAATATATAAGTGAGAAAAAAAATATTATTTTTTGATATCTTACAATGAATTTTTCCAGAATTTTTTCATTCTCCCTGAGATTTGGAAATGCAATTTTAATTCCCTGAGGATTGTAGGTTTTAATGAAACATATAAACCCTATCAAATCTAGTACAAAAAAAAATTATGTGTATGAGGCATGCGTATCATCTTTGCATAAATGAAACCAAACAATATGTACCTATAATGCTTGCATTACAATATTTCATTGTTTCTATTTCTAGAGTAAGCAAAATAAAAAAAACTGACAGTTAAAAATTATAATTACATATATAATTAAACGCAAGGCCATAACCAGAAAATTTTTTCGGAGGGCATTCAATTTGTAGTATATGTTATGTGGGGAGGGGGTATAGGGATTAAACACCCAAAATCCTCCTTGGCTATACGCTTAATTAAGAGATATAGAAGTATAAGGTGTGAAAATTCTTCCTGGATATCTAGACCTTATAAAAATAGAAAAACACAATTCAGAGGGAAAAAAAAGCAAACAAAAGAAAACTTTTGGTATTAATGAGATAATTCCTAAAATTTACTCATCGACCTAGCCGTTCGGAGTTTTCCGTGGTTTCCTCCGAAACTCGCGTAAATACGGGCTAGGACCCCTTAGAAAGACCCCCACGGAGGGCATTCCCCCTATAGGCCTAGGACACATAAGGAGTCAATCGGCCTTAATCCTCCAACCAACCAACCTAAAATTTACTAAATTGAATGAATGAAATTTAGAGGGTGGAATGTGGATAGTCTCATTAAGATTAAAAACCATCTCTAGAACAAAATAAATAAGTTAAAGTAAAATAAAATGTCACTTTTTCGCAAATTTTTAAGAAAATTTTTCAATTTTACCGGATTTTTTAAATTTTCTGGTTTTTCTACAGCAGGGGGTCGCAGAATTCCTGCATTTTTATGATCATTTTATTATACTCTCAACCCAATTTTTAAAAAGAAATTTTTTTTTTTTTTTGAAGATTTTCATGTTAAAATTGTACAAAAGCCTTCAAGAAAATTTTCTTTCTGAAAATTCTGGTGAAAGTATAATAAAATAATCAAAAATATAGGAACGTTGCGACAAAAAATGTAAAACAATTTGTAAAAAGAACAATATGACATTTTTTATATCTATTATATTTTAGTCATAATGATAAAAATGTATTTTAAATTTTATAATAATCAAATAATGTTTAAAAAATTAATTTCATTTAAACACATAGTTTTTATTAAAAAAATAATTTCATGTAAATTTGTTCTTAGAATCAGCATTTGTATTTTTTGTTTTTAAAGAAAACAGATATATAGACATATTTAAGGATATCATTTATAATGTACATTTTTCATTGTTTGTGTGTATCAGATTTATATATATATAAATAAATATACATATTCAAAGGTTTATATAAGGTATAAGGGGAATCATTGTTGTACTGTAACCTATTGAAAAAGTAATAAACTTTAATATTTTGATACTGTATAATCATGTTTTTCATTAATTGTTTCCTTGACTATGAAATTTACTGTTGTAACAAAGTTGTTATACATCAGAAAATATAATTCAGCTCAATAATGGAAATTTGAATTACTGAAATGACTTCTTAAGAGATTTTGAGGAAATTCCCAATTAAAACATGTGAGTAATAAATAAAAGACTTAAGAAGGTTAGTATTAACACCATAGATTAAAACAATCACAGTTGTTTTGAGTAAAATATCATAATCCTTTATCAGATATGAGACGAACAAAATAGCACAAGTGCATTTGCCACTTTTTTTTGGCTGCACTTGTGCTAACTTTATTCATGTGATGAAGGCTCATGGTATTGTTTTGACTCGAAACAATTGCTGTCAATTTTTTTTTTTTTTTAAGCAATTTATAGTATTTATAAAGAAAGTTTTATTTATTACTTTACAACATAAGTTTTCAGGTGCATATTTTTACTGAAAAAATGTGACAATGTATTAAGAAGTGCTATTTTGTAAAAAACTAGGGGGCTCTGCCCCTGCTCGCTCCGCTCACCAATACCCGAGGGAGGCTTCCCCTCCCCCCCCCCCCCAACCCACTTTACTTATTAACACATGCAGAGCTCTTCCCGCCTATTCGCTGCTTTCTTTCACTGAAAAGGAATATTAATAGTGCATATTACAAGACTTATATATTAATAGTGCATATTAGAAATTATGGAAATTCTCATATTCAATGGAGCATCCCCTCTGTGAAGGATCAAATTTGTGATGGCATGTCTCCGGAACATCTCTAGGGGTGCATCCCAGACCGTCGCCAATTACCTATAGTGCAGTACTGGTACAACATTAAATTTAACCTACCTACGTACAACCATGGATCATATTTTAATTTTCATGTGTAAAATGACTTCCTGACAGAAGAGCAACATCACTGGGAGAAACTTTTTTCGAAATGGCAAATAGAGTACCTTCATAAACTTGTCGTTTTTAGTTAATAATTTCTTTAATTAAAATGATAGAAATTTCTAAGCAGCTGAAATGTCTTCCTTGGAGTATTCGGAACACAATGATGCCTATCATGACGCCAAGGACCCTGCCCTCCGCTAGAAGATGCTGTTGCAGACAAAAAAAATTGGACGCCAGTGACAGTAACTTCTTTTAATATATAGAGACACGGGGGGGAAAAAAATGTCATATTCTGTAAATTAATTAATGTATGTAAAAACTAGCATATTGTAGATATCCCAAAATTTTCTTCTACATTTTTCTATACAAATTCATTTTGCAAGTGCAAATTATTCATTAAGATTATTTTCTATGATGAATGCAACAAATTTTCATCTCATAGAAGAATAACACTAAATGTTGGAAAGTCAATTTTATGCCTACAAATATCTGAAAAAAATACATTTTTCTTTCTTTTTTTTTTTAAATAGATAAATAAATAATAAAATAGATAACTTTGTTTCAAGTTATTACAGATACATAGTTTAACCATTCATTTTCAGGATATTGAAGAATTCATTTGAAAAATTCTCATATTGAAAATTTGCACCTTCCAGTGGGGAGGAAGGATGGCGGCAATCATGGGTGAAAGTAAAAAATTTTTGCTGGAATGAAGTATATATATATATATATACATATATATTTGTAATATTGGGTAAAATATAATAAACTCATACATAATGTATGTAGATATTCAAAACATACGTTTCCAAGGGTTACATTAATAAGCATAAGTATGAAAACTGAGGAAAATTATTTATTAATAAAATTCAATTAACATTAATACGGGCTGTTTCAGAAAAAAATTGAGACATTTGCCCCTAACAAAGATTAATTCTATAAAATTGGTCTATCTGTATTATAACACACAAAAAAAGACTGAATTCAATCAATAGACTGAAAACTTTCACCCATGATGGCAATTCTTTTATACATATAAAACTATTTTTAATTTCACAATAATTTGTTAAAAATAATTTTTATTGTATATATTTATATGAAATTCTGTTCTACCCTGCCACGTTAAAAATTATGAAAAACTAGATGGCATCATAACCTGTTGAGTGATTTGAAGCAAAAATTGATAGGCATTATGTTCAGGTGCAATTAAATTTTTTTTAATACAAAATTCTGCGCAATAGTTCTTGAGCTGGAACTGACAAAATTTTTATTTCGAATACACAGACAGACGTTTTCTGAAAGTGGTCAAACCCTATTCTAATTTTCAATGGATGTACATATGAATAAAAAGTAATCGTATACACTTAATGTAAAATATTGATCAGAACCAATAATTTAACATACACGAATATTAAAAAAAAGTGCATTGAAGTAAAATTGCAACTTTTAACTACTATTTTTTATTCTTGGAAATATTATATATTCCTTATTATTATAGATTAGCATACTTTATGAATCTAATTGTATTTATTTATTTATTATTTTTTTACAATTATAAATCAAAATCAAAGCTGATTGTGACGATTTTAAAAAGCATGAAATTACATTAAAAATAAGAAAGAGCAGTGTGCACTGTGCAATTATTATTGTTATTATAAACAATATATGTAACCACTTTTATAAGTAAAAAAAAAAAAAAAAAATTGCAAATTACAAAAGGTTTTCCTAAATTTCCATTATACAACAGTTTTCTTATAAATCATTGAGGGGAAAAAAAAAAAAATCCTACACACAATCAGTTCTACAAAAAGTTATAGAATAAAATTTCTATATTTTTGCTTTTATTCAGCATTATTCTTTTCAATCCAAGCACTTCTCCATATATTATACATGTTTATGGCTAAATCAAAACTTTGTTTAAACAACTTAGAAATTCATTGATATAATCAAGTTATGATTCAGTATATTATTCATTTACTACGAGACTAGTTGACTTGTACTACTGCATTTTCCTCAAAAGAGACAGTTCAAGATTAACCACAGAACTTGTATTTCCTGTATTTTGTATTTAGGTACTTTAATACAGAAATATATATATAATTTCATCTTCTGTTCTGCAGAATAGTTCCACTTGCTTTAGAAGAAAACTGAAACTGTACCTCGAGCATTCTTTTTCTAAATGCAGTATTTAGAAAAATAAATAAAAGATAAAAAACTGGGCGATTACACAACTTCACTTATCAGAGCTGATTTGACCCTACTTTAAAAATCCTAGAATTCATGGGGGGAAAAAAAGACCAGAGTGAGATTATTATAATTATTTTATTTTATATATATATATATATATATATATATATATTACGATTGTAACCAATAAAATATATACAGAGAAACCCCAACCCATCCCGCATCCATCATTTTCCCACATTCATCATTTTATTTCTATGGTCCCTGCACAAATTGTATTTAAATAATGTTAACGAAACCCACATGTATTGTGCTTCAAAAAGTTGTTTTCCCGCATTGACCGTTTTATTTCTATGGTCCCTGCACAAATTGTATTTAAATATTGTTAACGAAACCCGCATGTATCGTGCTTCAAAAAGTCGTTTTCCCACATTCTTCGTTGTAAAAGTTTTCGTCTGACCTTGTAAAATTTTCTCCTGAAGGTCATGCAGTTCCATATGGCATAGAAACTGGAGTTACTTCTTCCCTCCTAAAATAGCTCTTTTCCCCATTTACATGGAGGATCAAAATCATGATGCTATGTCTCTGGACCATCTATTCATTTTGTAATTTCAGCATGGCAGGAAGTAACCTCTTCTTCAGCAATCCAGAAAATTGTTTCGTGAAATGCGGTTACGTGCGAAAAAATGATTAAGAATACCAAAGAGAAGGGCAAGAAAATTATGATGATGATAATGTGGATGAAGAGTGGTTGCTTCTACCAGAGGATGCGTCTGGTACAAAATTTAGTGATAATATTTGCATTAATCAAGACATTGTGACATGTGGTATCCTAAAACTCAGAAGAAATGTGTGATTTCAAAAAATGGAAATAATGACAAAAGAAACCGAGGATAAATTTCACACCGATGATGCAATTATATCGTTTGAAAATGCACGCGTTATAACTGTACTGATAAGTATAAAGGATTTAAGTCCATATTCTTGATTTTTCAGGAGACGAAAAATAAAGTTAAACTAACTAAAAACTAATTAGAAGAATCGATTAATAAAAAGGGATTATGTTGACTTATACCCTCCATACCATTCAGTGATTGTCAACCTTCATTTAATAAAGGGAAAAAATTGAATTAAATATTTTATACTAAAGATTTATGCTAAATTTCTGACTTGAATCTTTTTTTACCAATGGATTTTCTCAAAGACTAAATGACATGGATTTGAATCCTTTATACCAATCGATTGAGAATTTTTTTCTGGGTCTGACTATATACTTAACTCAAAATCGACATCTTTGGACCTAAATCCTTTATACTTATCAGTACAGATATAAACACATGAAATTACAGAAAAGGACCAGAAAAACTTTGTAAATCTGAAAAATTTCTGTTTAATTTATAAAAGGAACAAAAACTCAACATAAAATTACTGATTTTTAAAAATAAATTTTACTTAATGTTCTACAACATTAATTTATTTATATTTATATTAAAAACACTTTAAACACACGTAAAATTATATTTTATTTAAAAAGATGTTTAAAAAAAAATTATCCAAAGCTTTTCGTTTTAATAGTAAAGCATCATCAGGAATTTTTATTATTCGTTTCCAATGAGCAGTTTTTAAATATTTTTTCTTTTCACAGTCAACAGTTAAGTCTTTCAATAACGTGAATGTGAGCAAAGTCAATTTGAAGTCCGGCAAAGGTTGGATCAAGGAGCTAAGAAAAATAAGAGAAGCTGGAACTATTGAAATATCATACAAGGCTATTGTAGGAGAAAAACCATCATGAATTAGCAGAAATAAACTATTATCTATTTTATAATATTGTGCCAAATTATTGGCAAAATTGCAGCATCTTTGGAATTTATTGTATTTTTGCATTTAATTATATCAATAGCTTCGGGAATGTAAAGTTCTTGGATAGTAGATGGTGCTGTAATAATTTTGGCTTTATCCCATATAGAGTTAGCGTTTGCATTGGCATAAATGAAGTCGACTAGAGTAGAACTATTTCCTTCTTTGATATTTCGTATATGTTCTTGTATTCTTTTATTTAAAGTCCTCTTTGTCTGTCCAATATAAATAGAAAAGTTCTTTATTGTTTTCGATGGGAATTTGATAGACTCCTCCAGTGGGTCCATTTAAGTCGAAAAAATATTTAAAAACTGCTCATTGGAAACGAATAATAAAAATCCCTGATGATGCTTTACTATTAAAGCGAAAAGCTTCGGATATATATATTTTTTTTAACATCTTTTAAATAAAATATAATTTTCTGTGTTTTTAAAGTGTTTTTAATATAATTAACAAATGGCATGTGTTCACTTTAACTCTTTTTTTAGAGATAATTTATAATTGATTTATTTCTTTGGCAGTTTGGATTAGTTTTCATTATAGCATGCATTTCTACATGCTTCTCTGGGTAGTTTGAAGCTTACTATGTATTAATTCATAAACATTGTTTTCTGTGTTTTGACTTTAACCCGCACTCATCATTTTCCCACTTTCATTGTTTTTTTCCACACACCCTGTGAAAAACGATGGATCAAGGCTCTACTGTATACAGTTTTTGTAAACCTAAAAAAAAAAAATAAGTTATAAAATACATTCCAAATTTCCGTTAAGCAACAGTTTTCCCTCAACAGTCACTAAAAAATAATTGAAGAGAAATCTTGAAATCAAGAAATATATTAAGGGAAAATTCCTAAAATCAAGAAAAAATCCTACACACAATCACCACTGCCTTTCTGGATAAAAAGAGAAATTTTTTACCTTTAGCCACCTATTCTATGGATTGGGTTGAGATAGCTGCTCTCCAGCCATTTTTTGCATTAAGTCTCATTAGACCAGGATCCATAGTTCAAAGTTTATTCTAAACCCCTATAAGCATCTATGCCTGAACTATGATTCAAATGCGGCACTTGGAAATTGAAGTCCATTCCAGTAACCATTTGTTTACCAAATCAGCTCTATTCTATGGAAACAGTACTATTGGGAAGTTGCATGGCTTGTCCAACACTTCATATAACCCAGAATAACCAAATTACTCGTCAGCGCATTTGACTCATATTACTGTACTTTTCCTAACATATAATCTGAGAATATTCTGTTAGAAACCTAAAAAGATTATTTTTAAATAGAATTACTTTTTTTAACCTTTTCATTCTCAAATTTTACATCCATAAAACAATAAATCTGTTATTTAGTCATAAATATATTTCAAAAATAAAAATATACAAATAATTTTTGAAAAAAGGATTAATGGCAGAGTACAAATTACAGTCATTTGCAAAAGTTTAAAACCACCAATAAAAAAATCAGATTTAATGGAATTTCACAAAAATAGAGAAGCAGTATATTACTTTTTTTTTTTTTTTTTTATGTAAAATATGTATATTTTACATATAAAAGAACAAAATAGACTGTACATGGTTATTTACTGAAATTAAAGTCATTATTTTGTAGGATCTCCTTTGCTTTTAATAACTTGTGCAATCCTCTTAGGCATGCTATAAATAAGAGACTTGCCGTAAGCTTTAGAAATGTCTGTGCATCAGACATGCTATATTGCTTCAACAAGCATCGTAGCAGTGGATTGTTGCTTTTCAGCGACTTTATTTTTCACAATACATCACAGATTCTCTATTGGATTCAAATCTGGGCTGTTACCTGGCCAGTCAAGCACTTTGATTTTTTGTGCCCTCAGATATTTCTTCACAATCTTTACCCTGTGACATGGAGTAACATCATGCATGAAAATTGAACATTTATGAACAAACACACATGTGAAGCTACAACTTCTCACATAACAAATTAAGGTACCGCTTTCCGTTCATAGTGGTTTTAGGTGGCACAAAATACAGACTAGAAATACAAGTATCGAACACAGACATTGCACCCCATATCATTTTGCTTGGAGGATGTTTCACAGTTTGAATTGTGTATCTCTAATCATATCTTTTTCCCCTTAGGCGGCAAACACTTGTAGCACGTGCAGAAAATTGCTGCACACTTTACTCATCTGAAAATAAGACCCTACTCCACTGCTGTACTGTCCAATTCTGATGTTGTCAGGTGAAAGTCAGTTGTTTGCTTTTCATACTTGAAGTAAGTCGAAATTTCCTTGCAGATTTATGGGATGATAAACCAAAACCTTTGGCCAAACACCTTGAAATAGTACTCAAACTGACGTTGGTTCATTTGCAGCTAGAGAATATCTAATCATATTGCAGAAGGTTCTTGGATCTTGTATGACCATGCTTCGTATCACATGATCATCACATGCAATCATTTTTCTATGGTGACGGCTTCTCTTAAGGTCCACATATTATCCAGAATATACTAACAGCTTGATGCACAGTTGTTTTGCTCACATATACACTTGAACTTATTTGAATCTTTTTAAAACTAAATTTAGACACTGTAATTAAACAGGGCATTGAGAGGGACGGTAGTCCCCCCTCACACAGAAGTACATGTCAAATAAAACTGTTCTGAAACCTATTTTAGATATTTTTAAAATAGATTAAACTTTATTTATCTTACCTTATTTATCGTATGACTTAATCTGCAATCAATTTTTATAGTATTGAAATGCAAAGTAAGACAATGTCATGTAAGTGACAACAGATTATTTTCCTTCTCTTACTCATATTAATGATAATTTTTGGGTCAAATTTTAGAAGCTGAGATTTTGCGATGTTTACACATTTTAGGGCCCACTGAATCGAAAAATAAGGTTTTTAGTAGCTGGTCTGTGTATCTGAGGGTTTGTCTGGGAGTTTGTTAACAGCATAACTCAAGAAAAAATATTTGCAGGGGGACGCTATTTTAAATTTTTTTTTACTGAAATTGTACAAATGATTTGTATACCGGGACATGTAAAATGTAAAAATACATTACGCATATGGACAAAAATTCTGGTAGATATAGTTTATCATATTTAGACTGCAATGATGATTAAAATGAAACTGACAAACATATTTTACATGCACAAAAGCATGTTCCCCATAAAATATGGTATGGAAAATATTTATCCTTCATTTACAGAACTATGCAAAAGAATTTCAATATAACCTTATGGTTGAAGTCCTGGAACAAATTCACAGATGGCATCTCAAATGAAATTTTTGTTTGTGGGAAAGGTAATACTAATCTTTAAAAGATGCACATAAAGTTTCATGATATTTCTACAATTCAGTATCGAGATATTAAAATTTCAGTGACTTTACCTTTGATATTTTTAAAATGATGCACAAAGTTGAATTTTGTGTGTTGATTAAACATTGTTTTTTCATGGGTAGAAATAGTATCGAAAATCAGCAATGGCTTGGTTGTAAATATTTCATTTGCGACACCATCTGTGGATTAGTCCTGGGACTTTATGACTAATGTATTAATAGTGCTATTGTTACAAATTGCTTGAAATGCATTTCAAGTTGTGTTATGCATGTTATATTTATTTTATTTATTTATTTTATTATAACTGTGTGTGTGTGTGTGTGTGTGTGCATAAAAAAAGTATGACACAACATTAGTATGATGACGCATTAGCACAAATGAATGAGTGCTATACATTTATACAAAGTACATTATTTGCTACACATATAATTTATGAAAAATATACAAGGCTACTCAAAATTAGACCAATAAGTTTAAAGAGTAGTTTGGATGTCATTTCTCTGCATCATTTGAAATTATTTTTATAAAAACCTTATAAAATTATTTATAAATGTATTACACATTTCTCATATGGTAGGTCATGAGGGACAATAACCTCACCCTACATAAAAAAAAAAAAAAAAAAAAAAAATTATGAATAAAACTATTTCTAAAACTGTTTTGAGCTGGTTTGAAACTTAAAATAAATAGATAAAACGAAGTATACATATTACTTAAAGACATTAAATAAAAAACCTAATCATTACTTCGTGCATCGTTTAAATCTTTCAACCGGGCACCCGGTCCTCTTCAGAACGACAATCTGAGGAATTTATGAAATCCCATTCATAAATGAAGATAATAAACCCAGATCATATATAGGTGTTACCAAGAAAAAAATCAAAACTAGAATTAATGAACATAAAAATGATATAAAAACCGGAAAATATAATACAGCCTTAGCCAAAACGTACAATAAACAAAACATTAAAATCGATTTTGATAAAGCCACTAAAATAACCAACTACGACGATTACAACTACGCAATGTTCAGAGAATCCATTGAAATTTCCACCAATCAGGATGTATGCAACGACAGCGGTGCAGTAGCCTCAGACAGTGCATGATGCCACCTATTGGCAAAGCAAACTCAAGATCACTCCATCTCAAGTCTTCCACACAGAAGGTTGTCGTTCTGAAGAGAACTGGGTGCCCGGTTGAAAGATTTAAACGACGCATGAAGTAATGATTAGGTTTTTTATTTAATGTCTTTAAATGTTTGAAACTTTTTATTGAAATGGGAAAAACAGTTCAATTACAGGGAACATACAAAAGTATTCAAAAATGTATTACATATATGGACGAAAATTCTGGTAGGTACAATTTTACTTACTTAAGATTGTACTGAACAAAATGAAGTTTAAATCTATTTTTGTAGATATAAAGAATGTATGTTAAATACCTTTATATGCACAAATGCATGTTTGATATAAAATATTTTAATACATTGTTTGGTGTGTAAATAATTTATGAATAATATACAGGCTACTCAGAATAAGACAAATAAGTTTCAGGGAACGACTTACGCAGTAGTTCTCCGTACAATTTAAGATAAATTTTAAAGTTTAATAAAAGCCTTTAACCACTTCATCAGCTATTCCGAGATAACTCGGGGGAAATTTGTGGCCAGTGAAGTGGTTAAATGATTTTTAGTGCTAGAGGCCTATTTCAGTCGGTACAGCGTTGTCGAATTTTTATACGTCACTCTTAATAGTGCTTAGGGCCTATTTCAGTCAGTTTATTGAATGGGGATTTATTGAATGAAGTCCCCCCAAGGCACAACTTTGACATGAGTCCCACCCCAGGCCCACTTTGACATGAGTCCCCCCCCCCCAAGGCACAACTTTGACATGAGTCCCCCCAAGGCCCAACTTTGACACGAGTCCCCCCCCCAGGCCCAACTTTGACATGAGTCCCCCCCAAGGCCCAACTTTGACATGAGTCCCCCCCCAAGGCCCACCTTTGACATGAGTCCCCCCCCAAGGCCCACCTTTGACAAGAGTCCCCCCCAAGGCACACCTCCCCCTCATTGGGAAAAAGAGAAAAAACGTTTTGCAGCTATAAGACAGTTTGGACTTCCAACGTTATTTGTTACAGTATCTGCAGCTGAAACACATTGGTTTGATTTAATTAAAACTTAATCATGGAATTTAGATCATCACGAATTAACTAAAGAAGAATTTGTCGATATTAACAAGTTTAGCAGTAGGCCTCTGGCACTAAATTAAAATCTGTCAATGTCAGATTTTCATGGTTTAAATAATGAAATAATGTTGTGTCTGTATAATTTTTTTTTAAATGATAAAGAATTAATATTTAATAAAAGAAATATAATTTACCTTGAAGCTTCATTATAAGAATTCTTTATGTATTGGACCTGACATATCTTCGGGTGAATCTATTGATTTGAGATTATCTTTCTTCTTTCTATATTTCAGTTTTAGCATTTTGTGTCAGTTATGGCAGAATCGTTGTTGTTACATGCTGCTTCATTGGTTAGTGTATTGATGGTTTCTCTTTTTAATGGCATATCTATTATTATTGTAATTTGCAAGTAACTTTATTAAAATCTATTGTTAAGTTTTTATTTTGTTAAATTGTATATCATTCTGATACTCCCTCACCTGTTTTCCTACTTTTTCACATATACAATGATTCCACCCTAATTGATGCCAAATGGTACGAAATGCTAAAACTGGGGTATAAAGGGAAGAAAGAAAATCTCAGATCAAACAGATCCACCTCCCGAGGACACGTTGGGTCCACCATCAAAATGATCCTTAAGATGAAGCTTCATGGTAAATTATATTTCCTTTTTAAATCTTAAATTTTAATAAAAGCCTTTAATATTTTATAAATATAACTATAATATTCAAGCAGGGCAGTAGCCTCCATTGCAGAGAAACTTTTGCCAAATAAAACTGTTTTGAACTGTTGTTTAAAAAGCATTAGAAATTTTTAGATGCAGTACCACATATGTTACACCTTAACCCTACAAGGCACCCAGTTCCATATGTGGAACACCGACTTTAATCGTTCCTGTAGCTATAAAACTATTAGTAGCGACATCTCTTGACATCTTGATAGAAGCTACTGACATTTAGCAATGTAGTAATACGAATCTTTACCTAAAGATGTCGTTCGTGTTTTTGTTATAGTGCACTCAGTGTGAAATTTGAATGAAAGTGATACATTAGTCGTTTGTCTGAATTCAAATATAAAAAAAGAATAGTTATTGAACAGTTTTGACTCAAAAAAAAAATACTGTATGTTATAATGAAGTGTATATTTTGCAGAGGTAAGTTGTTTTTTTATATTACAATAGTAAATGTATTAGTAAATCATATTTTTATGTATGTTCCACATACGGTACGTTAAGCTAAAAAGTTGATTTTTCCGTAAAATATGGTTTTATTTTTATTAGTTTTCCCTATCTTCTGATCACTAATTACAACCTATATATTTTTGTCGTGCACTAAAAAAAAATTGAGCCTTGTAGGTTAAACTGTAAGGATACTGTAATGTAGGATAAGATAAAGTAGTGTGATTGCCACATGAAATTATTTGGCATATATCTGAAGAATTTATATATTGTTGAAAAATGTACTATGCAAAAATACAGAACAGGACACATAAAACATAATTAACAAGTTTATTTACAATATGATTTTCATTCATTTATAATAAAAAATAAATAACTCTATCACAGACAAGTGGTCAAAAATCTAACCATTCTTTCATGTAAGTGCAAGTAGCAGGAGAAATGTCTCCATTCACATGACAGTCCCTATATACCTAGTTAAAAGAGAAAAAAAATATTCAGCGTTACATAAAATTTTACAAATTCAGCTTATAAAGAAAAGAGAAAATATACATAGATACTATGGTAAAATATAAACTTACAACTATAAATAATATCTTACAACTGAAATGAACGAGCAGATAATCACTATTTTTAGTATGTGAATGATTTATAAGAAATCAAGGATTTTAAAAAAAGTTTCTTAAAAATGTCCACTAAATGGTATTTAAAAACTGAAAAAATAAATCTTATGGAAATTTATCCATTAAGAACTTCACAAACTGCAAAACTGTAAATTTCAAGAAAATCAAAAAAAATGTTTATTCCAATTTCATTTTTTGTTTTATGTGAATACAGTTGACTCTGTAAAATCTGCAAATCTGTATTATTTGACTTCAAATATATACAATGAAAATTAGAGTTAAAACTAAAGCTAATGGCTATTTGCAGAAAAGTTTCTGTCCCAATTTTTGCAAATTTTGCAGGACTGACTGTATATGTATTAATGGAAGACTTGGCATGGGATTATACCTTATATTTGCCTTGTTTTCACAAAGCAAATAACAATGTCTAGAACGCCAAAATAGAAATAACAGGAAAGCAGACAGCTAATAACAGGAGATTTGGCGTTGGAATATTAAAACTCGAATAAACGACTACGTCAGAAATGCCAAAGGAAAATATTGGAAATGCATACAGCTGTTTCGGTAGCTTTAAGCGTGCCGTCTTCAGTGCAAAAACGATTCTGAATCAGGAGAAGTGCTCGTGTATATAAGAGAGGGGCCGGATTTAGTTCAACCAATAGGATTACGGGAAAGGTAAGGAGAGTGGCCAATAGGGATTTAGGAAAGTTAGCTGTGTAAACAGTAGAAAAATCAAGAAAATGTGGACTGAATATAAAATTTCCAACAGTCAGACAAATAGGGAATAGCGAAATCACAATTTACAAGGTTTTTAAAATTTTTACAAATATGAAAAGCTTCAAAGAAATAGAGTTCATGAATGGATTTAGGTCTGCAAATTATTTTAGCTGAATTAAATTTTAAATTATGATTTTCCTCCCAGCAATGTTTAGAAATAGCCGATTTATTGGTTTCTTGTTTGCGGAGGGGAATGAGAGGGAAGCGCTCTTATAGATAGGAAAGTATTCGAATTCAGCTCAGGATGATCAGCCAATAGAATTATGCAGAACATGATTGGCAGGAAATTACCAAACACTAGTTGTGAAAAATATGAAAGAAATTAAGAAAATGTGGACTGAATGTAAAATTTCCAACAATCAGACAAACAGGGTACAGCGAAATCCCAATTAACAATATTTTAAAGATTTTTATAAATATAAAAAGCTTCAAAGAAATCAAGTTCATAAGTGGACAGGCCTATATTTCATTGTATTCTATTGGCTGATCAACCTGAGCTGAATTCGATCACTTTCCTATATATAAGAGCACTTCTTTCTCATTTCTTTATGCACTGAAGACAGCATGCTAAATGCTACAAACACCTACCTGCTTTCCTATTATTACTCCAGTGCAGCACCGTTTATACGTTTTTCAAGGGACCGTGTTCCTAAAAAACGTATAACTGAAAAAAACGTACAACTGAAAATTCGTTTTAACATTAATACACAATAAAGTATCATATTAATAATAAAAGCCTAATCAATTTTCATGATTTCCTTTACATTTATTCGAATAAGATATATTTTTAATTATATTTAAAATATTTTTAAAAGGTTGAATAAAAAATAAATGATAGTTAAAAATAAAGAAATTCAGAAAAAATTTTCAAGATTTCGATTTTAACCTTTAAAGACAAAGTCTTTTGTTCTCTAAACGAAGATGACATTTTTGCACACGATTAAAAGGAAGGAAAGCAAAAAAAAAGTTCCTCTAGCCGTAATGTCAAATAAACACTATAAAAATATCTTCCAAGTCGCCCAACGGAAATGAGTAATAAACCTTCAAGTTTACAAAATGCCTGCAGAGTTGTGGGCTTTTTTCCTTTTATACCCCATTCCTGGAATCAATTAAAAGAGAAAGTGGGAGGTCTTCAAGTGGTCACTGGCTACTTGTATACCTACAATTGAACCCAGTCGACAACTGCTTATCTCTGAAAATCCTTCCACCAGGCTATCGATGCAAGTCGCACTTTGTTACCATAGTTCTAAGATAAAATAATCGAAAAAAAAAATAATAAGAATAAGAATAAAACATAAAGAGCATTCATCTTTTTTTTTTTTTTTTAAATCCTGGAATGAAACTCAAACTTGGGATTCTACAAGGAGAAAGAAAAAATGTGTAAGTGAAATTAAGAATTTACTTGTATCGTATAAACGAAATACTTTAACATTAGAATTCAATGGAATGATTTGGGACCGAAGTCGAAAAACGCATAAATGAGAAACGCATAAAAGGTGCTCCACTGTATTTTGGTGTTCTAGACGTTGTTATTTGCCTTGTTTTCACTATCTGTATATGGTTCATAAATGGTAATTTTACTCTGTATAAAATATTTTACCTTTTTTATACAGATACTGATACTGATACATAGATTCATGTCTAGATTTAAAAATAAGGAAATATATATATATATTTTTTTTAAATACTCCAACCTTACTTATTGAAAAAAAAAAATATATTTCTCAATTTCGCATTTTTATTTTTCAAACATATATTCTGAACATATTAGCACATAACTTTGTGGATCCATAGACTAGTTAATTGAAAATAAATATTTTTACGTTTGAAGAGTAATATTTCATGCAAACTTCAGAATTTTTCTAACTTAAAATTATTTTAACACTCGAATGGCAGAAACATTTTAGCTACTGGAACAATGGAAGAACCCTCGATAAAACAATTTTAAGGCCATATTTTAGCAAAAATAAAGAAATTTACATATATTTCATAATTTATATTTAATATTACTTCATATTTTATTGAATTTTTAAAATACTGTAAATCTATCGACTACAGGGAGATCAATTATATCATACAACGATTACTCAAATATCTCATTAATTTGATATAAAAATAGATTCCAAATACAGTAACCGCCGATTAATATATTCACTGGTTAATAAAACCAGCCGCTTATTCTGGTCAAATTGTGAGGACCAGAATCAAATCAATACAAACTCCTCTTAAAACCGCCGCTTAATAAAATCAAGATCGACGGTTAATAAACTCAAAGAAAAATTTCAGCAGCAAAAATGTCATTTATGCACGTTAAACAAATTTTTTATTTATACTTTTTTATTTATTTATTTTTTTTTTAATGAAAAAGAAAATAAAACACAGCAATCCCTGCGTTATCTCTCTTTGTCGAAAATGTTACCTTTGAAGCATAGTTACAAATTAAACACGACCCATCACTTGTCTCAGTAGCAATTTCAAGGAACGTATTCTTCAAAGTTCGTTGATAAGTCACAAATTTATTTAATTCGCAAATGACCTATATATATATATATATATATATATATATATATATATACTTCTAATTTTAAGCATTTATATCCAATTGATTATGTGGTTTATTATCTTTTTTCTCTTTCACATGTTTAATGGTCCTTTTTTATTATCCTTCAGGTCGGCGTAAGTATTTTAAGTTAATATGGTAACTCATTGGTTCCCTATCTATATCGCAACTTTTTGTGTCATTCTTTCCTCTATGTTAAATTCAGTTCTATATTTTAGTGTGCTGTTATTGTTTTAGTTCTATTAATTGCTAAATTTTAAGATTAAATTTTATTACGTTATCTATTATTTATATATATATATATATATATATATTTTAAATTTTTAATCACTAAAAAAAATTCTAATTCTTATTTTTAAATAATTAAGAAGCAAGAGGTTGAAACAGGAAGGTTTTAAATTTGAAAGATAAAGCGTGAACTTTCGGCAAAGTAATGATGATTTTCTTAAAAGAAAAATGCATTGAAGCTTGGGATGTGTTTAATATACTTATTTTGAAGGAACAATTAATCAATTATCTTACAAAAATTAATTTATATTGTTTATTAATTCCATTATTCGTTACCTTTTGAAATTTTATCCCAAATTCAGGAAAGTAATATTTTTTTTCTTAAGTGTAAGAACGTTCGCCGGATATAAAAATCAGCCGCTTAATGAAATTACTTTGGCTCAGAACGAATGTGATTTTAATAAGCGGCGGGTACTGTATATGGTTTGACATATTAAAGCTAATTCTAACTAAAATAAAACAAAATTTTTAAAAAAAATTTTATCTTCTTACTCACAGAACAAATCACTCTCTAAATCCATAAATGAGAAATGTGTTCCGATGTTTTTGTTACTTTATTAAAAATCTAGGTGACTGGTTAATAAGTAAATCATTTTATTTAAATTAAAAATATAAGTTAAAAGACTGCTGTCTCAGTTAAAATACTGTGAACTGCACACACATTTTGGTACACGAAAGGAATCAATAGACAAAAATGCTCTGGGGTCAAAGTGATCCCTACCAGCATTCTAGTGTTAATGCGTAAATTTAAACAAAAAATAGGATGAATTCTCAGATTTATTCGAATGTCTCATAAGAATATTCCACTTTAATTTTCATGAGATTTAGTTTAAAACTGAACAAGAGAGAATATTTAAAAAAAGATTCTCTCCCAATCACTGCCTGACAACAGAGTCAAAGTTATTCAATGAGGAAATTTGTTTACAGAATTAAATATTACCTAATGCTTTTTTTTTTTTTTTAATTCTGTTTTCATATTCTGGAAATTCCCAAATATTTTAAAAACTAGTACTAGTTTACCAAAAATAAAAATTTTAATATTACATTTTGAGCTTAAAAAATTTGAAAAATTAACAAAGTGCATTTTTCTGATTTTTTAGCGCTGTAAAATGAATATTAAAATTTTTGCTATGATTTCATTCATTTAACTTAATTTAAAAATTTTTAATATTACATTTTTGAGCTTAAAAAAAAATGTGAAAAATTAACTAAGCACATTTTCCTCCAATTATAGTGGTAAAATGAAATATTAAAATTTTAAATATTCAATTTTTGGAAAACGAGTACTAGTTTAATGATTGTGAATAGTCCAGATGTGAAAACAGAATTAAAAAATACATCAGGTAATGAATGAGTCATTCTATAAACAGTCTCCACAGAGTTACTTAGGATTTGGTGACCAGACACAGGGAAATTGTAAAGAGAGAGAAACCTTGACATAAATTCAGAAAAATACTTGTTCTGAAAAAAAGATATTTTCACACTTATTTCTAAGTGTTACTCTTCTAGAGTTATACACTTTTCATTTAACATATTTTACAAATATACATACACACACTCACACACACAGGGAAATTGTAAGGAGAGAGAAACCTTGACATAAATTCAGAAAAATACTTGTTCTGAAAAAAAGATATTTTCACACTTATTTCTAAGAGTTACTCTTCTAGAGTTATACACTTTTCATTTAACATATTTTACAAATATACATACACACACTCACACACACAGGGAAATTGTAAGGAGAGAGAAACCTTGACATAAATTCAGAAAAATACTTGTTCTGAAAAAAAGATATTTTCACACTTATTTCTAAGAGTTACTCTTCTAGAGTTATACACTTTTCATTTAACATATTTTAAAAATATACATACACACACTCACACACACAGGGAAATTGTAAGGAGAGAGAAACCTTGACATAAATTCAGAAAAATACTCGTTTTGAAAAAAAGATATTTTCACACTTATTTCTAAGTGTTACTCTTCTAGAGTTATACACTTTTCATTTAACATATTTTACAAATATACATACACACACTCACACACACAGGGAAATTGTAAGGAGAGAGAAACCTTGACATAAATTCAGAAAAATACTTGTTCTGAAAAAAAGATATTTTCACACTTATTTCTAAGAGTTACTCTTCTAGAGTTATACACTTTTCATTTAACATATTTTAAAAATATACATACACACACTCACACACACAGGGAAATTGTAAGGAGAGAGAAACCTTGACATAAATTCAGAAAAATACTCGTTTTGAAAAAAAGATATTTTCACACTTATTTCTAAGTGTTACTCTTCTAGAGTTATACACTTTTCATTTAACATATTTTACAAATATACATACACACACTCACACACACAGGGAAATTGTAAGGAGAGAGAAACCTTGACATAAATTCAGAAAAATACTTGTTCTGAAAAAAAGATATTTTCACACTTATTTCTAAGAGTTACTCTTCTAGAGTTATACACTTTTCATTTAACATATTTTACAAATATACATACACACACTCACACACACAGGGAAATTGTAAGGAGAGAGAAACCTTGACATAAATTCAGAAAAATACTTGTTCTGAAAAAAAGATATTTTCACACTTATTTCTAAGAGTTACTCTTCTAGAGTTATACACTTTTCATTTAACATATTTTAAAAATATACATACACACACTCACACACACAGGGAAATTGTAAGGAGAGAGAAACCTTGACATAAATTCAGAAAAATACTCGTTTTGAAAAAAAGATATTTTCACACTTATTTCTAAGTGTTACTCTTCTAGAGTTATACACTTTTCATTTAACATATTTTACAAATATACATACACACACTCACACACACAGGGAAATTGTAAGGAGAGAGAAACCTTGACATAAATTCAGAAAAATACTTGTTCTGAAAAAAAGATATTTTCACACTTATTTCTAAGAGTTACTCTTCTAGAGTTATACACTTTTCATTTAACATATTTTAAAAATATACATACACACACTCACACACACAGGGAAATTGTAAGGAGAGAGAAACCTTGACATAAATTCAGAAAAATACTCGTTTTGAAAAAAAGATATTTTCACACTTATTTCTAAGTGTTACTCTTCTAGAGTTATACACTTTTCATTTAACATATTTTACAAATATACATACACACACTCACACACACAGGGAAATTGTAAGGAGAGAGAAACCTTGACATAAATTCAGAAAAATACTTGTTCTGAAAAAAAGATATTTTCACACTTATTTCTAAGAGTTACTCTTCTAGAGTTATACACTTTTCATTTAACATATTTTACAAATATGCATACACACACACAGGGGAATTGTAAGGAGAGAGAAACCTTGACATATATTCAGAAAAATACTTGTTTTGAAAAAAAGATATTTTCACACTTATTTCAAAGAGTTACTCTTCTAGAGTTATTACACTTTTCATTTAACATATTTTACAAATATGCATACACACACATATATATATAACATAATTCATTTATTGATATTTTGGTAGTTTTTAAACTCATTGTCCAGACAATATAGTAAACTCCCGATTATCCACAAAATTGAGTGCTACGGGCTCCACGGTTGATCTGCAAAAAGTTTAAAATTGAAAGTCAAATGAAAAAAAAAAAAAAAAAAAAAAAAAAAAAACTTATCTAGCTGAAAAACTTACTTGTAAAATATATAAAGAATAATACAAATAGTGAATATATTCACAGCACAATAAAAATATTAGTATTTTACGTACTAAACGATGTAAAATACATATATATATATATATATACCATAATCTGTAAGTTAATTTATGCATCAAGTTAAACAGTATTGTACTGTACAGAAAAAAATAAATAGAAAACAACAGAGTACTTTGTATTTACTTTTTTTTTTTTTAATCAATCATTTGTTTTTTGTTGTGAAAACATTTTTTCTTGATCATGCACTTTACACATACATGAAGATAATTCACAATATGGATAAACTGCTTGCAGATAATCTGGAGTTTACTATATGTTTAAACATTTTTTTTTTTTTTTTTTTTTTTTTTCCAAGCCAATAGGAAATTTGCACTTGAAATAGTTTAATAAATAAATAATATATAACAGTAGATTCTATAAGAGTAGATTCAGAGCTAAACTTAAATGTTGTAATTTCACATTTAGTTAAAAAGAGGCAAAAACAATGTTTAAAAAAATAATAATAAATAAAAATAAACTTACTTTGCAAACACCACAAGGAACCATCATTATACCAGCACTATCAATCAATGACTTTGAACATCTATAAATATTTTCAGTAGCAGAGTTTTTAGAAGAACTCTTAGACAGTGAGGTCGATTTTTCTACTTTGTCATCATACATCAAAGAATCTAATATTTTTTCAATATCTTTTAGACCAAGGTTTACCTAAAGCAAACAGTGACAATAACATCCTGTAAAATGACATTAGTTTGAACTAACAATTATGCAACATCTTTACTTTTAAGCAGTTCAATATTATTAATAATATAAAGAAAATTCAAAATAAACCACATCCCTTGCCTGAAAGATCACAATACAGAGATAACGTGAATTGGTGGTTTGGGATGGACTCAGCATGGGCAGACAGGCATACAAATTTTCATATTACTTGGAATGGCAATACGATAGCCCAATGCCAAGTAAACAAGTTACCGAGAACTTAAGTTGTATCATAAGCTGCAGCCATAGGCGAATCTCTCTCTCTCTCTCTCTCTCTTTATGCATTATAATGCCAGACCTCAAACCTATTGAAATGCAGAGAACATTCTTGTCGATAACTATACAGGGCATAGACTTTATATATACAGACTACACCACCAATAGGACTTCCCATTATAGTGAATGTCTTCAACATGAGGGTGTAATCTGAAACCTTCATCCTTTGCGGTCAGTGCCATATGTCACGTGACAAAGAGTTGAGAGAGATTCTTCTATAAGAAAGCACTTATTTTTGTAAGAATTCAAACAAAAAATCCTCACCTTCAGAATGATTTCTCACAAAATAATTTTTTTTATAATTAATCTATGACATTTTAGCTTTCCAACGATGTGTAAATCTAAAGGCTTAAATAAAAAGTGTGTGTACAATACAGAAATTAAAAAACTCAAAACCTACTTTCTTTCCTACGGAAAAATCACATAATATTCATTCTCATCTCTCTCTCTCTCTCTCTAGGTCTGCATCACGTGATAATTTTGCTGGGGAAGCTACTTCATGTCGCAGACAGATAATAAGGGGGGATGTGTGGTCTATCTATATAAGGTCTATGATACAGTGTATGGAGGGGACAGCATGGTTTCCTATTTAATTCCGATCAAACACATTTGGATTGCATATTGCAGTGAAATTAATGTCTCCATTTATTGTTTGGGACTTGGAGATTGCATTTCTTGAAAAGAGAAACAAGATTTCTTGAAAAGACCAACAAAATCTTGTAACTTCATTCCATCTGTGGAAATCAGGTTGTGTTGTAAATATTTATTTAATTTAATCAAAGGTGTTTATAATTGGGAAGCAAACATTCTAATAGGGATGCTCCGAATAGCAGTTTTGGCTGAATACTAGCTATTCAGCCAAATACCGAATATTCAACTGGCTGATTTACTCTTATATTCAGGTATTAATCACCTAATTTTTTGCAAACTTTTCCAATAATACTACCATTTTACATTTAGTAATATTTTATTAATTATGAAAAAACATTACAAAAAACTATTATTCAGAAACAGTGGTTTATATAAATGTAGAAAAATATTAGGAAATATTACTATATATAAGTAGTGATGTAATGCTGAATTCACAGTCAGAAAATTATTAACTGTTAGGCTTTTTAATAAGCACATAAAATTTCTTAAATAACAATATCTTGTCGCACTCAAAAAGAAAAAAAAATGCAACTCAAAAGTACAGCATTTGAGAAAAATTAATTTAAAAGTAAAAACGTATTGGCTAACCTTAAAACTGACCCAAATGCCTCTCACTTTCATGTGGATAAATTGTGGGATGGAGATGTGGTGCTTTTCGTGCATGTTGCGACACTTCATATGCATTTTTCAATGACAAACTCAAAATTGCTAGTTTATGGCTTGTGTCATTCTTCTTGCCAGATTTGGATATGATCTTTGTTTGATGGCAACATGTGAATTATGGACACTGTTTCTTAACTCAACTTTAGCAATATACATCGTTATACAGTTATTGATAAAGACAACTTTTGTTAGATATTATTAATTGTTATGATTAACATAACTAATAATTTTCTTTAATGTTACTTGAAACTAGATAAAACAATTGTTTTTAATTTAAATATAATCTATTTCTTAATTACTCTGAAATTTTTTAATTGAATGATGATTAAATATAGCAGAATTTTTTCCAATGATTAAAAATTTTAAAAAACTTTATTTTTATACAGGGTGATTCAAAAAAACGTGGACAAAATGATATGGCAGATCAGTCATACAACAAGGATCAAAAATTGCATAAGAACAGTAGGTCGCAAAAGCCTGTAGAAGGCACTAGAGCCACGAGAGGGCGTTGCAATACAAACACAAGCTTAGCAAACGGAGGTTGTCTTCATTCGAGTTCTGGATGCGTTGGGCGTAACATGGCTAGTTACATGCACCGCGAAATGGCTGACATGCATTTCATTTATGGCATGGCCAACTGCAATGGACAAGAAGCTTAGAGAATGTATCATGAGAAATATCCTGGTAGAAAGGTGCCTAGCCACTCATTCTTTGCCACTCTGCATCGACGATTGTGTGAAACCGGCTTGTTCGACGTGCACAAGCCGGATGCTGGTCGCCAAGGAATAACTCCGACAGTTGATGCTGAAGCAAGAGTTGTCCAATAACTCCTGCATAATACTTCAATGAGTGCATGAGTTGTATCCCAAAAGACCCATATCCCCCAAGCTACCGTCTGGCACATTGTACATGATGAAGGACTACATCTTTATCATTTACAACGCATCCAGGCACTGGAACCGAGAGACTACAACAATCGTATGGATTTTGTGTTTTGGTTTTTGCAAGAAAGTGTTGCAGACCGAAACTTTGCAGCAAGTGTTCCCTTTAAGGATAAGGCTGCATTCTGATTAGAGGGTGTGATGAACTTTCACAACCTGCATACGTGGGCGGATGAAAACCCGCATGCTATATGTCCACACGGCGCACAACGAAAATTTCCCTATAACGTGTGGGCTGGCATTGTAGGAGACTGTTTACTTGGTCTGTACATTCTCCCAGAAAGACTTAACAGTCCCCTTTATCTAACATTCTTGCAAGAGGTTCTGCCAGAAATGCTGAATGATGTTCCGATGCCTATTCGTCAACGCATTCGATTTCAACACGACGGAGCTCCTGCACATTTCAGCACAGATGTCAGAGCACATCTGCAGGCTACTTTTCCTGGCGGCTGGATTGGTTGCGGTGAACCAATCTCATGGCCACCACGATCACCAGGCCTGTCTCCCTTGGATTTTTTCTTATGGTGATTTTTAAAAGGACATGTGTATGAAACACTCGTTGTAATGCCAGAAGACTTCATAGGAAGAATCGTTGTGGCAGCAGGATGTGTTCAAGATACACCTGGTATCTTTGAGAAGGTGCGGCGTTCTATGCAATGTAGATGCCAGGCGTGTCTCGATGCGTCTGGCAAAAACTTTGAGCATCTCCTGTAGGCTCAACATTTGGCTTGCATTAGTTGCATGTGAGTGAGTAATTATCAATAAAATGATCTGTAATGGTTTTATTTCTTCTCTTTGTGTTATGTATTATTTAGACGTCCTGTAGCGGCTCCGGATCACAGTTGCGACCCTCTGTTCCTATGCGATTTTTGATCCTTGTTGTATGAGGGATCTACCATGTCATTTTGTCCACTTTTTTTTAATCACCCTGTATATTCAACTAGCCGAATAGTTTTAAATTCGGCCAAACCGAATATTCGGTAGTATGGCCAAATACTGAATAGATAATGAATATTCGGTGCATCACTACATTCAAACCGTGTTTTCTCCTTCGAGCAAAATTTTTCAGACAACACAAAAACTAATAAATTAAAAAATAACTTAAAAACTAATTATTGTTTCTTTAGATGCATTACTAGATACTAGGAAAATTATGTAGACATATCTAAGAAGATATGTAGACAAACTATTTTTATGGTAAGTTCAAAGAAAAATCACTAACTCTTTTTTTTTTATTTCTGGAGAAAACACGGTTTGAATGTTTGCTCCTCAATTGACTTTAATAATGTGGCTGCAATAACAACAAACAGATCTTTTACGGTCATAAATATGACTTCAAATAAAGGCACGTGATCTGCAGCTAAAATCATGCAAGAATCATTAAACAGACAGTTGTTTCTCTTCATTTTATATTTATTGCATATCACTCAGAAAGAAAGACAACTTTAAGGCTGAGTTGAGGCAGGGGAAATATGAAGATTAGCAAATGCTTGTAAAATGATGTTTTAATGATGGAAAGTGATGTATCGACATCACACAGGTATGCAACAGTTTTTTTTTTTTTTTAGCTATTTGAAGAGTTTATATGCCATACATTATGCACCTTTCACAAATATATTTGGTATTTTCATCTGATCAAACCGCTGTTCTGATCAGATGAAGAGTTGAGCTATTTGAAGAGTTTATATGCCATAAATTATGCACCTTCCACAAATATATCTGTACTGATAAGTATAAAGGATTTAAGTCCAAAAATGTCGATTTTGAGTTAAGTACATAGTCAGATTCAGAAAAAAATTCTCTATCGATTGGTATAAAGGATTTAATTCTATGTCATTTAGTCTTTGAGAAAATCCATTGGTAAAAAAAGGACCAATTCAGAAATTTACCATTCATGTATGGTATAAAATATTTAATTCAATTTTTCCCATTATTAAATGAAGGTTGACAACCACTGAATGGTATAAAGGGTATAAATCAACGAAATACCCTTTTCCTAATCGATTCTTCTGATTTGTTTTTAGCTAGTTAAATTTTATTTTTCGTCTCCTGAAAAATCAAGAATATGGACTTAAATCCTTTATACTTATCAGTACAGATATTTAGTATCTGATGTTCTGATCAGATGAAGAGTTGAGCTATTTGAAGAGTTTATATGCCATAAATTATGCACCTTTCACAAATATATTTGGCATTTTCATCTGATCAAACTGCTGTTCTGAAAGTATCGGTTCATGTTTTTTACATTAGCTAAGAGAATTAAAATTTCTATCAAAGGCTTTCACATCTTTTCTATATAGCACTTAGCATGGTCCATATACTTAAGTATTTAAAAAAATTACCAGTTTTCTACATAATTTTTCAATAAAATATTAACTACAGATTATGTAACCAGACAAATGATATTCACAGCTGATGCAGGATAAAATTAGCTTAGCCTGATATTATTTTTCTATTTTTTTGTGCCCTTTCAAAATAAGACATGATGAATTAATTATTATTATTTTTCCCTTGATGTTTTTTGCATAATTATACCAGTGGCAGAAAGTTTTGTAGCTGTCTGCGACAGGATTTTAAAATTTTATAATCTGTCTGCAAAATTTGCATGGAATCAGGAGTGAAAATGACTTACACTCAAAAAGCCTGAAAGCTAATAGCAGCAATCTTGGGAGGGGGGAGCTTAACAACAGTGGTGATCTTGTGCAACGACACACAAATACAATTTTACTACAGAACAATATAGTATAAACAATTATACAAAAATAAGCTGAATTCATTCAATTAAGCATTTTAGAACAATGTTTGACACAACACAATATGAATGATTATAAATAATAAAAGTGTTAGTTTTAGTTTTGATATAGAAATTTTTATAAGTGAATTTTGAAGTGGAGGAGAAGTTTTAGAGCAGTTTTAAATGAAATTAGCACTTTTGGAGCAGACGTCATACATCGGTAGTGCATTGTCACGAGCGAAAAATGTCCGTAAATTGCAGACAATTTTTTAATGACAAAGACTGTCTGAAAGTTGTAGGCAATTTTTTTTTATTAGTGCAGACAGACTGTCCAAAAGTTGTGGACAATGTTTTTTATTAGTGCAGACAAAAACTGTTCGTGAACTGTTTTTCTGTGTCCATGACTATGTCACCGTGTCACGGTGTTTCTGCCACTGGGATAATTATTACATACTGTATGATTTTTTTTACTGTCAGTAGAAATCTTTGAACATGTGGATACTTTTGCAATACTTTACCATTTGAATCAAGCTAAACAGCAAAAATGTAAGTGCACAAAAGTGAAATTTTATATTAAGCTCAATTTTACAGCAAGTTTTTCAGAATTTTAATAAATATTTTCATTTTCCATGAGATTGCCCCGAGATTTGAAATTGAAATCCTAATTCTTTGAGTATTCCAGGTTTGCCCTGAGAAGTATGAGAATCCTGTTTAAATAATACATACACCTTTCATTGCATGGTTCACTTTTTTTCTTACCGAAATATTTTAGAGCACTGTAAATTGCTTATAAATTGTATAATTAATTTAAACTTTAAAAAAAATTTACTAACTGGAGGAGAAGGATAGGTTTTATATTAAAGGGTGCACCTAGAAAGTTTCAGTTTCCATAATTCATACATCTCTGACACAACTGCAAAACCAGTCTCATGTTGTTATATTTCATCTATTGTATAATTAAACATAGAATGTAATTATTATCAGACAGAAAAGCCAAATTAAGTAATTCTAATTTTCTCAATATCAATTTTTAATTATAACTTGAAGAAAATTTTGTAATAAGAAAGTACCACAGAGCTGGCATTCAAAAGTAATAATTACAAAACTTTGAATAAACACCAAATTTGCAATGAATTTGCAACAATTGTTTCTTGTCGAAAGAATACACGACCTTTCGTTAAGCGAACAAAGTAGGTACGAGTGCTGCAGTCAAAGCAGCAACGAGTTTATTGCAATTTATGGTGTTTATTCAAAGTTTTGTAATTGTAACTTTTTGTTTATCAAGTTTTAAAAATAAGTCTGAAACATATTGACAGCATATATTTTATTATATAGATTATTTTTTTCTGTAATTCTTTCTGTGTTAACAGTTTTTCAGCACTATTTATAATTAATATTATTATTCATAGTAACAGGATAAAAGCATGATACTGTGAAGAGTTGACACAGGCAAAAATTGGGGCCCTTTTGCTGCCCCTTCACAAAATTCCAATCTATAAAAAAGAACCTTTCACAAAATAAAATGGGCCTCTTCACAAAATTCAAATCCATAAGAACTGCCTCTTCACAAGACTTGTTTTATAAAAGTGATCCATGTTTTCAGAAATATTTTTAGTTAATGCCTTAATCTGGTTTAATGAAATTCTATTAACATGATTTTACACAGGATATGCCTGTTAAAATGATAGGTTTTACACTCTTTTTTTTTTCTTTTTTCTCCCCGCTCCTCATAAAAAAAAAAAAAAAAAAATCATAAAAATGGGCCCTAAAATTTACAGCCTTAATTGACCCCCGTTGTATACTACAACCTTATTTTCTACAGGGGCAAGAGAGAACATATTTCAAAATTTATTCACAGCAGTTTTTTATTTTCACACATGGTGGAAAAAGACAGGCTTAATGCTGAAAAAGTTATTTAAAAAAAAAAAGATTGTGCAAAAATTTTACAAGCATAATAAGAATGATTTTTTACTATTTCTTTTCTACCAAAAAAAACGTAAATTGTGTTTGAGAACAAATACAAGCTTTCAATATTTGATTTAATATCAAAAAAGAATCATAAAAATGTTTCTAACCTTGCTTATTTTTAAGCCATTGATGTAATCACAGATATCTTTTCCAGATTTATAGGATGCATTTTTTCGAGCTATTGGATCAGATAGTTGTTTCTCCGCTAAAGCTTTCTATGGATTGAAAAAAAAAAAAAGGATTTATTAATGAACAAACAACACAATGCTTAACTTTCAATTTTAAAAATTACATGAAGTAACAAATTAAATCAAAAGGCTGTAATACTGGTTGGTAGTAAGGTTTAAAAGAAAACACTGAAATCTGTTTCAGAAATAATTATTTATATTAAATAGGCATAAAAGAGCAAATCAGCCGAAAAGTCTGAACTTGCACGAGATACACAATTATCAACTTATAACACAAAAATATTGTAGGGCATTTTTTATTTTAATTAGACATAAAAAATGTACAATTGTTAATCTATATATATATAAATGAATGTTTGTCTGTATGTTATTTATAAAATCGTAAACGGCTTGACCGATTTCGATCATTCTTTTTTTGTTTTTTTCCTTATAGGTCAGGGATGGTTTAGGAAAAAAAAAATTGAAAAAATCTTTAAAATTAATTAAAATATGAAAATAATAAACTTATTGACTTATATTGACTTAATATAAGCCATTTAAGTTTTTAATTGTTGCCAAAAAAAGTTTACGAGATATATTTATTTATTGTTTTCAGCATAAAATGAAATATGCTTTCACGCGAAAAATAAGAAATTACTAAATGATAAATTTGTCGATGAGAAAATGACACATTATAATTTTAAAATAAAATAGTAATATTAGAAATCTAACATATTTCTTCTGAATTTTATTTCACAGCATTTTTTTTTATATACCTCAACTTCAGATTTTTTTTTTTTTTTTTTTTTTTTTAGTATGGCGGATGAAACACGCTTGGCATAAAAGTTAATTCAGCGTTATGGTAAAGGTATTTTCTTATTGATAATTCTTGACATTTTTTTTATAATTTTGATGCTGAAGTAGATCGGACATTTTTCGCCAAGGAAAAGATAGAAAGAAATACGCAAGCGAAGTGATGACGTCACTGGCCGTTCGTGGATGCAAGAAAAATATTTCCTATATTAAACGCCCATTGGTTTTTTTGTAAAAAATTATTAAAAATCGAGGAAAAATATTTCCCGATTTTAATCCACATATTTAGGTATAGATATGTATTAGTTATCATGTCCATGCATTAGATTAAGTTATTTTTGTTGTAAAATTGACAAAATTTGAATTTTTAATTTCAAAACTCTAGAAAAAAAAAAGGCAAACTTCCATATTCGATTGAAAACACAAACATTTAATTTCAAAGGATGATATTAACACAATAAATATTCAACTAATATACTGATTAAAAGGGAAATGATAAATATTCTATCATAATTTGAAGTCAAATTTGTTTTCAAATGTCTAAATAAAGTATCTGATATAAGATACTAATATGTTGTAGCGGAATAGATTTGATATCGGTCATCCTTGGTAGAAAAATAAAATATCGCCAAATTATTTGGCGAACATAATTTAATTCCTTTCAAAAAATATGGTTATTTTAACAACTTATTTTAAGACAGTAATGAATAATATGAAAATATATTTCGTACAATGCATATTACGAAAATATACATCTGGCATGTATATTTTCGTATTACGTTTTTGATCACCAAATACAATAAGCGCCAAGAATGACAGAGTTTTGAAATTTAAAATTAAAATTTTGTCAATTTGACAGCAAAATAACTCAATCTAACACATGCACATGATAACTAATACATATGTGTACCCAAATATGGGGATTAAAATCGGGAAATAATTTTCTTCGATTTTTAATCATTTTTTACAAAAAATCCAATGGGCGATTGACATAGGAAATCATTTTCTTGCATCCACGGACGGTCAGTGACGTCACACTTCGCTTGCGTATAGGAACAATAATCGCATAAATTATATTTTGGTCTAAAACGGCAACAAAAATTTCATGATCAAGTTTACATACTAATTTATTTATTTTTCTATATACCAACTACTATTAACTAAGCATGAAGTATATGTAACCACAAAATAATAATTGTCTCATGCGATAGAAGTTGCCGATCATAGCATATTGTAATATTATATGTGGCTTGAAATTGCTGTCATTCTATGGTTGATTGATTAAATCAAATAAATATAGGAAATAACTTGAGAGCAAATATTATGTACATCACATATAATGTTGTTCATATGTAACTGGGATTCAGATATAAAAGAACTACTTCAAATTTTTCGATACTGTCCGTATCGAAACTATTATATATGATAAGAAACCAAATGGAAGCCCACGGGTAAGCCATTGTCGCAGGCAATAGGGACAGGCACCGGAGATTGCAAGGACGAACAAGGTGCTGCCTAAGGCAGCGGGAAGCCAAAGCAAACTTTTGACCAATTTCAGTTTTTTTTTTTTTTTTTCCCTTCATAAAGCATATAGAAAAGAGTTTTCCAGCGAAGCGGGCAAAGCCGTCCAAAATTGTTTAAGAACTAAAATATTATTCAACAATTCGCCGGGAAATGAAAAAAAGAAAAAAAAATCATTTATTTGTAAAAAAAAAAAAAAAAAAAAAAAAAAAATTAAAATTTGAAACTCATAAATATTATATGAATTTCACCAGATAGTTAAAATTTAAATTAATCAGTCACCAAATTATTATTAGAACCAGATTAATATTGTGCAATAGTGAACTAAAATCATACAAAGAAAGGTTTCGAAATAAAATTCATAATTGACGACCCAGTTTTTATACTTCCACAACGCAGTACTGTTTTAGTACAGAATCCCTATGGACGAATTTTAAATTTTTATCGCCATCTTGGCGATAACTTTTTATTTATTTATTTTGGCATTTTATTTTGGCTTTCAATGAGTTACAAATTTTTTTGAGTGTACTTTATCAGACTCTGTTTTGCACAGCACCACAATGATAAGGTTTCATTTCATTACATATTATGATCAAACCGTCAGTTCCCACACATACACATCAAAATTTCCACGTGAACGAAGTCGCGGGTAACAGCTAGTATACTATAAAATAACTACTTAAGAATTTTAATCAAAAAAAAAAAAATCAATAATTAGCAATTTAAACTTCTTTCTTCCTTTTTTTAATAATATCGATGAAATAATTTGGCAATTTGTTGCAAAACATTTTTTAAAAAGCATTGTTGATTTTTCAGCAAAATAATCTCATGCTGCACTGTGGGAATCAACTTTGAGAAAACAGCACACATAAGGGTTAATTGCTGCCTATTATTAGATAAATGGTAATAAAGAATAGATCAAGATTTAGCATAATTTGCTACCCCCCCCCCCAAATAAATAAATAATAATAATAATAATAATTTTTGGTTACAATTTCTCATTGAATTTGCACTGATCTCAGAAACAGCCAAGATAGCCTTCAGAAGAGAGGCTTTCAGACTAAAGTCTGAAAACTTTCATGCCTGTTAAAAGAAGCATTATTTGTGATAATAATATCTTATACTATTAAGTGAGCAATATTTGTATATATATATACAGTAGAAGATCTTTATAACACAAAGCTAAAAACACAAGGTTTTGCGTTATATAGAATTTTGCATTATATAGATCACATTTCACACATCGTAAAACTAACCTTGTAAACATGGCCAAATATGTCTGAAACATATCAAAACAGAGTAGGACATTTTAAAGTTACATTTCTTGGAACAAAAAATTAGGTGGATAATAACTTTCATTCTAAAATTTACTTTATAAAGATAGTCCATATATGCCTGTACAAAATCATTCATTATACTGCTCACTTAAAAAGAAATTAATGATAGCAATTTTTTCATTAAAAAATCTCTGAATAAAGCAGATAAAGAAAAACAAATGTATCACACTTACTTCTCAACAAAGTAACAGTTTTTTAGGAAGTATTTCTTAACTGCAAAATTTATTGCTTATATCCAAGAAATTTTGTGTTATATAGAGAATTCCATTATATAGAATTGCGTTATAAAGATCTTCTACTGTATATATATATATATATATATATATATATATATATATATAATGTGTATTTCACTGTTCTCGAAAACGGTAGTTCGGAGAGTCACATGATTTAACACAAAGGTGTCCTCCCCCCCAAAGGGTCATTGTGCACATCAAAGTCAGATTTTTGAATTTTTGATTAGCTTTCTTTTAATCAATAAAAAATTAAACGTGAACAATAAAAAATTAAAAAAATAAATAAATTATGCATCTCACAAAAATTGACGTCATTATCACTTAAAATTTTTTTTTACACATTGATAAAGTGCTAATATAGTTTACGACGCTAATATATGTTGTACTAAAATCAGTTTTATTTATAGATCCTCCTGGGTGATTTTTTAATTTAGCAACAGCGATTTTAACCTAGGTAGCACATCAAAAATATAAAAATTATAAAACATTACAAAAATAAAAAATAAACCGAAATAGTAGTCACATAAATGATCTACTTTTATCTGAGTAGATAATTTCATAGGAAAAAAAAAAAAAAAAATGCAGTTTTAAAAATATAAAATTTTTTTCAGAAAATTTATTTTAAACCTAAAAACCATTAATAAAATAAACAGAATATGAAAGATTCTTATATATTAACGAAAACTTGTCCAATAAAAGTATTAGCTAAATAGGCTTTCTATTTTTATGCAAGAAATTATACAAAAAAAAATCCATCGCTAATATGGCGACAAAAATTCAAAAGCCACCAAGGGAGAGATATAATAAAGCTGTGCAGCACAATGTTTACTTATTTATTTTTTTGTATACCAATCACTAAGCTAATTTAACATACAAATAAATGAGCTGCTGTGTGTGACTGCACTTGCACGGTGTCGGGCAGAAATATTTGATTAATTCAAATTAGTATTTAAATAAATAAATAAAAATATGTTTAATGGGAAATATATATAACCATCCAAAGTTATCTAAAATACAGCAGAAATAGTGCTCATAGCATATTGATAGAAGGGATTAAGTCTTTTTCCTGCATCAATTGTACTGTTGCAATGAAAGTAGTTTTACAGGCAAAGTGAAAATAAAAGGGCAGATCATTCACTTCCAGCTGGGTCAGTCTTGGCGAGTGGGCGACCAAATTTGATGAAAAATGGTAGTTTAGAGTTCACGAAGTTTCGAAGCTCTCTGACAGACGAAAACATAGATCTCAAGCTTACCGTGGGATTCTTGATGGAGTGATCGCCAAAAGTTATAAATAGGAGTGAGTTGATTTTTGTGAAAGAGTATGTAGTCACTGTGATTCAGAGTTATTCAGAGACCTATTCTGAGTGATTGCACTTCAGGGATTGAGCTCTAAGCGACTGGATATTTTTCCTGAGTGAGCAAAAATTTCTGCTCTGGAGTATTTGATGTTATTTACTTTACCCCTGTGGAACAAGTGACTATTTTTTGGACTGTTCCAGACCATTCATCGAATAGTGACTTTTACTGTACAAGTAACAGCTTCAACTATTTCCAGAATATTTGACGAATTAACATCTCTTTTTGACTGTTTTCAAGAATATTCGTTTTAATAATAGTTTTGCTGCACGGATTTGAGAAGTTCAAAAAATGTTTGATATTGTCAAGGAAATCCCATACTAAAACTGTGACGAAAATAGTTACCAATCAAAATCCTTTAAATATAGTGCCCAGCGAAGTGGGCAAAGCCTGCCAGTATATACATATTTATTATAAAATAAATGCACTAAGTACGTTATAAAGGTTTTTTAATACATTTGAACTGTAGTTGCAGAAAAAGTAAATTTACAAAGCTTAGTTAAAGCACAAGGGAAATAAGAGCACTCCATTGATTTTTATGGAGATTGGCCTCAATAACAAATTTAGAAGTATTATTTTAATTAGGAACAATGCTTCCAGAACTTCTTTTTTTTTTTTTTTTTTTGGGGGGGGGGGGGGGATCAAACCATTCTGAACCACCAAAACTATAAAAGAAGACCCACTCACAACTGAGTTCAATTATGTTCAGACATTTGTTTTAAGCAGTTGTTCCCCAAAGAAACTGAGTTATGCTGTTGATCATTGTCCCTAAATTAGCAATATTTTCTGCTCTGCTGAAATATTGAACCTAATTTACTTGGCTTTTGTCCTGCAAGTAGCAGTTTTAAGTGAGTGTAAAAGGATTACTTTAGCACCATTTTGTAAATGTCAAACTATATTTGATTAATTTCTTTTTAATATACAGAACATAATAAATAATAATATATTTAAATAAATAAATATATTTTATGAACGTATCATACACGAGACTTTCTTTCAACATTTAAAGCAACACAATATGATAAACTTTTCTGAGTGCTAGCCGAAAAAGTAAAAAACGTGCTGACTTTTAATCTTCCCTATACATAGCTGTACTGTGTCGAGTGAAATGTTAAACAAAAATCTTTCGTGTGATACAAGCATTAGATGACAAATCTGTCATTCATGTCCATAGTTTTAACAATATTTCTTGATAGCTTGGTGACAATTTCACTTTGTCACCATGCAACATTATACACCCCGCGACAAAAAGATACGTACAAAGGGTTTTTTCTTTGATTTTTCACAAAATAACATTATCTAAATTGTGCTTAAGATTTATTATTATCTTAAAATAACACTATTCCCAGACTAATTTTTGTTTTAAGACTAATTTAGAAAAATTTTAAGACTAAAATTTTTCTAATTTAAGACTGTATACCGCGACAAAAAGATAGGAACAAAGGTTTTTTTTTTTTTTGTGAATATGATTATTTTGAATATGGTTCAAATATTTAATATGTTTTTTATGATAATACTTTGTTATGATAATAAATGATCAGCACAATTTAGATAATGTTATTTTATGAAAAATTTAAAAAACTCTTTGTTCCTATCTTTTTGTCGCGGAGTGTAGTCTTAAATTAGAAAAATTATAGTCTTAAAACTTTTCTAAATTAGTCTTAAAACAAAAATTAGTCCGGGAATAGTGTTATTTCATGATAATAATAAATGATAAGCACAATTTAGATAATGTTATTTTATGAAAAAACAAAGAAAAAGCCCTTTGTACTTATCTTCTTGTCGCGGGGTGTACTTATCTACAGAAAATTACTGTAAGTGGATTTGATTGAATTATTAGATTTTGTTCATTGAATTATTAGATTATTAGAATTGTTAGATTTTATCAATTTTCTTAAGTTAATTTAAATTGAGCAAATTTCTTAGCAATCTTCAATATAAAATAAACTAATACATACAGCTTGCACTAAATATTTGTAGCACTGATCTGCTATGACATCAACAAATTCAGACTCAAATTCTTCCCCACTGTAAAAGGTTCCACCAGTTACAGTATGACTAGGCTCTAAATCGTACAACAAAAAGAGCTTCTTCCTTGCACTCTAAAATAGATATAAAACCAATATTAAAATAGACACATAAATTAATTAAAAGGAGAACTTGGCACTAGATAAATACACACAGAAAAAATGAATGCCAAAGGAAATAATAAAACAGCAGTCAGCTGTTTTGGTAGCATTTAGAGTACTGTCATTAGTACATAAAAGAAATTAAATTAAAGTGCTCCTTCCTACACATAAGCAAGGAACGGGGTTTAATCTGAATAAAAATTTTCTTTAGCAAAAAAGCTAAAATCAGAAAAGAAGCTTTAGCAAAATGCTAAAATGCCAGAAATAGTAGAAAAAGATGAATATCAGTTTACACATTATCATTATTCTAAACCCTCAATATGTTTGATTTTCATTTGTAAATTAAACTTAAAAGTTTTTAATCAGGTCTTTAAAGAGTTATACACAGAAGGTAAAATTTTTTTAAATAGAATTTTTTTTTAATTTGAAATGAAAAACAAAAAAGTAATTAATAATTGTACTTACCACTGTAACCAGATCAATTTGAATATAGTACAAGCATATATCTTAACACATTTATTGGCAGACATGAAAAATATTACACTTTTTAGATTACTTTATATTGTAAACTTTTTTTAAAGCAATATGAACATCTTAGGTAACACTGAGACTTATATTGTTTTTCTGGAGATATAATTATCACTATAGCATGTAAAACTACATTAAGCTTATACTGTATCCGAAAATAAAAACATAACTTACAAAAAAAAAAGAAAGAAAGAAAGAAAGAAAGAAAGTAATATAAGTGAAATTTGTTTATTACTATTCAGAGCTTTTTCGTTTACAATTTATAATTTTTCTTTCATTCATATTAGACCACTTTATAAATGCCTCATGTTTATTTACAAATTGATTTCCTGTATGTGATTATTATGCGTAGTTAGGAGTTTAATTTTCCTTATATGCATGAACCGATGGATTTTTTTTTTTTGAATGAATGTTGCAATTTTTTTTTCCATGAAAGATTCGTTATAATATTTTTGCTGAAGATTTTTTTTTTTTTTTTTTCAAATTGTGTTTAGTAAGATGCTTTAGCAAAAAAGCGAAAACATGTTATTTCATTTTCGTATTTTGGATGTTTTTTTAGCATTTTGCGAAAAATGCTACCGTAGCGGAAACACTGGCAAGGAATCTGATTTTACTACTGTTTAATTAACACATTTTTTTAGCATCTATATACGTAAAAATAATTTCAGAGTTTTCTCCTGACAGTTTCAGAAAGCTACTGACACTGCCCTACCTGTCCTACGGTTGAAAAAATACCACCCTTCTTTCCCCTCATCCAAAAAAAATTACATCCTTCCTGCCCCTCTTTAAAAAATTGCACTCTTATTGCCCTTTGTATTACATAATTTTGTACTGAATATGTGCTTAATATTTGCTTTCATATTCTCACAAAGAACAAGACTATTTTTTAAAAACAAACTTTTAACTTCATAGTGTACCCTTCACAAGAAAATATTTTTTTGCTTATTAATAATGGGAAAGGCCACCTATTGATATATTAATTAATCAAATCAATCTTTTTACATTAATTTTAGCATGTAAACAGCTACTAAAAATGGAGTTAATATCGCTATAATCAGTCATTATCTATCCAATAGACATAGGTCAAAAGAAATATTTCTCTGTGAAATCTATGAAAGGGATTCTAGCTCATATTTACTTTATTATCGATAAAAATAACCTTTAAAAATAACCTTTTATAACGGGAAAGGCCACCTATCGATATATTAATTAATCAAATCAATCTTTTTACATGAATTTTAGCATGTAAACAGCTACTAAAAATGGAGTTAATATCGCTATAATCAGTCATTATCTATCCAACAGACATAGGTCAGAAGAAATATTTCTCTATGTGAAATCTATGAAAGGGATTCTAACTCATATTTACTTTATATCGATAAAAAATAACCTTTAAATTGGCGATAAATAATACACAAACTATTGCCTATGACAATCAACATTCATTTTTACATTATCAGTAACAAGCACCCCATAGTAGATTACTTTCTTCTATATGTAATATAGAGAAAGTCTTGGATTTGTGAAAATTTTCGACCTCTGTTTTTTGATGGATTTACACGTTTTGGGATGTCCTGAACATGAATTGATAGTTTTTAGAAAATGTCTGTCTGTCTGTGTGTATCACATTTTTTGTGGACACTGTATCTCACAAGCCAAAGAACGAAAATTAATCAAACTTGGTATTTAGTTGCACCCTGACATAAATTGGTGCTGATTAGATTTGGGGATCAATCGCTCAACATTTGGCGCTGTGATCGCATTTTTTGTAAACATTTAACATGGCAGTATAGGACAAAATTTTGTATAAATGTGCATAATGAGAGTTATTTTAAACTTGTGATTGTAAAATTAATGTGAATTTTTTATAATAGTAGTAGTTAACTAGAAAAATAATTTTGTGCATGTGGGGGCATTGGTTCCCCCCTGGGGGGGGAGTAAATTTTCAAGATGGGTATTTTTCGAAAGGTCTCGTCAATACTTTTAAAACAAATGGTTGAACTACAAATCTGTGATAATTTAAAACAAAGTTATCAAATTTTCTTTTACATAAAAAAAAAAAAAAAAAAAAAAAATTGTATGCTTGGCTTCTACTATGTTTAATAGATCATCTTTATTATATATATATATATATATATATATATATATATATATATATATATATTTTTTTTTTTTTTTTTTTTTTTTTTAAATTGTTATTGAGTGAGTTTGTATAGGAAAATATAGAAGAAAGTCTTGTGGTGGCCACAACATACTAGTTTTTTAATGTTCTGCAAAACACATAGACCAAAAAAAAGTTAAAATTGCAACTGTTTGCTCAAATAGCATGCTTGTATTGTTATTTTTAATGGCCAATTGGTGATATAGGCAATTATTTCAGCAATTATTGATCAGGTGTGGGCAAATGCTTGATTTACTCACTACTGACGAGTGAATTTTACGTCTGTCAGTTTTGTTGCTGACATTCAGTGTAGTAAAACAGCCAAAAAACAGTAAAAACAACAGTGTAGTTGTATAAAATGGTTAAAAAAAAAAAAATAGAATTCTTCCCAAGAACCTAAACAGTGTTTGAATAGGCAATGGCTTTAGATTTTATATTCTTTTTAAGCTGTTACTATTCTATACCGAACACTGTATTTTAAAAGGGACTTGAAAGAACTTTACTAAATAGCTAATTTACGTAAATTTTGTTGTGAAGATTATAGACTATGCATTATACATTGCTGACTGGTAAAAAAAAATTCTTGGCTGGTAAAAATTTCTAAAAATTCCCCACTCCTGTTATTGATGATAAAACAATATGACATTTATAAACATAAAAAATGTAGTAAAATCTGAGAAAAATATTATAAGACTTGAAATTATTTTTCATACATGGCATTTAGGAATTCAGTTGTCAAATAACAGTTCAAAATCTTTTCCACTGCTTTAATTTTGTTTTCCAACAAACTTTTCTTTTCCTTAAGAGAAATTAATTAATCTAAAAGATTCAGATTTTATTGTTGATTACATATTTTTAACAGATATAAGAATTTTAAGAACTCATTTTCAAATACAAGCATTTATTAAAAGAACAACTAATTTGTTAAAAAAAATAATAATAAATAAATTAACACGCGTAAAAAATTTCTTGACGCTGGAAAGAATGCAAAAAAATGTCTTGGATTTGTTCCTGATGATACTCTGACAAGCAGGGCGAAAAGCTTTGAATAAATGATTTATGTAATTTTAAAATGATTTTAATTAAATGTCTTTTTTAAAGAATTTTTTTACGTGTTTTAAAGTGTTATTTTTTAACACGTGTTTATTAAATGTCTCTATTTGAGATGTGTTTTCCTATTGATTATAAGGACTGCTATGCACCTTGTAAAAATAGTAAAATAAATAAGTTTCTACATTTTATCTTCTTTAGATCACTAAGTATTGCTTTTATTTTAAAATACCACTTCATTATATCCTTGTTAATTCAGTGATGAAATTTGTAAAAAGACAAAGAAGCTGAAATTGCATGCAAAGCAAGACATTGAAATACTAGAATTTTGATGACAAAATCTATTATATTAGAGTAATAATATTTCTTTTTTTTAACTGCAATCTATAGAAAAAAGAACAAATAATTACACTTTATTATTCAATCAAGTTTTATTCCATTAGCTGATATAACAAATTCACACCAGAAAGAAGAAAAAAGCTGAAAAGTTAGATTTTCAAAAAGCTGAAATCAGCTGAAAAAAAAATAATAATAATAAAAATCTTTTCTGTTAATTACTATAATGATGCATATTTTTTATTGCTTATATGTTTAAAAATTGCTTTTAAAATATTTTTTAGCTTATTCAATAAAGTGGTAAAAAAAAAATAGCTCAGGAAAATCTAACAATTGAATAACAGACAGAACAAGAAAGAAATATAGACAAACTTACTGAGGTCACACATTTGATAATCTTTTTCCCTTCAAGACTTTTGAGAATTTTATTAACCTGTGGCATTGTTAGGCGCGTCTGGAATTTTAAATCCTTTGATGCAATACCTGTAAATTGAAAAATAAAGAAAAAATCCTGAATTGAGAAAAAAAAAAAAATTATGATATACATAATTATTAAAACGTGGTAATTAAATGGAAAGTAAAATACTGTTGGAAATATTCTAGCTTCCAACTTTTCAACTCCATTACTTTTAGTGTATAACTTTGGAGTTCAATTTTGTCAAGCTTTATACTTAAAATATTTAAAGTTTATCTTTATTAATTAAACAAGTAAAATGTTAATATTTAATTTATAAATATCTTTCTGCTTTACTTTAAAATGTATTTACCTTTCCTAACGTTACACACTGTTGTTTTGTTTTGAAATTTGGCATGTTCTGTGAATGAATCAAATGATTCAATCACGTTTACGAAGACATGTCGTTATTTTTGCAATGGCCTCAGTTAGCGGTCACGGGTAAAATGATTGTTACATGAATTCGTTCAATGAAGCATGCTGATTCGCTGCTTTTGAGCAAAGTAATATGAAAATTTTCCATGATAAGATATAGTAGAAATAGTAAAAAAAAGTGAGGGTATGTGGCTGATAAGCTAGTTTTTGACGTGGCTTTAACGTTATTTTTGAAGACGCAGGTCATCTTGCGATTTATTTTTTTTGAGTTATGTATTTTATTTAAGTTCTTTAATTTAAACTGTAAGAAAACAGTTCGTGTTAATATTATTTTTGGATGAAATGTTATATTTAAAATAAGCACCGTAGCAATACCATATTTAAATAAGTTCATGTTTTTGCTGCTCTGGTGGATTAGTATTGACTCTGCAATGTATTCATGGATTTACTTGTAATATCTTCTGGTATCCTCCCTCATCCTGAATTTGTTTTAAAATGTCAACTCACTGTGATTTTGTTTTTTAACACCGTCTACGATAATGCGATTTTTTGAACTTAGACTTTTGAACTGCTGCTGTATACTTCAAATTTAAATATTTTTTGGACAGCGATATGAACAATATGAATTATTTTTGAAAACATGAATTTGTATTTTTGTATAAGTTTTTCACAATGATACTTGCATTTATATATATAGTCAAGCACCCGAAATCAGAAAACCAGAATGACCTAAAAACCGAACACTTTTGACATCCCGACTTTTTTTTTTAAAGCTAAGACGCTGTTGAATCTATTGTGGACCATGCTACTTACCGTATATACTCGCGTATAAGTCGAAAAATTTAGTACAAAGAGACAAGGTATAAAGTTTGGGAGGGTCGACTTATATGCAAGTCAAAATATCGAAAAAAAAAATTTCACTGAGAAAAACACCATGCACTAAGAATTAATTACACAAGTGGGACCCTCAGAATATTTAAACGCTTGAAAATTCTCTTTGTTGTCATCATTTTGTTTTTACTTGTAGCTCATTGAACAGTTAAACCTCGGAAATCCAGATCTTGAAAATCCGGACATTTTCCCAATTTTAGTCCAACCCTTATAACTAAACTTCAAAAATAAAACAAAATAAATAAAAAACGTACTGACATATTCCAGTATAATTTTATACAGTCTGAATGGCAATTAAAAATTTTATTATAAAAAAAGTGGCAATCTGTTAAATAACAAACTGTATGGATTTTTTTTTTTTTTTTTTTTTTCAAACTTTCAATATTAACCCTCTTTTAAATATCCTTTTGTATGTAATTGTTGTTTTCCAGTCAACAATTGAATATTCCAAGTTTTGGTAAACGTCACTATCTTAAAAACGGCTCTAACGATTTTTTTGAAAATTGTTACATAAACCCATTTTAGATATACTTTCTCATGCTTTATGTGGTTATTACAGAAAAATTAATATTCACCCTTATCAGATAGATCAGTTTTAGATCTCGAAAATGTGTGTTTCAGAAACAAACTCTACCCTTCTTTTTTGTTTTGTAAAAGAAAAAAAGAAAAAAATCGCTACTTAAACTCTGTTTTATATGTCTTTACGCATGTATTAACTTTCTCTTACAGGAAATTTTTTAGTTGTCTATTTTGTTAGGTCAATTCTATGTCTTCTTATCACATTATCTCCGAAAAGTGTGTATAATACATGTAATAGTGGGTAATGGAAGTCGTGTGGTTGTTTTACACCACATTTATTTTTCTTTGTATTTAAAACAAAGATATATTTTGATATTTACAAAGTGCAGATAAAATAATTCTTTTAAAAATTGAAATTCACTTGTTGCTAGTTCAAATGTTGATTTTAAGGATTTTCTTTTTTTCAAAGTTTTAAATACCAGTGCTATTTTAAGCCAGCTGTTACAACTCAAGATTCAAGAAATGTGATATATAATTAATACTTACGTCCTGCATTAATATTGGGTTGGCCAAAAAGTAATTGCGTTTTTTTCTGTATAAAAAAAGGGGGAATTTTTCATGGGAAACAAAATTTTTTTAAACAATATGTTGTCCATTTTGTTCGATCACCTTTTTTGCTACCTTTCAGGTAATTTCAAGATTCCAGACTCGAAAAAGCTTTTATCTTTTACATCAAAAAACTGTTTCAAGCACAATTTGATATTCTCGTCATCAGTAAAAGTTCTATCATTCAAAACGTTTTGCAAAGAACGAAACAAATGGCAGTCTGATGGTGCCAAGTCTGGTGAATAAAGTGGATGTAGTAACACATCCCATCCAAGCTGCAACAGTTTTTGACGAGTGATCAAAGTCATATGCGGTCTAGCATTATCATGGTGAAATACAACATCTTTGTGATTCGCCAATTGTGAACGCTTCTGCTTGATTGCATTATTTAATTTATTCAGTTCATGACAGTACACATCAGAATGAATGGTTTAGTTCCTTGGAAGCAATTCAAAATACACAATAACTTTGAAATACCACCAAATTGACAGCCTGATTTTCCTTTAATGAATATCTGTTTTTGAAGTGCTTTGGGCAGGTTCATCACACTTGCACCATGATCTTTCTCTTTCAACGTTGCTATAGACAATCCATCGTCTGTTATCATACATTTCAAAAGACGTTTTCTTCACGTTTCAAGAGTGAATCGCAAATGTCAATACGCTTAATGAGATAGATTTCTTTGAGCTCATGAAGCACCGAAATGTCAAGTTTTGTAACAAATCAAAGTTATTTTAAATGGTTTTCAACACTTGATTTTGATATTTTAAAGTTCTCAGCAATCTCTCGTGTCATTTAATGTCAACTGGATTCAATCAATGCCTTTATTTTGTCGCTATCAACTTCAACTGGCCTTCCTGAGCGTGTCGCATCTCTAACAACAAAATCGCCAGACCGAAATTTAGCAAACCAATTCTGACACTGCCGTACTTTTAAGGCACCTTTCCCATATACATCATATAACTTTTGTGAGCTTGAACAGCGTTCTTCCCTTTTTGAAAGTAATACAACAAAATATGGTGAAAACATTCCTTTTGATTTTCCATTTTGAAATCAACACCAAACAAACACAAACAATTGCTAATGATATTGTGCACTTTTTTTCTTAAATCAAGTTTGAAGTGTCTGCTTTGAAGTTACATAATAACATTGCAATTTTAAAGGAAGTTAGTTGCATTTCAAGACAGTCATCGTCATCCATTAGAAAAAACGCAATGCCAATGACTTTTTGGCCAACCCAATAGCAAGATTTTTTACACTTTTTATAATAAATTGTTTTTTTTATTTAATTATTATTTTCAAATATAAATTCTATTATAGAGTAATATACTAGTTGCTATATTTAAAAACTACATTAATTAGTATTTTAACAATTTTTTTCATTTATACATCCTTTTATATCAGTCCTTTGAAAAATGTTAAATGGTGCTTTACTGTATATGCATATTAAAGGACCTACCTCTCTACTTTTATCATAGGGAATGAAAATTAAAGGGAAATAAAAACTGTGTGTGGCAATTAAAACAAGTATATGACATACATTATTAAAAGAGAGAAAGAAATATAAGATATTATTTTAAACATAAGATGCATGTTTTAAAAGATATATACTAATATATTAACAAAATTTAAATAGTTAATAAATCACTCAATTAAATTAAGTAGAATTTGAATTTATACATACCATTATTTCCAGCTCTTTCAATAGCTTCAAAAACTACTTTTTCTTCAATATCAGTAGATTGATATTTTCTAGAAGAATTGCAAATGAAACAATCAATTTTTTCCTCTCATATAAATAAAGAAAAAAATATCTAGCTTTTTTTTTTTTTTTTTATGATACATAATTTTGTCTCGAAAAATGTAAGTATGTGTAAAGTTGGAGCAATTTTAAATTTGTAATATATATGTTAATATATTACAAATTTAAAATTGCAATATATTTGATGTTATAAGGCTCACTCATTAAGACCTATAAATTTGACAATAAACTGTACTTACACTTCAGTTAACTGACAATACCACTTCATTTAACTGTAATACAGTTAAACTTCGAAAATCCGGAATCAGCGGGACCTCGGCGATTCCGGATTTTGGAATTTTCTAGATTTTAGAAATTTATAAAAAATAAATAAATAAAAAATAATAAATTTTTTATGCTATTGAAAATAAATGGCAATCAAATTAATGAATTAAATAATAAAACAGGAAAAAATAAAAAACACTTATGATGAATTAAAATAATATAAATGCAATAAATTAAAAGACAACATATAATGCTTTAAACTATTTACTCATTAAAAAAAAAAAAACACAAAACTATGGAAACTGAGAAAGTATTTCTTATGTTGATTTATTTTAGAAAGCATTTTCAGTAATGAAAAGCAGTTTCACTCTAGTGGGAATATTGTTTCTGTTTTCTCTCTCTCTTTTTAATTCAGTTTTTTAATTATCCTGTTTTTGTAAAGAATAAAGTCTTTAATTAACAATCAGTATAAAAATATGTTAGATTTTGTCCATATTTATGTATTTGGGGGTTCAATTAAAAGGATTTTAAATTGCATTCCACAAGAGATGTGGAAATCTGGTACAGCCGGGCATTTAGCTCATCCCCCTTAACCCTTTGAGTGCTGAATACTCGCGGCCTATGCGGTCCATACGGACGGCACACGGTTGGTGCTGACGAGTTGTCTCATTCTTATCGCGGACGCGCTTTATGCGAGTGTTGCATAGTACACTGACCATTTTTGCCGGGCGCGTATTTGCGTCCATAGTCCATACTGATAACATCGATCTGCTAAGCGCATATTTGCATCCATAGTCCATACTGATAACATCTGCTAAGCACGTATTTGCGTCCATAGTCTATATTAATGACTTTTGCTGGACGCATATGTGCGTCCATAGCACTCAAAGGGTTAAAAATAAAGGGACTTCAGGGACTAATATTGAAAAGAAAAAAAAAAAAAAGGACTTAAGGGATCTATTTATTTTATGCATAAATATCAATAATATATATATATACATACAATATATGTAATTTTTTTTTTTTTTTTTTATGATCCCCTACCATGTGTAAGCCAAGTGTCATCACCCAACATCAAATAATCAAAAAATATATGCAGACAGTGTCAAAAGAATTCATACTCTTTTGGTTTTGTTGAATACCTTAAGATGTAGGCATAGAGCTATATGGAACCATGGGGCTAGGGCAGGGTTATTCCAGTAATTTCCAAGATGAACTCACTTTTACTGCTAGCTCTTTATCATGCAAAATGAAAGGTTTCAGATTTTACATTCAAAGCTATGTTTTATATGTCATATATATATATATTTTCTTTTCCATCAATGAATTGTCCTCAAACAAATTTATCATTCTAAATGTGGGTAAATCTATTTTTTACTCAAGGGTACTAGAGTATTTTGCTCTCCATAGAGATCTTTTTAAAGGATTCTAGCCTGTATTCATACAAGTTTCCAAAAAAAAAAATAATAATAATAATAATACTGAAATTTTTGAAATAGATAGGTCTACAAATGTGACCAGAGTATAAATCTGGCATTTCCTTTTAACCAGCTTTCAGAAGAGAACATATAGCTACTGGTGTAGCTTGCTGCTTTAAAAATCTTTTTTGTAAACAATCCAAGCAAAACCATACTAACTATAAAAGGATAAAGCTCTAAGTTTATTTATTTATTTTTTTGCTCAATAGGGCAAATTAAACAGGATTTACAGAGGAGTGCAAAAAAACTGCACCAGATGCTGCAGGTGCAATCTGTATTTTTTCACACAGAAAATAGTAACTATCAGGGATCACTCTAGAGCATTTCAGTGGGGCGGCCTGCCCCAATGCCCTTTTTCCAGTAAAATCCAGCCCTCCTTGCTCTTTACCGAGAAAAAATACTGTCCCCTCCTCAATTTTTTTTATGTGAACCTGACCCTGATGTGTTTACTTTCTACTTCTAAATATTTCTGATCTTTTTTTTTTTTTTTTTTTTTCCCCAGAATGCTCATTTTTTCCATTCTGGAGTGTATTTTTTTTTTTTTTTTTTTTTTTTAACTAAAAAATGAAATAAAAAAATAACTAATATGAAATCTCAAAATTTGCATAACCATTTGCTCAACAAAAAATAGTGTTATGAAGAAAATAGATTGTCGGCATAAGTTTTTGTAAAAATTAACCCATATGTGTTCAGACAATCTTTATAAAAGTTTCCCCTTTTTCGGATATGATATACCCTTTTCATAAAAATTGCCCTTATTCTATAATGTGCACCCTGCCCTTTTTTATATTCTAGAGTGATCACTGTAACTATGCTGCATCCATCTGTCATGAACTGCAGCAAATAGAAAAGGTATGTCTACAAGAGTTTGAATCACAATCAAAACATATTTAATACATTTCATGAGGTAAAACTTTAAAAAATAAAATAAAATAAAAACATAGTTACTAAAAGGTAAATAAATAACCAAAATAGCCAAAACCACCGCACTTTAGAATGTAGAAAAAGAGGGGGGGGGAAACTGAAACCTCATAGAAATAGCATGGCAAGAAAAGCAAAAAAACTCACAATGTCCAGTGTGTTTAAAAAAAAAAAAAAAGGCTCACACCGGAAGTTTTAAGGACAAAATTGACTAGAAAAAGACATCGAAGAGCGGGAACAGGCAGGCTGGGGCGTTAAATATATCGTCCAGGATTAATACGTTTCGCCTAGTATGTGTCTCGGTGGGGATGGGTGGGCAGGAACCACCGCACTTTAGAATGTAGAAAAACAGGGGGAAAAAACTGAAAACCCCATAGAAATAGCATGGGAAGAAAAGCAAAAAAAACTCACAATGTCAAGTGTGTTAAAAAAAAAAAAAAAAAAAAAAAAAAAAGGCTCCCACCGGAAGTAATAAAAGGACAAAATTGACTAGAAAAAGACATTGAAGAGCGTAATGCAATTCAACTGTTTGCAACAAGTGAAAATAAAAATAGTGCTAACATGGCTGTCACTATAGAGTTTATGTTTTTTTTTTTTTTAAGATTTTCTTTATCTACACTATATTACTATTCACATCTTTATATAAAAAATAAAAAATTAATATAATGACTTTTTTTTTTTTTTTTTTTTTTTTTTTTAAATATTAAAATACAGCTCACATGATTTCAGCATGTCTAGAATAATAATATAAAATGCACAGGATATTTTTGATTTAGATTGATGTATATGTTAATTTATTTGTTTTTAACCTATATGAAAAGTTTTCAATAAAAAAATAAGTAAAATAAAATTGTTCAAAAAAAAAAAAAAAGAATTTTTTGAAAATACTAAAATATTGCTCACACGATTTCAACATGTGCATAAAATAAAAATATAAAATGCACAGGATACTTTTAGTTTATATATATGCTAACTCATTTGTTTTTACCAAATATAAAGGAGTTTACAATATAAAAAATAATAGTAAATAAAATTGTAAATAATTTATTTAAAAAAACTTTTAAAACCCAAATTTTTAATATATCGTATCACATAAATCTTTTCAAAGTTAGAATAAAATTTAATTTGAAAAAAAAAAAAAAAATTAACTTTGTTTATTAACTAAAATTGATGAAATTTGAACTGCAAGTTGGTCTTGTGTTGTACAGGCTGTATATTATATGTTTGTGTTTGTGAGAGAAAATTAAAAAAAAATTTTAAAACTGCAATTTTTAATCCCACTTCAAAAACATGTGACTTAATGAGTAGCAGATTTTTTTTCTCTGAATGATTTTCATACAATCTTCTGCTGTTGCCACCTAAAATTCATACTTTAGTTAATTTTAAAAAATTAATTGTCCAATCGATAAGCTTAAACAGCTTATCGAATCCGTCGGATTCACGAAAATTGACCCTTTCATTTGGTACCTTACTTGTAACGATACGACTAATATTTCTAATTTATTTTCTAATTTATTATCCTCATTTCAAGTAAATGTACTTTTTTTTTTTAATCCTGTGCGTTTTTTTTTTAATCCCTTTTTTTTTTAATCCTATCAGTGTGTTTTCATCCATAGCTCAAATGTTTGTTCAATGTATGTAACACATCTGAAATTTTTGGGCATTCATGTAAAAAGAACATAAATGGCAAGCATGCAATTTTAGCAATGATCATTCTGTAAGAAAATTCTGAAACATATGTTAGTTTGGTTTCACTCTTTTAAATAATTTAATGAATTTAAGAAAATTAGACCCCATAAAACAGCATATATATGAAATCTTTTATGCTTCTCTATGAAAGAACAATTCATAATATGCCCATCATTTCATATAATGATCATACATTAGTATGTATATGAGTTTTTTTCTTTTTACTTTTCAAATAGCAGTGTTTAATAAAATGCTTCAGCAAAAATCTCATTTAATTTTCTCATTCTATATAAATGTTACACATTTTGCAAAAAATATGGTCGTAATGGAAACCCTGTGCCACTTAGTGAGGCCACTCCTGGCAATGATGACTACTGCACAACAATGAGAAAATTAATTTTCAGGTATGTTCAAGTATTTCATTGTGCCAAACTTGGATAAGTGCTCCAGTAACTGCATTAAAAAAACCAGGTTTACACTCAGATTTAAATCAAGACTATTACCAGGCTATTGCAAAGCAGGGGTGCAGAAAATGTTCAGACCTCGGAAATTTCCCCCAAACATAGTATAAATTTCCCTCAATAATGCAAAAATCTACTTCGCTATACAAAGTCATTTGTTCTATGTAATAAATCTTTAAGAGAATAAGTATACAGTGTAACATAAAAATATCACTGTTAGTGTATATTATAAGAACTTCAAAGCAGCAAATTTTAATTTTTTATTTACATTTTTATTTTCTCTTTAAAAAAATATTCAGAATTTCCCCAGTTAGTTTAAATTTCCCCCCGAACCTCGTTCGGGCATTCGGACATATTCTGCACCCCTGTTGCAAAGTAGTATTCTTACAGTACTACAGCAATTTTTTTACCTGAAGATATGGTAAAAGACATGAAGACAAATACAGTAAAAATGAATACAAAAAAAGTGGTGTGATGAAAAGGCAGGTTCTAAAAATGTTACGGTATAAATAAAAAATGTGGCAGCTTTGAATCAAGTGAACATCCCACTGCTATCCTGGATGTTTACAGATATATCTTTGCTGACATGAAAGCTGAAGTTGTAGCTGGGCTCATTATTAAAAATAACTCAGCTTCTGATCGAATGCACCCAATATATATTGCAACTGTAGTAGCGCTATTGCAATGGTAAGAAGACAGTTGGCACAGTGATTCCTTTAATCTTAGCTCCCCCCCCCCCTTTCCACACAGTCCAATCACTCAATTATATGTATTTTGGTATCCCTGTTAAATATCAGATTATAGGGAACTGGCTGTCAAAAATTAATCATTTCAATATTCTATATCTATTGTAAGGTATGCGGCGAATCAGTTTCATTGCATTTGAATAACATTTTTTCAGCATACCTAAAAATCTTATGAATTTTGATAGGGAAAGAAAAAAAAAGGGGGGGGGACTTAGGGACCATTTTGCCAAAATAAGGGACTTTTAGGGACTTAAAATAAGTTAAAGGACTTTTAGGGACTTTACTGTATCAGGGCATTTAGTGTGGTCCCTAAAGTTGTATCTTAAAAATAAAACTAAAATGTCCATTTACTGTACATTTTGTGAGATTTATAATACAAGAAATTATTTTAATCATAGTAATATTAATGAAAAATCACACTGAATGAGAAAAAATAACAAAAATACTATTTATTAAACATTTTTCAACTAGAACATTGTGTACACACACATTAAAAATAAATAACTAAATAAAATAGTAACATATATTTGTTAAATATATTTAGTAATAAATGTTATAATTCCTATGAATATTTTTAAGAAATAATACTTACTGGCCAGAAGAATCTTTCAATTTATATACTAACTTATTCCCTTTCTGTAGAAGCTGAATTTTATGCTGTAAAATAGAAAATTTATCAATTATACTAAATTGTAAAACATCTATAATTACATAGTGCTTTAAAAGAAGTGCATATCAATTGTAGGAATGCAGAAGTAAAAATTCTTTACAAATGGACAACTGTGTATATAGATATCATTTTTTCTCCTAACACTTAACTTCTTATTAACAAAATTGAGCTAAGACAATGTATAACAGTGTTATCAGAAAATGTCAGGCCAAAATTTAAAGGGGGATAGAGAGTTGGGTTCTAGAGAATAAGGCCAATTGATTGTACTAGGGTCCTAGGCCAGAGGGGAGGTGCCCTCCAAAGGAGACTTTCGAAAATCCAACATTTACACAAGTTTTGGAGAAAACCATGGAAAACTCTGAATGGCTAGGCTGACAAGCGACTTGGGATCAAACCCGGCACTTAACGTCTACCAGCTTTAAGCGCAGAACTGCTGGACCACTGAGGAAGTTAGAAGGAATGAATATATAAAGATTTGCAATACAATGTGTGTCCGGAAAAGCTACATGAAGGTGGTAGAGGGGGGAGTATAGGGCAATCGAAATTAGCAATGTCGGAAGCTGTCTTCTCTACTGTGGTTTCATACAGCATGCCATAAATGCTGAACTAGCAGATATCCATCTGACATCATTATTATTTAAAAAAAAAAAAAAAAAAAAAAAAAAAATCACACATTGTCAGCTTGTTTTGACTGTCCTACACAGTGCCCTCTATCACCCTTCACAAGGCATTTCTGGACATTGTACAGCAAATCATTTTATATTCAAACCTTCTAACCTCCTTTAAATTTTGGCCAGACATTTTCTGCTTACCCTATACACACACAAAAAGTGTTACCATTACACAATTTTTATCCTGATAATGACCATTCATCAAAAGGATATACTTACCATTGCAAAAACATTTTAAATGAAATAAGTAATAATGCCACAGAGTAAAAAAGTTCACGAAATTAATTTTGTAAAAATTAGAAAATTTAAATTTTTATACAGCCCCCAGGTTCCCAATAGTTAAATTTAATAATAATAATACACTCTTAATATGAAAAGCAGAGGATTTATTTATTACAAAAACTGGCTGAATTATTTTATCTTTTAATAAATTGATTCAACTTTTCAGGATTGCACACAAAGCGAAGTATGAGATATTGAAATTAAACAGAAAAATAATTGAATGAAAAATATTTTTAAACTGATTCCAATGGTTTCACTAACTCAGCTTTAAAAAGGACTTTTTTCCCCCTTTTAAATATGACAAATATGTCAATGATAACTGCTGCAGCGAAGCCACAGGAAATCCCCCCCCCCCCCCCAATACTCTATAAAAATATAATTAATGAATAATAAATACAATAATTTTAATTTTATTTTAATTTTATAATAATAAATACAATAATTCAGAACAATCCAATTAATAATAATGATTTTCTATGAAATCAGGGCTCGCGTTGGTGCGCTATAGCGCACCATTGACCCCAATTTTGATAAAAGGGATGCAGTATTTTTGAAATTACGTGTCCTGAAGACCCATACTTTATTTAGTTTATGTAACAAAACTATTAAGTGGAAAAAAAAAAAAAAACTGGGAAAAGGAATTTTCCTGGTTGGAATATCACGACCACAAAATTTTTCCTGCAGTTTGGAGAAGTGCACTTGTACAACACATAAGCATAGATGAAAAAGATGGAGCATTAGGTTTTTTTTTTTTTTTTTTTTTTTGCTTTGTTAAATACAAAGCTTCAACATGAAAAAAGAAATTGTGAAAGACTTTGTGTTTATGGAAAATATTAGTCGTTACATCTTACATGTTCAAAAATAAAAATGTTATTCATTCGTTTTTTGACGAAAATAAAATGTGTCCCCATTTTTCAAAAACTTCACCCATAATTTTCATAGTGATGGGGTCTTGCGACCCCCACTTTTCAAAAGGTCCGTGCAAGCCCTGGAAATTATTATTATTACAATAGCACACTTTTCTACATAATGCAAAATTTCTCTGGAATAAACAATGAATTCTGAAATTAAGAAGCACCCACAATGTAAAAAACTTTTACTCGCCAGAGCAGCGGTCGCCAATCTTTTCGACTTCATGGACCACCAAATTGATAATTTAATATACTGCACACCACTAATATGATTGCTGATGAAATGTAAATATATTTCTAGAATAGTGATCAGAGAAACCTGTTTTATTAATTTTAAACAAAATTATTTAAGATAAAACAATAGAAATACTTATTTTATTATAAGATAAATGCATATTTAATCATAAAAAATAATAGATTAACAAATAATAATAACAGATAAATTGTATTATAAGATAAATACATATTTAATCATAACATCTTTTATACTTAAAAATTCTTTGATTATAAAAAAAAAAAAAAAACAATTATAGGGTAATCGTGAACACATTCTTATTGTTTCCAAATTATAACTAGTATGTTGTGGCCACCACAAGACTTTCTTCTATATTTTCCTATACAAATTCCTTGAGTAACAATATTGGAAAAAAATAATTTAAAAAAATACGGGTTTTTTTCGTTAAAAGTAAAAAAAATAGATAACTTTGAATATTATCACATATTTATAGTTCAACCATTCGTTTAAAAGGTATTGACGAGACCTTTCGAAAGATACCCATCTTGGAAATTTACCCCACCCCGTGGGGTACTTCCCACCAGGGGGGGAAGCGATGCCCCCAAATGCCCAAAATTTTTGTTCCTAATTAACTACTACTATTAATAATAATTCGTATTAATTTTACAACCACAGGTTAAGAATAACTCTCATTATGTACATTTATACGAAATTTTGTCCTATACAACCATGTTAAAAATTTAGAAAAAATACGATCACAGCGCTTCCTGATGTGTGATTGATCCCCAAACCTAATCAGCACTAGTTTATGGCAGGGGCCAACTAAATACCAAGTTTGGTTAAATTTTGTTAATTTTTTTTTTTTTTTTTTAATTACGATTTTTTTTCTAAGTTTTTTTTTTTTCATAAAAAGTAAAAAAAAAAAAAATCGATAACTTTGTTTTAAATAATCACAGATTTATAGTTCAACCATTCGTTTTAAAGGTATTGACGAGACCTTTCGAAAGATACCCATCTTGAAAATTTACTCCCCTCGAGGGGGGACTTCCCCCCCCCAGGGGGGTTGACGAGGCTCCTACACATACAAAAAAAAAATTTCCAGTTGACTATCTCTATTATAAATAATTCTTGTAAATTTCATAATGATTATTAAAAAATAATTCTCTTTATGCACATTTATACAAAATTTTGTCCTATATCACCATGTTAAAAATTTAGAAAAAGTGGGATGGTAACGCAACCTGTAAGACAATTTTTACCAATAGTTGATAGGCACTAATTTATGTCAAGGTGCAACTACATACTAATAATTTGTATGAAATTCTGTGCAGTAGTTCCTGAGATACAGTTGCCACAAAATTTTGTCACACACACACAGACAGACAGACAGACATTTTCTAAAAATGGTCAAATCGTGTTCTACAGCTCTCAAAACGTGTAAATCCATCAAAAACCCGAGGTCGAAAATTTTTACGAATCCAATACTTTCTTCTATTGAATATAGAAGAAAGTAAAAATTTTAGACGAGAGATTAAATTACCGCAATAAATTTTTTATTTTTATTTATAAATCTGTATTTACTAAATCTAGTAATACGTATATTTTCAGATAATTAAAATCAATGTGAAATTATATTTTTAACATGCATTTGAATAATTTGAAAAATTCAAATACTATTACGATAAGTTTAGAACATTTGTAGCTAAGTATCAAATGCAGGTAAGAAATTCAAAGTGATTTCTATGCTTGATATGAAATTCAAATTTTTGTGATAAATGATTAAAAAAATATTCTGTTCAACTTCTCACTCATCCACAAAATTCTGAAGTCTAATGCTGTGTGTATGAGTGATTCAGAAAAAAATTAAGCTAAAATTAACATAAGCATAATTTCTAGTAAAACATTAAAAAGTGAAAATAATCCATGAGAAAATTAAAATAATCAGTGATAACCAAGAAAAATATCCATGTTACTTGTACCATTTTTTTTATATTTCTTCTTATGCATACAATTTCCCCCGCTTGTCCTGCAGGTCACATCAACGTGGCGCAGAGGTGCCCCTGGGTGGAATGGGTGATGTACGTCTGGAGTAAATGCTTTGTGTGCAGAGTGTTTACTCTGTGTACACGGTATATGCTTCTGGCAGGGTCACCCATGACATGAATGCCATTCCACCGTGCCCAACTAAGACCTGCAGGCAATAACGCATCATAGAAAGTTATAAAATTCTTTCTTATACTGCATCGCCCATCACGCAGTATAAAAAAGGACGCGTTCAGGATTAGGCAGAAGGTCCTGTTCGAAAAATTCACTACAGTCTCCGGCATCTAGTTTACCTTCTGGTGTAACTAGTGCATATATATACATGTAAAATTAGTATTTTACTTTTGTCATGTACAAAAATCACAACATAGAAGACCACAAATTATGCCCTTTTTGAAAATAGGTTGCCTTTTTATTGAATTCCCCCCAGCGGCCCTTTTATTCTAGAATCAGCACTATCGATGGACCCAGGTTTTTCTCTGGACAGACTCTTGTATACACAGTTTTTTCTTTCCTTTATCTTAACATCTAACAGATTTTACACAGCAGCCTTTCTCTTTAATTAAGTCTTCAATAATATAATGCTACTCAAGGCTAATTTGACAGGATGCAGCACCCAGCAGCGCTTTTAAATGATTTCACCACTTAGTTTGAAATTTTAAGAGTCAAGAGGCTTTGAATGGTGTGTGTATATATATATACACGCTACTGGCCATTAAAATTGCTACACCAAGAAGGAATAATAATAACGGAATGAAATTTGTTGGACACATACATTATAGTAGGAAGAACAATTGATTAAAATTTCAGGAAATTTGGAGTAATATGTACTGAGAAAACAGTACATAAAGCAGCGACCTCTGTGAGCAATAACAGCGCTTATCTGCCTAGGCATTGAATCGAACAGCGACTGGATGACATGTACAGGTAGAGTTTTCATGAAGTTTTAACACGATGCCACAATTCATCGATCGAAGTTACTGGTGAGTGGTGGGGGGCCAGTCGCTTTTCAACGATTAAACAGTCATTTTCATTGGTGTGAGATCAGAAGAATGCGCTGGCCAGAGCAACAGTCGAACACATTCTGTATCAAAGAAGTTCCGGACAATACAAACAACTTGCGGCCGTGCATTATCTTGCTTAAATTTTGCGCTACGGAGGCCTCGAATACAGGGCAGAGGGGCGGGCCTTAACTCATCAGAAATGTAATGGCTGCTGTTCAGAGTGCCAGGAATACGAACATGAAGTAATCGAGACGTGTATCCAATGGGAACCAATAACATCATTGCAAATGATGGACAGTATGATGATGTCGAATCCCAGCTGGCAATGTGCATTATTCATAATGCCGTTAAATACGGAAAAGGCAATCTTGATGCTGTAAACATAACTGTGATTTGTCTGAAAAGTGACTTAACGCAATTCCAGCATCCAGGTTCATCGTTGATCACACATTAATGGCGGCCATATCAGTGATGCAGTTTTGAGGGTAATCAGAATTTTGGTAGCCGCATACTGAGTCACCACCTGGATTGATGGCATGTGGTACCATTGGATACACGTCCCGGTCACCTCTTGTTTTCATTCCCGCCACTCTGAATACCAGCCATTACATTTCTGACGAGTTAAGGCCCATCACTCTGCCCTATATTCAAGACCTCCGAAGCGTAACATTTAAGCAGGACAATGCACGACCGCAAGTTGTCCATATTGTCTGGACCTTCATTGATGTTGAATGTGTTCGACTGTTGCTCTGGCCAGCATGTTCTCCTGATCTCACACCAATGAAAATGACTGTTTAATCGTTGAAAAGCGACTGGCCCCCCACCACTCACCAGTAACTTCGATTGATGAATTGTGGCATCGTGTTATAACTTCATGAAGTGCTCTACCCGTACATGTCATCCAATCGCTGTTCGATTCAATGCCTAGGCAGATAAGTGCTGTTATTGCTCCCAGAAGTCACTGCTTTATGTACTGTTTTCTCAGTACATATTACTCCAAATTTCCTGAAATTTTAATCAATTGTTCTTCCTACTATAATGTATGTGTCCAACAAATTTCATTCCGTTATTATTATTCTTTCTTGGTGTAGCAATTTTAATGGCCAGTAGTGTATATATATATATACAGTACACTCCCGATTATACGCGAGTCTAAATATACACTTTTTTTTTTTTTCATTCCCATCCTTCAGATGGAACTTATTTCCGCAATTTAAGATGAGTTTTCGACCGTTTTTACTAAACATAAATTCCATTTAAACATGTGAAACAGTCACGTGCTCGTGCACAAAGCAGGTGCAGCTAACCCGTTCGCAGGGATAAACAATGTAAGGGTTGATATAGGCTGGCACGCAATCTAGTACTGCATTTTTATCTCCAAGCCACTGACAATACGCAGGTATTCGCGCCAAGGTCGCTGAACTCCCCCTCCCACCATTCCCCTCCTCTTTCTCTCTCGCCTACAGCCGTAGGCGATGGCAAATTTTTTGCAATGTTTCACCCCCCTAATGTTACTGCTCTAATTCAACCGATGGACCAAGGAGTGATTGCGTCAATGAAGAGACAATACCGCACCAAACTTCTAATGACCAAAATTGAAGAAGGTTGTGATTTTAAACAGTTTTGGAAAGAATACACAATCTTGGATAGCATCAACGATATTGCGTCTGCATGGGAATCAGTAAAACAACCAACCCTCATTAAGTCATGGAGGAAAATCTTCCCCAAAATTGAAGAAAAAGTCGAACTAAATGAAGACAACAATGACAAGCGTGAGGAGGATGTGGACATGCCTACTGCAACGCTGGCCGAGTTAGTAAAAACTGTTCCTGGTGGTGAGAACGTCAACGATGAAAACATTAAAGAGTGGTTGGAGTGTGACGCCAACGATCCCGGCTTTGAAAGGTTGTCGGATGAGGAAATCGTTCAAAAAGCAATGGGTGAGGTTCAGAGTGAAGAAGAGCGGCAAAACGAGAGCGAAGAAGCTAATGCACAGGCGCGGATGACACACGAAGAGGCTTTACAACACGTCGACGGACTGCTCCATTATTTAGAGGAACAAGACTGTATACATATTACTTAAAAATCAATTCACTATTTAATGATCAAAAACTTAACAAAATGATTATTTTCTGCCAGTATCTCATAAGTGAAATGAGATGAAATGTTCATAATAAGATAAACATACCTGAGCTAATAATTTATTTAGACAATCTACAATTTGTGCTAAAGTCATGCCTGGGAGTGCTTCAAGAATAATTTGATTAGTGGCTCCAGTGGGATTTTTAGATATAACTTCAACAACCCTAAAATAAATAATAAAATAATAAATATCAAATAATAATGCGTAAAAAAGGTTAAAAAAAAAAACATTCTATCATATATATAGATTTTGCAAATAAAACTTAATAAGAGGGGAGGGGGAGGAATAAACAAATAACTCTGGTCTACAGTGATCGGTAACAATGGTCAAATTATTATTTTTATTATTAATTCCAATTTTTATTTAAATATCTGCAAGCAAAAAAGTCCCACCACGTCACATTTTTCTGTTAGCGAGTCAGAAAATGGCAATTTTCACGAATATTTATCATTTTCACAGTATTACAGGTTGTAACCCTTCCTGCTGGCAACCCAGAGTCCTGGCAAATCAGAGTCACGGCAACCATGTTTGTTCCATTTTTTTGTTAAAATATCAGAAAATGGCAAATTTCATTTTTTTTTTTAATTATTTTTACAAAACAGTCGACAGCAAAAGTATCCGAGCGCTAGCAAATAATTCTGATATTAAAAAAGTACATTTAATACTACTTTGTTAAATAAATCCTTATCGAATCATTTTCTTAGACTAACTAAGAGTATGGCTCGACAAGGATTTATTTAATAAAGCAGTATTAAGTGTACTTTTTTTAGACAGAGATTATTGCTTCCAGTACAGATTAAATAATCGTAAAAAAAAATCTGTACGTGTTACAGATTTTTCGCTATTATTTTTTAATTCTGCACTACAAAATTAGTTGAAAATAGCTAATTTCATTTTTGTTACCCTCCAAAAATTTTTTTTTTGTCGACTAGTGTAATTACTACGTTAAATGTAACAGTAAATACAAATAGCATATCATTAAGATTTATAATTTCAATTAAATGTTAATATGTTTTAGAATGAAAGGCTGGATTAAATTTTATGAATACAAAAAATTATGAAACCTGGAATGAATTGTAATGAATGAGTGTAATTCTTCTAAAATAACTTTATTTAATTTCAAAATTATGAAAAAAAAATTTTTACATGAATTTTCAAATTTTAGAGGAGGTTTTGGAAGGGGGGAGGGGCAATTAGACTTTACTTTTCTCAAATATTTAATGTTCCATCATTAATTTGAATGGAAATACCTGTGCATTTTGGTGACAAATTCATAAAGTTTAGTTATAGATCAAATTTATATGTAATATATATTTTTTAGATTAAAAAAAAAATAATAATAATAATTAATTAAATAAATAAACATCCTCCAACATTTCTTATTTGGGAAATGTAGGGGGGAAATTACAATAAATTTAAAAATTACTTTTCCTCAGACTTTTATTTTGAAATGATTCATCAATAACTTTTAAAAGGAATAACTAAAATAAATTTAATTAAAACATGATGATGCAATACTGGTATCTAATAACTATCATCCATTTTCAGTGGTTGATAACAAAATTTATAATAATAATAATAAAAGTGGAAGAAGAAGAATTTGTAGAATATTGGTTAAAAATAATTTTTAAAAATTTCATTGGGTTTTAATTTTAACCCGGCACACATGGACCACCGACATGTTCAAAATTAATAACTTTTTAACAAAATGTATAATCGAAATACAAAAGTTTCATTATTTACTTTGATTGAAGTTCATCCTCACCAGAAACTTGCGCTTCAGTCATACCAAAATAATAAAATACTTAGACTGGGCGACAATAGTTCAATACTCAAAACTTGAAGCATATGTGATGAACACGAAACACGTGCTAAACGTAAACCCAGCAGGCAGCGGATCTCCTGTTTTATTTACCTTTTCATGCATCAAAACAGGATTTAAATCGACTGTTGAAGAAAAAGTCTTTTTTTTTTAGTTCCAGATAAGTGGAGCTACAGTCAATAGTTACTTCATAAAAAGAGCAAAAACCAGAATCTTAAAGTAAAGATTAAAAAAAAAAGATTTGAAATTCTTTTTCTTTCTTTTTAATAAATTATAAACATATCAGCAGATCTTCAGAAATAGTAAACTTATTAAAAATATTCGCAACCTATTTGATTCATTCTTAAGGAGTCTTTGAAAATGAAAACAAAAACAATCGAGTTTGACAATAGTGAATGTTATAAAATAACTAGAGCATAGGTCTCAATAAATGTCCGAATGTTGTAAAACATTACCATTTTTTTTTTAATTAGGGTATTGTATTTATCATTTGTATTTCTTGTTCTTCCGTTTCGAAAATGAGTATCGAAATTTCTGACGATTTGGAAAATAGGTATGCAGTTGTTTGTTATAAACTATGATTATTATTTTTATTATTGAGACCAAAATCTCATTTCACAATTATGAAACGTAAATTTTTCGCCTAGATTTTTATATTTAACTGTCTTTATTTCAGGAAGGAGAATTTGTATTTCATGTATGCTTTTGTTCTGCTTTGATGTTCCAAGTACATATATAAAAGAAATTCTCCTTTAATAATATAAGAAATTCCCCTTGCAATAATATATATCAGGGGCCAATCCAAAAAATTTAAATTGGTAAAAACGACTCTTTCACAAAATTTTATCTTATGAAAATGATCTTTTTTATAATTTTTTTCCCCTATCATTCCGGTACCTATTATTTCAAATGATTGTCTGCTTAGTTCATTAAAACATTATTAACTTTATAATATACATTACTATTTACAGTAATCATTAAAGTGGAAAGTTTTACACAATAATTCTTTTTTCACAAAAGTAGACTCCAAAAATTAAAACCTGGATCAACCCGTGAATTTGGATTCGTCACCAGACGGTTTCATCTTATTATATGGTACACTGCTAAAACTGGAGATGACGCGTTGCGCCTGGCAAACCCATTCGCCAGACATGTGAATTTGCTTCTCCTAGTGCAACCCATCAGCGCTTTCATCTCATTGGATTAGTCGCATAGTGGGAGCGTTAAAATTAGTATGGGTTTAGCTGACTGGTTTAGCTTTCGTAACAGAACCGATTTTAATTTAAATTAGTTCAAAATATTCCTTTTGCGTGCAGGGGCGCGCCAGCATTGTCAGGCGCCTGTGTGCAGAATTTCAGTTGGCGCCCTATATCACTTTTATATATATATAATAATTTTATAAAAAGTTATCATTCAGCAAATCAACTGAATCTCGAACCTTAATAGTAATAATTTTATCGAATGACTAATAAAAAGAGAAATGTATCAATTAAACTGAAATTTAAAAAGAAACAAACGAAAAGTGCATATTTTAGAAAGAAAAAAGAAAAAAATCTTTTACAGGAAGTTGCAAAAAAAGGAGGTACAATTGTGAAAGCAAACAGAGGAAACCAAAATAGGTAGATTTAGTGTTAATGTGTGTGCAGAAACGCCGCGTTGAGACATTACAATGCATGACTTAGATGAGAGCTGTAAGTGTAAGCGTTTATATTTGTGTGGGTCTAATTTTTAAGTAAATATAAAAAAAAAAAAAAATCTTAGTAAACTAAACGTTCCCTCCCTTCATTGCACCTTTCGAGAGTATTACGCATATCACACTGATCCAAAATATCCATCTCCATCCATATTGTTACCAAAATGTCGATTTTCTTGCGTGGGAAAAGTTATTGTAAAGAAACTTTTCTTGTTATACATTTTATTCAAGGATTATTCTCGAAAAACAAGTAAATTATCGTACTCAGATTCATACCTCAAAAAGTCATAAAACAACGTTAAAAACACCACAGAGTGGAATTTCACTCATTTTAGAATAAATATAAACCATTTAAACCGAAACAAACGTTCAGAACACATGTCCGAATACAATTGATTTTTTTGGGAGTGTCGCTTCTGTTTTTATAATTTCTGTTGTGATTTGACGAACTTTCGAGGTTATTCTGCGCCAGAAGCTATTTGATGAATCCAGAAAATTCGAGAACTCGGCTTTTTTAAAGATAGAGCTTCTAAAATTTGGAAACGCTAAACTATTTCTTCTCGCCAAGTTTGATCGCCATGTCGCCAAATTCATCGCTAAGTTGACAATCACCTTCCACCCCACCCCCGTTAAAATTGAATGAACTGCTCCTTATTTGCACTTTAATTATAAATCTGCTTTTATTGCAACAACACCTTTCATTTAGGGAAAAGATTTAACTCTTTGCAATACTACGATGAATTTTTTTTTTTTTTAATTAGTCGTACTATTGCAGTATGCTTGCGCATATATATGAGTTTAACATTTTGTTCTAGTACAAATAAATGGAATTTATAAGTATAAAAAATTAGAACTCATAATATTAATAATAAAAACAAATAAATAAAATCCTGTAGTGAGTTCTATTTTTCTCAATTTCATTGTTGAAAACTCTCGAAATACTCTTAAGATCAAATTAAAATATGACTATCGATATAATGATTTAATTTTGTTAATTATGGATTTTTTTTTTTTTTTTTTTTTTTTTTTTTAAGGAACAAATAAATTTATGAATACATAAAATAGGAGCATATAATAAATATTACTTGGTAAATATCGATAAAAAATACTTAACAGGGAAAAAAAAAACATCTTAGTGAAAGGAATTTTGCCCATTTTCATTATCTAAACATTTTATGTAATTTGTATGTAAATTTAGATGTGTTTTTCCATATAGTAGTAAGATGCAACAATCTGTTTTAAACTATTTTGCCGCGACATTTGTACTCTGAACAGATATAAATAATAGATAAATTTATAACTAAATAAAATAAGAATAATATATAATAAAATTATTAAGTTTTAAAGTAGATTATATGAACATTTAAACAGATAATATTATTTAGTGAAATGTAATTCATTCGCTTGAGTTTTTGTGAATTTTGGAATAATATATACCCATTTGGTCCAAAATATCTTATACTATCGATGTAATTGCAAAATAAAAAAAACTGTCTGATAATGTTGTGGAGCGTAAGGTTTTTTTTTTTTTTTTTTTTTTTTTTTATCATTTTAAATTTAGAAAAAGATTGCTTCACCGATGCTACTGGAAATTATGAAAATATAATCTCGAAAACAATTAATCCACATATAAAATTTATTCTTGCTGAGATAATTTAGAGTAAGGTTATATGCTTGAAAACGTGTTTGTGGCCTCAGGGAAGGTAAGGGGTGATTTCGTAAAATCCTGTTAGAATACACATAAACAACTTACGCCTCAAAATCCGTGACCGTAGCACCCATAGATTTTATATGGCAAATTTAGCGCTAAAAAAGAGGTGTGTGTGTGTTTCTCTTTACGGCCCCACTCCCCCTTCGAATCGAAAATTACAATAAAAACAAGTCCTTCCGGCTTATTCGGAAGGGTAGGTTGATTTCTTTTTCCTTATCAAGTAGCCGTCATTTTGTTTCAAAATGGCGGCTACAAATTATTAATGCACTTGATAGAAATATTGATGTAGGCTATGCCCATATGGAGTTTTAAGCAAATCGGTTCATAAATACCGTTTTATGTGAATTTAAAATTTTCAAGTGACCGGCGCTTGGAAACAAAATGGTGAGTTAAATTGACAAATATATGAAATGTATTTGTGAGATAAGTCTAATCGTCTACTGTACACATACAGTTCGAATTAATTCAAAATCTCAAAAGTCATCGTGTTGAAAAATTAAGTGGCTGGCACTTCGATCAAAATGGCAGAGAAAGTTGCTCATCTAAAATATCGTTGCAAATTTCAAAATATTTTTTTTTTTTTAGAAAGTCTTTCAAAGAGGCTTAGTAAGTTGATAAAATGTTAGTTTTCTGCATTTCTAGTTTGTTTTAGAATTAAAATAGCCTAATTTTTCCTTAAAAACGCATTAAAAAGATCCAGTAACGCATGTAATGGATTTGGCGCCAAATTTGGCGACTGTTCCCCTATGGCGAATATTTTGGCGACTTTAACGAGAAAATACTTATTATCGATATACCAAAGTTGGACGCAATAACGTGATTGGTTCACGAGTTACGTGATATTTCTAGATTTTTGTTGTTTGAATGAGAAATCCATTTTTCAACTTTGATTTGTATAGATAAAGTATTTCTAAAGCTACTGTGATAACAAATTTTCAAGTGGCCGCAGTTGGAAACAATACAGCGGAACAAGTTGCCCAGCGAACATATCCAAGATATTTGAAGCAATAGATTCACTGTCCAATTGTGGTTTAAATCAGTGCCGTGTTTCAAAAAATATTTTTATGGCAAATTTTCAAGTGGCAGTCAAAGTGGTTTCAACTTGGAAACAAAATGGCAAAACAACTTGCCCAGCGAAATCATCCAGTATACTTGTATAAGTTCCTTATCCAGATCTAGTTCAAATTAAATCAGTGTTTCTAAAATTATCGTCATAAGAAATTTTCAGGTGGCACCACTTGGAAAAAAAAAGCGGAGTGAGATGCCCAGCGAACTTCTCTGAGATATTTGAAGCATAAATCCACTACCCAAATTTGATGCAAATTGATTCTGTATTACTAAAGTTACCATAATGACAAATTTTCAAGTGGCCGCCACTTGGAAATAAAATTGCGGATGAAGTCACCAAGTGAACTTATCCTAGATATTTGAACAATAAGTTCACTATCCAACTTTTATTTGAATCAGTTTAGTATTTTAAAAAGTATCGTGATGGCATATTTTCAAGTGGCAGTGTGATTTCAAGTGGCTGGAACTTAGAAACAAGATGTCGGGACAAGTTGCCCAGTGAAAACATTCTAGATAATTATATGATAATATCACTGTCCAAATTTGGTTCGATTTGGAGTATTATTTCAGAAGTTCTCATGGTTTCAAATTTTCAAGTGGTAGCCTGATTTCAAGTGGTCCCGCTCAACTTAAAATATCTGCCACTTTATTAAAAATGGCGGATAAACTTCATTAATAAACTTCATTGAGACCCTTATGTGGCCTGTATTTACAACAAAATTCAAGCAAATCTTGCTTTAAATATGCTTTTTACAATGTCGGTTTGAAATTTTCAAGTGGCTGCTACTTGAAAACAAAAAGTCGGAGTAACTTGGTTAACGAACTCATCCAAGATATTTATAAGGTCAGTTCACTGTTCAAATTTGGTTCCATTTCGAGTATTATTTCGGGAGTTATCGTGATGACAAAATTTTCATTATAGATAGATAGATAGATAGATAAACGAAGTGATTGCAATAGGTCGATTTCTAAAGAAATCAACCTAAAAAAAAAAAAAAAAAAAAACGAAAATGGATTTTTGGAAATATTCTAAAGACGACGCATACCTGTTTACAATATCTTTGTACCATTTTCAGTAGAATTCTTTTGATAGAATCCAGAATTTGTGAAATTTCCACCAAAATCGATTTTTCCCTTCCCTCCCTCCCATTAAAAAGTGAAAATTCCAAAATTGCAGAAATTTTTTATTATTATTATTCAAGTCTAGTCTCTCTGTATGCAATTTCCTCACTGTGAAGTAATTTGGAGGCGAGCTATGCTGTTTAGAAACGTGTTTTTTGCCTCCTTTCTCTCTTGAAAAGGATGAAGGGGAATTTCGTAAAATCCCGTCAGTATGGGCAAAATTCGCACATGCAGCAAAATTCGTGACCGGAGCTCCCATAAATTTTCCAGGACCAATTTAGCGTTAAAAGAAGGGTCTCGAATTTGTTCCCTCGTAACCCTCCCCCCAACATCGAAAATCACAAAAACTAAAAATGGGTTTTTGGAAGTACCCTAAAGAAGATGCATAGCTGTTTTCAACATTTTTGGTAAATTTCTACTCAAAAATCCAGAATTTACAAAATTTCCCTCCGAAAATCGATTTTCTTCCTCCTTCCTTAAAAATAAAAAATTCCAAAATCGTAGAAAATGATTTTTATTATCTTTATTATTATTATTTGTACTCATATCTAGACTCCTCATGTGCAATTTCTTCACTGTGACGTAATTTGAAGCCAAGTTATGCATATAAACGTGTTCCCCAGGGGTGGAACGGGGGGGGGGGGATTTACAAAAGTTTAAAGCTATAATTTTAAGTTGGGTAATTCCGGCCAAGTGTCTTGAATTCCGTCCAGCTGCTCTCACGTGATACCCAGACAAAAATGTTATAGACATGCAGACACATCGACTGCACACGCACCACACAAATACACAGAAACTTTTCTGAAGTCAGATTTGGCATTCACGATGTGTGAAACGTGAAGATATCGCATTTTTTTTTTTTTTTTTTTTTTTTTTTTTTGAATTTGAGAAATTTACTGACAGAAGTCTGATTTTATTAATATAGAAGTTACGTCGATAATGCAAACGGAAAAAACAAATTAAAGGGGAATAACGCAAAGAGGAACTAAATAAAATATTCGGTTGTATTAAATTTTCACTTTTGCAGTAGAATTATGACGTCTTTTTACAAACCTAAGTGGTCTTTTTCCGGCAGAAGAGGGGAGAAATTAAGGCGCCCTTTTTAATTTCAATAGAATGCCTAGATATGTGAAAAAAGTCAAAGAAAATTTTGTTGAAGGTAGTTGCATCTTTACAAAATTATTCCACTTTTAACACGCCCTTTCACAAAAAACCTCCTAAAGTATTTGAGGAACACAAGTTTTGCCAGTATATTTTTTAAGGCGCCTCATTTAGCCACGCTAGTCGCATGGCTTCAGACCGGCATTATTAAATCAGATTTAATAAAGCAATTTATATATATATTTATTTTTTTCTATTATTTATTTATTTATTCAAATAATTTATCCTCGGCTGGCGCCTTTCTTTACCTGGCGCCTGTGTGCGCCGCACACTTCGCACACCGGGTCGGCGCGCCCCTGTTTGCGTGAGGATCTTCAATTGTTGAAGATGGTTTTTATCTTCTCTTCTACTTTTTTTTAAAGCCACCACGGTATCTGTAAGTAAGATTAATTCTAGATTTTACTGTTTTTAAATGATTTTTCATAGTTTAAAACAAAATTTTTTCAGTGTATTTTTATATATTTTTTAATAAATTTACGAAGAAAAAAAAGGTAGGGCATGATAGTCATTGCTTCAGTATAGATTTTTTCATGCACCGTGATTTAATTAGGTGCATTCAGTGATTATTCATTTATTTATAATGCTTACATAGTGATCTAGCATCCGAATACTCACCGTTACAGTACATATTTCATGCATTTTCTGATTCATGCACCTCGAAATAGGGGGTGTCCAGTGATTTTTTTTTTGTTGTTGTTGTTGTTTGTTTGTTTTAATGCTTGCGAAGCAAGCATACAGCAGCTAGTGTTCTGATCGCAGCCTAAACAAATTTTCGTGCATTTACTGTCTCACTCGCAAGTTAGGGGTATCCAGTGATGTTCTTTTTTTTTTTTTCAATGCTCACGAAGCGAGCAAACAGCAGAAAACATAGTGACCTGATTCATGCCCCACGAATTAGTGGTGTCCAGTGATGTTTTTTTTTTTTTTTTTTTTTTTAATGCTCGCGAAGCGAGCAAACAGCAGAAAATATAGTGACCGCAGCTCCATCAATTTTCATGCTTTTACTGATTCATACCCCATGAATTAGGGGTGTTCAGTGATGATTTCTTTTTTGGTTTTAATGCTCGCAAAGCGAGCAAACAGCAGCAGTTAAACTGACTACGGCAGTTCAGAAGGATACCAACCTCTGCAATGTATACAGAATGAAAAAAAAAAAAAATTCTGGTGTGTAACAGCCACACGACTTCCATTACCCAGTACTACACACATTATGAACATTTTATATACATTTTTGATTTAAATAAGTAACAAAATTGCTCTATCCATCAAATAAGTTATTTAAAATAATAATTAGAAAAATAATAATGGGCGGACCTGAAATTGAGCTATTTATTCAGGATGCCTATCAATTTTCCTGAACTAACCAACTATATCATTCGAAAGGACATCTAATAGAGTGTTTATATAGCAAATTTAAAGAAAATCGTTAGAGCCGTTTATGAGATACGGACTTACGGTCCCACTTCCGGTTTCCGATGTCCCACTTCCGGTTAAACTCAATTATTGACAGGAAAACAATAATTACATACAAAAGCATATTTAAAAGTGAGTTAAAATGGCGAGTTTGAAAAAAATCCGTACAACTGTTTTTAAAGGTACGCCTTTGCGAGGCCTGAAATTGAGCTATTTATACAGGACGCCTATCAATTTTCCTGAACTAACTAACTATATCATTCGAAAGGACATCTAATAGAGTGTTTATATAGCAAGTTTAAAGAAAATCGTTAGAGCCGTTTTTGAGATACGGACTTACGGTCCCACTTCCGGTTTTTCAATTTTCACCAAAATTTGGAAATTTCATCTGTACACCGGACGTATTTCAATTCTAAAGTTTCGTAGCTCTATCTTTATTAGTTTCTGAGCTATAATAGCCACAAGATTCTCTACATACATACACACACACACACATACATACACACTGACCAATTGCCAAAAACCACTTTTTTGGACTCAGGGGACCTTAAAACGTATAAATCAGGTGATAACCCGATATCGAATTTTCAGACCGAATACAATACTTCCATTACCCTACGGTAGTATGGTAATGGAAGTAAAAGGTCTAAATTTAAATATATATTTTTTTATAATATATATTTTAATACTATTTTTAGTACGTATATTGAATGTGACTTTTATTGGTGCGATCCACGTCAGCTCGTTGGTGTGATTTACATTTAAAAAATGGCATTTGTTGGTGTATTTTGTATTTAAAATTCCATTAACAATCAAATTTTTTCAATTTCATTTGCATGGAAAAATGATCGTTAAGAACGTCAACAGCCTCCATCTTGGAAAGTAAATCATGCCTTTGAGCCAGCGGGGATCGTGCCAACAAAAGTCGGCAAAAAGTGCAAGGGGGTACCACGTAATAGGATTTCACTGGAAATGTTAACTTTCACAAATCTAAAAAATTTTCAGCTTGGCTTAGCACTACTCGATTTTGTCTCTGGGAGTTGCAACCCCCAGGAAATCTACTATATAATAGCATTCTATTTAAAATGATGAAATATATCCTGAAACACATAGTTTTAAACACAAAATCATAATAAAGAAGTTTAAGGAGAATCTTGTGAAATTGTCTACTTGATACATCTTTAAGAAACATGGAAGCAAGGAAGAATTTAAAGGACCATTTTACTTACCATCGCCGGAAGCTGAAGCTAGCGTTATTCTATGGGAAATTTTCTTTACTTATAACTCATTAACTAATAATACATATTTTTAAATTCTGTTTTCACATTCAGAAAATTCACAACTGTTAAATTAATGGATCTTTTTTAATATTTTATTTTGAAACTGCAAAATGAAAATTTTCACGTATGGAAAATTCATATTTTACAGCTTCAAAATAAAAAAATTTAAAAATCAGTTTTTTTTAAAAAAAGTGCATCAATTTAAAAGTTGGAAATTTTCTGAATCTGAGAACAGAATTTAAAAATATGTATTAGTTAAGGAGTTATACAAGTAAATTTCCCATAGAATAACATTAGTTTGGGTTTCCAGTGACAGTAAATGAAGAGAGCCATTAAGCATGGAGAGTAAAAAGGGTAATTACCCCATCCCCCACCTACTCCACACATATCCAAACAGAGAAGGATCCCAGTTTGAATATTTATTATGTTGTTAAATTTAAATATCTTCTTTTTCATATTTTATATAGATCATCTAAAGGACCAGACAGTTCACAACCCCTGGGAAAACTTTCATTTGACTGTGTCTGTTTTCACATCAGATTCCTGCAGCTTGTCACTAGCCATATGAATGGGGGGATACATTTTTGTTTTGGTTTCTGTGCATTATTTATGTTATCAATTCCATATAATAAAGGTACAGCTAATAAAATTAAAACTGAAGCCGCTAAACTAAATATAAACGTGCCAATAAAACCAAACAGAAATATCTTCCAGAGAATCAGAAATGACAAAGATAAAATAGATTTTTCAGAAACTGCAGGTATCTACAAAATAAACTTTACTAAAGATGACCAAAAAACCAGTTGTTACATTGGAATGACGAAACGAAAAATAAAAACGCGAATAAAAGAACACAAAAATGATAAAATATAACCATATAACCACAGCCTTAACCAAAATAAATCAGGAAGAAAAAATAGAAATAGATTTTTAAAATTATAATTAACTAGCTAACTATAATAACTATCTTTATGCCGCAAAGCGCGAACCGTTGAAATTTTAGCGAATACGGAATCATGCAATACCGACCAAACAGAAATCGACGCAAGGTGGCGCGATATCTTGGAGAGAGGAAGAGAAGAGAAGATATATAGCCACCAAGCAACGATGGTTCATGGAAGCGTAAATGCCTGAAGAAGGCTGCGTGAAGCAGCTGAAAGCGCTAGCTAAAGGTAATTTTTAACGGGTTTTAATGTTTTAAAAGTTTTAATGTTTTTACCTTTTTAAATCGTTTTAAATACTAGGCCTTATTACTAATCGATCGGCAACAGCTGCATGTCTCTACAATTATTTAAGGCAAAATTAGTCGGGAAAGGAGAGGGGAGGGGGGGGGTATAACTGTACAGTACATAGGATGCAGCCCGAATGAATAAAATGGATTTCCATTGCAGCCCACCAAGTGTTTTGGATTGGACAGGCCTGATATAGATCATATTACAGACTATTAAACTTACTTTCTAAATATGGTTAAATAAATATTATACACCTGGAATAAATGAATATATTTACAAATTAAACTAATTTAAAAATGCCTTTTGACTTTAAAACACAAATTAATTCAAGTCTAAAAAACATAATACAGTAGAGGATCTTTATAATGCGCACCTTAGGACCAGAAGTAGTTCATATTATAGAATTTGCATTACCTATATAATTTTACAAATTAAAAAACTTATGAAGTAGTAATCATGGTCAAATATTGCCTGGAATAAATTATATTTACATTTGAGAACCATTTAAAAAGTTAAATTTTTTCATAGCATGAAATATAGAATTCAATAAAATTTACATAAATGATCATTTAAATAAATTAGCAGCAAATACATTAACACTATACTTAATATTGTTTTACGAATCATTTACCAGTATTTTATTTTCTGCAGTTTTGTTGATTTTTTAGGATTATGAAATTTAGTTTTTTATTTTTAATAAATTTAAAATATTTTATTCATTTTTTTTTTTTTTCTCTCTCTCTCTCTCTCTCTTCCTCCCTCCCCCCCCCCTTTTTTTTTTTCTCCTTCACATCTGAATTTGTTTTACAATGACTGTTCTCCTGTGGATTTAAAAAAGAGGAAATTCTTCCTTAATCATACATGTATTAGAAATTTCAAGTTTCTCATCTGATATTTAATTCCAGCATGCCTTTATTTTTATTTAGTTTAGTGCATGTGATTGTAAAAGTTTTTGATGCTCATTGTAATAACTGTATTCTTTCTTAATTAATTAAAAACTATGAATTAGGAATATAAAGATGAAAAAATGTTTCAAACATTTATTTTAGTTGTGTGTGAATATATCTACATGTCACATAAATAAATTTCTCAAAAGAAAATTTTTAATTCTTACTTACGGTCAGTAGTGTGTTTTATAGATCATTGTGTTATATAGATCGGCATTATAAAGATCTTCAACTGTATTTTGTACTGTTCAAAAAGAGTCATGCACAACTGAAGTTATTGAATTAATATGTTTTTTATTTAATATCATTTATGCTTGAAAAATATTTAGGAGTGGTATTTCAAATGATATATTATTTTATACTCACAAAGACCAATACATTAAAACCCGAATAAACTACTACGTCAGAAATGCCAAAAGAAAAATATTTGTAATGCATACAGCTGTTTCGGTAGCCTTAAGCATACCATCTTCAGTTCCTTTTGCACTGAAAACGGTACACTTAAGGCTACCGAAACACCTGTATGTATCGCAAATATTTTTCTTTTGGCATTTCTGACGTAGTAGTTTATTCGGGTTTTAATATTCCAACGCCAAGTCTCCTGTTATTATTTAAAGACCAATACACTTTGCCTTGCTGGAAATAGAGTAAGCTTTCTAAAATACATCTGGGAAAAAGAGTAAAAAATTTTTCTTATCCTGTTTAAATAATAACCCTGTCCCCTATCCTATTGACACCTAATCATTAACTTTATGCCTTATGTTGATTAGATTATTAACATCTGATCTATGTTTAATAACAAACAATACCCCAATAAACAAATACAGTAGAACTTGGATAATTCGAAGTTGAAGGGACCAGAAAAAAGTTCGAAATATCCAAAAATTCGAATTACATATACTATTTTGTCAAAAAAAGTGATAAATTAAAACTCTACGATCAGAGATTTAACACATAAACTTTATATCTAAGAATACCACTACATTACCCCTTCCCCCCCCCCATTAAATCAATATTTTTTACGAGCTTAATTATTCAACACTTTTTAAAAAATAGTCAAATATTTTTTATTTCTTTTTTAAGTAGAATCTTTGTGTCATAGCATATGACCTGATACAAAAATAGAATCTTCTACATTACATATGACTTTCAATTCACAAAAACCTCAAAGTTCATACATATGCACCATATCTTCTGGTACACTAGCTAGGGGCTTCTATTGTATTTTTTTATCCTTCTTTTGAAAGACTATAAAAATAGATAATGCACTTCAGATGAGTAAAATCTCGGGAACAAATTTTACCGTAATATTTTAAAGGTAATCGTATGAAAAATTTGAATTATAACGTTATTTTAATACAAAATTCAAAGGACCATGTAAAATATTCGAATTATCTAAAATTTCGAATTAAACAAGTTCGAATTATTCAAGTTTCACTGTATTAAATTTCTAATCATCTTTTATATATATATATATATATATATATATATATATTTTTTTTTTTTTTTCTAGTGTGTTTGAACTCATAAGTAGTCATGAAAATGGGATTACGAATAACGTTTTACAAGCATCATTGCCATCTATCAATGTTGTTCAACTGGTTGACATTTTAAACAAGTTAACTGCAGCTGTAAGATATTTCTTTTATATTTCATTAGTAATTATGAGCTATAAGCATAAGAATTTATTGTTGTGTATGTACATTTTTGCATGCATACCTATTTTAAAATATAAATATTGCATATACTTTCTATAAAAAGCAGCCTTTAACTATTAAAATTTATTATAATATATTATATGCTAAAAAATGTGTGTTGTATTATATAGTGTGTGATAAAGAACATAGAGAAAGTTCAGGCACGGCTGACTAAAGTAATCGGCTTTTGAAGCTATTCGTGACGTCACTCTTTCCGTCGATGCCCGCTGCTAAACTAAGCAGTGACAATGTAGAAAAAATAGCTGATAATCTAAAAATGTTATTTTTATTATAATATCAGATCAAACTGTTCCGTTTCAATTCGAAGATTTGTACAAAATATGAAGAAATATGTATGTCCTGTAATTTAATGCAGTAATAATAATGCACTAAATACAATTAATACAATTATTATATACATTAAAAATGAAAAACATTGAAGCTAAGAAATTATGAAATAATTGCTAAAATTATATGAGATTTTTTTTTTACTTTTAAACCTGAAATCATGGGAAATAAGTAAAATAATTTTCTTTTAGATTCTGAACCAAAGCAAAAGAAATTTATAATATCGTTTCAGAAATTCTGATAATAGTTTCACTAGTAAGATTTATTAATTTATATATTATATATATCTATATATATTTACAGTACAATAATAATAATAATAATTAAAAAAAAAAAACACTAAAATAATATAACACTTTTCAGAATAAAAAAAATGTTTTATTTGGAATATAAACTAACAAATAATTTAATAAAAATTTTCCAAAAGTCAGCTGAAAATATTTTAATTTTAAGGAGCCTGAAAAAACACATTTTAACACATATAAATAAACAAAAAAGGACCTAAACTTAATTATCATAAAATATATCTATCAATGTATCATTATTATAATAAAATTTTCCAAAATTTTTAAAAGCTCAAAATTTTACATATAATCTCTAAAAAAAAGCGTATTCCGATATGCATGGAAAAGTTAAAATTTTAACAAATATTCCATCGCCAAAAGGAAAAAATTCATGTAAACATAAATGTTCTATAAATCTCTTCTTTTTTACTATCTATATAAAAGTTCAAAATTCGATAAATTTTGAAGCGAATAACAAAAGTGTCTATTTAGTAGTTAATGGAACATATTTTCTTTAAACAGAATCATTTAAATAGTAAATAGAATTTTGGGTCTTACTTTGTAGATTGATTGAAAAGTTAGTTTTTAAAAACAGTTTTGTGCTTAAATGCTAAAAAATTTCATGAAATTTCAGAATTAAAAAACAAAAATATTAAAAAATAAATCAATAAATAAAATTATCAGTTGATAGAGATAAAAATTAACTTATGAATGTATCCACAAAATAATATCCGAAAATGTTAAGAATATATATTTGAACATTAATAATAAGAAATGAAGCAAATAAATAAATTAATTAATAAAAACATGTTAGCAGGAAACATTTTAAAAGTTTTCGTTTGTATGTATATATATATATATATATATATATATATATATATATATATATATACTATCAATATTTTATCATTATTATTAAAAAATTTTAAAAGTTCAAGGTTAGCTATATAATCCCTAAAGAAAGGAACATTCCTACACACTAAATTGTAAAAGTCAATAAACTGACATTTGCAATCTAAATAAGCAAATAATCTAATTCAACGTTTATGACATAAAATGCTTTAATTAAAATATAACAAATAATTTTATAGCCTAAAAGCAAAATTAATTTTCATCTAAGTATTATATCTATATTCTATTTTATATATATGCTTCTACTATGCTTAATAGATCATTATTATATTATATATATAAAATATCTTCCAATATTATTATTAAAAATATTATTAATTTTATTATATTAATACTTGTTAAAAAATTTTTAAATTAAATAAATTCTAAAATGCATATTAGTAAAGGTGTCTATTTACATATGGTAATTTGTAGTAATAGTAGAATAAATTAAATATTCAGCAAAATCAATAAAATAGTAAATACAATTCTAGGTCTTACTTTGTAGACTAATTGCATAGTAAATTAAAAAATATATGTATTTCTATATTTGAATTTTAAAAATTTCGTGAAATTTCAGCATTTTAAAATAAAAACATTAAATGATTAAATAAAAAGTAACTTATCAATGAATCTATTAAGTAATATCCGAATATAGTGAGAATGTCTATTTGAACAATAATAGCAAGAACCATTTTTTAAAAATTGAAATTTATACACACACGCACACACATATATATATATCAATAGTTATAGGAGCATTTTGATGCACTTAATATCATATTTTGATGCATATACATACAAATTTTCATAACTCTATACAGTAATTATATATATATATACATATAGCATCTATCAATATCATGTTATTATTGAAAAGTTTTCAATAAAAAATTTTTTAAGCTAAAAATTAGAGACATCATCTTTGAAGAAAATAAGAATCTTATACACATAATTGCAAAAGTCAATTAACTGGCATTTAAAATATGCCAAAAAAAGCAACTTACTTAACTCAAATTTTGATACCAGAAAATATTTTAATTAAAATTATATCAAACAAGTTTGTCGCAAAAATTCAAAATTAATTTTAACATTAATATTATATAATGTCTTCTTTTTTTTTTTTTTTTTTTTTTTTTTAATAAAAGAAAGTTCAAAATTTGATAAATTCTGGTACGTCTTTAGGCAAAAATGTATGCTAAAAAATGTCAATTTCAGCATTCAAAAATAAAATTATTAAAATAATTAAATAAAACGTAACTTATGAATGAAACCACAAAATGATATTCGAATATGTTCTGAATATGAGTTTGAACAATAATAATTATAAAATTATAAATAGTGATTGGGGGGGGGGGGATCAGTTAGTAGGGAGCATATAAAAAAAAATTTCAAAATAAATAAATAAATAAAACAGTAATTTACAAAAATATATATATATATATATATATATATATATATAAAGAGAGAGAAGGAGAGAATCCACCATTCTCTTAAACGGAAAATAAAAAATGAAATTCTTAAACATATTTCAAAGATCAATTACAGTCAAATTTCAGTAATAAATCCCGATTACTAATACAAAAAATCAGATGCATTTAAGAGTAAAAAATTAGAAACAAAACATGTCTAATAAGAATTAAGTTTTGAAATAAAACTCGAATTATTAAATTTAAAAGGAATTTTCATTTGATATTTGATTATTTAATAAACTTACCTTAATTATTAGAAAACAGGATAACGCGCAGATTGACATGACCGTTTTTACAATTACGATTTTAAAACAGCACATACGATTAGATAATCAAATATGATAGTGCGATTTTAAAACAATACAGTTAAAAATCACTTATTTATAGGTACTAAGTACCTACCCCCTAAATTTTTTAATTTTTCTGTCTTCTTTCTTTTCACTTGAATCATGTTTTCCATTCTTAATAGTCTTTAATTCTAAGACTTTGTTATTTACAGATTTTACATAGTTCAGTAAACAAATGTTAACAAAAGTTTTAACAATATGCATAATCACAATCTCCAAAGGACAGTTACATTTACCACAGAAGTTGTTAATAAACCAGAGACCATGCATTTTGAAATGCAAATTTGTTATTTTTGTGAATAAGGAATGTTGTTTTCCCCTATAATGCAAAAATTGTTCTTCGTACATTTCGCTTATTAACTTTTGAAAAATTAGATATGTTTCAGAAATTATCATGACTGTATTTTCTGTAGGATACTTCAATCCCCCACGATTTAATTCTTCTATGTATGAATACATTGTGTCGTCTAGATTTCCGGAAATATCAAGTAATATTTCTCTGTCGGTGACACAAAATTCTAAACATTCACTGCAATTCGTTTTGATTGTTTCCACACAATAGCCTCCAATATAAGTCAAAACTTCTGCATCAGCACTTGAAATATCATTTAGATCAATTGGGTCATGTATTACATCTGAAAAAGGTGTAGGATCTAAATCATTATCCAATACCTTTTCATGATCTGTTAGCTGGCCTAAAAATTCCTTAAAAGTAATTATGCCTTTGGATTTAGACTGAAGCTGAGGAATCGATTTTATTCTTAATTTTTTTTCTGATTCCAGAATTTGCTGAACAGAGACATGGTAATTACTGCCAGACATCTGTCTGTATTGAGAAAATCGATATTCTAATTTGTCTGTTTGAAACTTGGATGTCAAGACAAATTTTGCGCCTTGAGACAAAAGGTACTCGATCACTTCTGCAACAGCTGATGTCGTTTGTGTCAACGCAAAAAAAGTTTCCTCGCTTAAACAACCAGATCTAGAATCTTGTTTCAAATTTTTCCACTCATTAATCCAACAGCAAAAGTCTTTCAAAAAGATTAATCTTTCATCTTATAAGGAAGTAAAAGGCTTACTATCATCACATTTTGTATAAATTCCTTTATTTAGATGGCTAATGTTCATGATATTCCACCATTTTCTGATAATTTGATTGAATTTAATTGTATCGTTATAAGAAATCAAATTCATTTTTTCACCTAAGCATTTAAGAGCAGCATCATTGCTCTCATCAAAAATTTTCAAAGCAAGGCCTACATTCTGTTTTTCTATATTGGATGGATATAAACATTTTATCGATAATTTATGTGCTAATTTTACTATAGAAGATTTTTCTTCGTGATAAATTTTTCTAAAATGGGAAAACTTTGGTGTAATAATTTTGGAGTAATTATCCATATCAGGGCAAATGAAGGTTTTTTCTGCATCTTTTTGATTTAGCCAATTATTTCGGATGGATTTTAGAAGATGAACTGAATCGAATAGTATATATATATATTTTTTTTTTAATTGTTAGCTGGATTAGTAACAAAATTTGATTGGGGAGTATGACCTAATTTAGAAAACATATTCCTATTAACCCTGTTATTATCAGAAATCAAACATATCACTGTAAATCCCAATTCTTCTAAAATCTCAAGAGCTTTGCAAACTAATTTAAATAAATACTCAGCATTTAAATTTTTAACAGGTACTAATGCCAAGATTTCCTTGTAACTAGAAAAAATAGAAGTAATCATAAAAGCCTGTATTGTAGTTGCGACTTCACCAGTATTATTTGCAGCAAAACCAGAAATTTTTTCACCTTTATATGAAATGCACTTTTTCACGTAAACTTCATCAATTAATAAATTTATAAGCTTTTCTTCTTCTTTTAGAGTAGTGCATTTTTGTTTCAAATAATCTTTGTTAGCACTGCAATCAAGAGAGCTATCTAATTTTAAAATGCTTGTTAATTTATATAAGTAATTTATAGAAGGAAAACTTAGCAGTTCACTTTCATTAAGCAGTGTATAGCATGAAATTGAATTCATATACAATGAATAGGCAAAAATAATTAATTCGTTGCTATACCTTCGTGCCACCTTTGTTTTCTTTGACAATTTCATCTGTTCTAATATAAATTTATGTTTGTCATATTCAACATCACTATCCAAATTCAAACTGGCTCTTTCCCAAAGTTCTATGGCTTTTTCATCGATAGGAGTTTCATAAACCTCTCTGTTTAGGTTTTTAACAGAGCTCAGTAAATTTTCAAGTTCACTCCAATACGATAATTTTTCTGAATTTAAAATATTCTTAAAGTGAAAGGGACTCACAGAATTATCATCGTGATAAATATTTAAACTCATATCGTCATTCACTTTAATGCTGGAGTGGTTTTTTGGAACATTATCAAAATTTAAATTTAAAAGATAAATATTGGTTTCATTCTTAATTAAAAATGTTTTATGCACAAAGCTATTTACCTTATCTTCAACATGCATTGAAAAATCTCTAAAGTCCTTGATTTTGTTATCATCTTGAAAATTCAACAAAACATTTTCATCAATTTTCACAATTTTTTCCTCATGACTAGGTCTTGAATTTGTTGATATATCCTGAGATAAATATTTAGGTATTTCAGCACTATTAAAAATACAAGGATATGCTCCTTTTTTCAATTTTGGATTCTTTCTGGGAATTTTGATAATAGTGCCATCTTTACCTGGAAGTTCATCAAATCTAATAATGTCACTTTCGGAAAAATGCCTTTTGCAAACAACACTTCTTGCAGAAGGTTCCCAATCCTTTCAAGGTATTTTCCTTAGCCAAAGCTTTTTAGCCTCTAAATCTTTTGGGAATTGAAATACCGAGACGTATTTCTTGTCTTTTTCATAATTTCCTTTACAAAAAGGAACCACACAATGATCGGGCATTTTGGCACAAATGAAAAATACTTAATAAGCTTTGTTCATCACAAAAAATAAACATTTATATATCAATAAAATCAAATTATAGAACTGAATCGCACAAGCGTTACTGTTCATTCGCGGAATATTTCATTTCAAACCGTCGAGAGAGAAGAGAATAGCAATAGCAAAGCTGAAGTCCGGTTTGGTTGGTTTTCAAATTCCCCAGACTAGACTCCTCTGTGCGCAAAGAGGGTCAGTTTTTCTTTTCACTGCTTCGACGGAAATTGTGACGTCACGTCTCTTAATTTCGTAGCTTCAAAAGACGTTTACTTTAGTCAGCCGTGGTTCAGGTTTCTCCTCAGAGATAAATAAAGTGAGATTTCTGAAAGGAAAATCAGAACAGAAATACATTTTAGAAAAAGGCATGTTTTCTGAATTAACATAAATAGATGTATGTATGTTCGGTTTATGGCATCGGGTGTTGCCTTTTTACAGAATCCACAAGTCTGTGCCAGGTCTTCCGGTCATGGATCCACTCTTCTTCCAGACCCCTATCCCTCATCGCTTTTTTTACATTATACATCCAAGTCTTTCTTGGTCTTCCTTGTTTTCTTTTCTGATTTGGTATATAGTTAAAAGCGATTTTAGGTAATCTTTCATCGTTCATTCTTTTAATATGACCAAACCAGATTAATTGCTTTTTTTTAACCTCATCCAATATGGTTTTCTTTATTTTCATCATTTCCCTGATTCTCTCATTTCTCACTCTCTCCATTCTTGATATCCTGCATGATCTTCTCAGGGCATCCATTTCAACAGCAGCCAATTGCTTTTTTTCCGTCTCCATAATTGTCCATTCCTCTGCTCCATACAACAATATGCTTTTTACAATGGAGTTGTATATATTATACTTTCTCGTCCTAGATAACTCCTCACTCCACCAAATCGAATTTAATAGTTTTACTGCTTTTCTTCCTTGACAGATTCTATTCTTAATTTCCTGTGTGTCTCTTACTTCTCTATTAATGTCTACACCAAGGTATCAATAATGATCACAACTTTTAATTTTGATGTTATTATTCAGACTTAGGACAGACTTCAGATAATAACACATTGTCGCATCTCATTTGTAAAATTTAAACTTAATGGAATTTAACTGTTTTTTTTTTCCCACCACCAATCACTGAAATAGGCAATTAATTCTATTCTAATTGACAAAATTTACACCCCCTCTTTTTTTTTTTCTTGAGAGTTAATTCTCAAACTAACACACAATTATTTATTTAAAAATTGACTAATTTTCTGTTTTATTCATATATTTATTTTGTTTGTTTATTTTCATTGTTAAATTATACAGTATTTTATTATTATTATTATTATTATTATTATTTTGGCTAATTAGCAAAATAATAATTTTTCTCAATATTATTATTATTTTTTTTTTTTTTTTTTTTTTTTTAATTACACAGGTCGACAAAAATTATGTTGACAAAATTTGATTTTATGATCTTAGCTGATCTTTATGTTTTTTGATGTGCTGAAAACGAAAATGCAGCCCATTTTTCTCTATCACGCATAGATGTTTGTCAATACAGGGTGTTTACTGACACAATTTTTAACATATACCATGATAACAATAGGTTGGTTAGTATGGTTTTATGTCGAACTAGTGCTGCACAATTACAACAACAGGTATCCATGATCAATTAATCATGGAATACTACTGTAAAACTTATCATGTAATTATATTATTGGAAGAATAATGGAAGGAATTGTATGGGCAGGCACCCTGTATTGACAAAAATCTATACGTGATAGGGAAGAACTAGCTTCATTTTCGGTTTCAGCACACCAGAAAACATAGAGATCAGCCAAAGTTATAAAATCAAAATTTTACATGTCGACCTGTGTTATCTTATTTTTATGAAGAGTCCGTATTATTAAGCTTGCTGAGTTTTGTAAAATGTCCATCCAAAGATTGTTGTTTTTTATGAAGGATATGAAGGCAAAATGTTTCTAAATTGATCTTTGAAGAGTGTGTAAATTTCTCCAAGTGTTAATTTTTTTTAAATGAGAATATGCAGAAACATGCAAGATAATTGCAGTCTTACACTCTAATGAGAACCCTGCAGTTTCATAAGTACATTTACATTTTAGTTTTTGTTATAAATTTCATTTATTCATTATATATATATATATATATATATATATATATATTAATCATTTTATTAATATTATTTGTTCTTTGATTTGTTATTCATATTTTAGGATAAGATCCAGATATTTAACAAAGGTAAACAACTGATGTACAAAGTGAAGTCTCAAGATCTAAACAGGTGCATATCACATAAATTATTACAATTGTAGATCTTTTTTAAAAACATCTTATTTTAAAAATCCCACATACTGTAACTATGGGCCTCAGCACTTGGGTAAGATAAGGCGTTTGTCCTCGCCTACAAAATTCTAAATGATAAAAATATTAAATTTTAAACTATTAAATAATTAGATAAACCTTTAAACACTTGCCTCATATTTTGGCCGTAAATTTTTCAGCTGGGCGCCCAGCTCTCCTCGGCGTTTTCATCTGTTGTGGAGTTCTTGGAATGATATTCTCTGGCATTCTTCCCCATAAGGTGGTGTCACACTCTATCCGATGCCATTGCGCTGCTGTCGTTGCACACATCTAAATTAGTTGTGATTTCAATTGATTTCCGGTACATTGCATATTGGTAATTATTGTAATCAGTGTAAAAAATATAGTGATAAATTTTGATGAAACTAAAAAACTCGCTGATTACAATAATTACCAACATGCAATGTACCGGGAAACAATCGAAATCACAACTAATTTAGATATGTGCAACGACAGCAATGGCACCGGATAGAGTGTGGCACCACCTTATGGGGAAGAATACCAGGGAATATCATTCCAAGAATTCCACAACAGATGAAGCCGCCGAGGAGAGCTGGGCACCCAGCTGAAAAATTTACAGCCAAAATATGAGGCAAGAGTTTAAAGATTTATCTAATTATTTAATAGTTTAAAATGTCCCATTTATTGTTATAATTTCTCTGAATTACAGTACTTGTGTATTTTTAATTATTATTATTTTATTACTATTATTATTATTTATAGATGCCAGTTTTGCATGTTTTTAATTGTTAATATGTTTTGTGATATCAGACTTTATCCAGCATTCCTGGATTGCACACAAATTTTGTTTTGCTGCAGACAGATATAGAAAATCCTGCTACTAGGCGAGTTAACTCTCATTAATTCAAACTTATAAGGACCCAAGAAATGTTCAAATTAATCAAAGATTGAATGATCAAAGGAATATAGATGACATTGGTCAGTTCAAGTCAAAGGAAAATTAGAATCATCTGCTCTGACAAAATGTGACCTTTAAGAGAAGTGCTCTATTGTTTATGGCCCTTTAATGATAGTAAATTTATAATAAATATAACTTTATCTCTCCCCTCCTCACACATACACACACCTCAAACTTGAAATAATATTATCACTAAAAAAAAAAAAAGAAAGAAAGAAAGATTTGGCTAAAGCTTAGTTAATAGAAGTTATACTCTAATCGGTAAGAAACTATGTATTTTTAAAGTTTATTCTCTATTTTCTCATATCATTGTTAAATTATTTGTGTCACTTTTCTTGTGGCAACACTGCTTATGAATTATTATTATTTTATTTTTTTTTTCCTTTAAAATAAAAAAATATTATGTCTTATTTTTAGAAATTTTATTTATGAACCTTGAAAATTCATTTCTGACCAGCCTTCCACTCCATTCTATCATAAATTTATTATGTCTTAAATTTAATCATTTGAAAGAAATATTTTTTAATTAAATCTATTTATATGTTTAGGGAAAATCTGAAAATATTAAACTGTATTGCTTTATTTATTTATTTATTTTTTTTTTTTTCCCTCTCTCCTTCTTCTTCTAATGACAATAAAATTAATTTTTAGTATGTTTTCAGACAATCTAAATGTGAAGATTTGGATGAAAGAATTGTTTATTCAATCATAGAAAATGCAGGAAATAAAGGTAATTGTATTAAAGTTAATACAGACAAAATATATTGAATAAAACACTTTTTTTTTTTTTTTTTATCATACTAACTTTTTCATGCATATCTAGTTTATTATTATTATGATTTTATACACTATTCAGAATACTTCACTTAATTTTAAAGAACAAAACAGTAGAGGTAATATAGCCAAAAAAAATTTCTCTCTCTCACAATACAACTGATTCGGGTTAGTTTGAAAAGCTGTTACCAAGATTAATGTATATTTACATATGTTTACATAGCTTTTATTAAACTTAGCGTAACGCGTAGCCTGCCTTTACAGGAAGAAAAACATTTGGCTTGGTCACAGGGTGAATGGTCCTTTTCTTCTTCCCCAATGTAAAACAATGTCACTATATGTAAACAGACATTAACATATAAATCTTTTTATACCTCAGTCAGCTGTATTGAGTTTGAGTAGCCTTTTTTACTAGGATAAAAAAATTTATATATGTAGGAGGTTGCTTTTACTACTTAGGGCTCTTAAAATGGTATAGATTTTAATATAAATATTTTTCAAAAGAATTCATCAGTATATTTTGTTAAATGTTATTAATGTTTAAAATGAGTGGTTAAGTCATATATTTGGGATAATTTGAAACAAAGTTATTGATTTTTTTTTTTTTTTTTTTTTTTTTTTTTTATTCCTGAAAAAAATGCATTTTCTAAAATTTCTGTAGAGACACAAAATAGACTTTTAATAGTATGCTTTTATGAAAGGAAAATTGACTACATTTCTCATGGAAAATAATCTTAATATTTAATTTGCATTGCATAAATTTTATGTAAAAACATAGAAAAAGTATTGTACCACAAAATAACATACTAATTTTTTAGGTATAAAGGTTGTTTTTAAAAGTCATGAAATATATCTTCAAATACATTCTTGTTAACTAAATGGACTCTTCCCAGTTTCGTCTGCTCAATCATGTGATAGAGGAAAACGAATAATCGAATTCTGAGAATCGAATTCAATTAAATATTGTTCTTAAGAACAGAAATGTTAATATTTAATATAAAATAAAATAAAAGTAATATTGTGTATTTGTAAACAGTAGAATAGTTGTATTTGTAAATTTAATAATTTTTTAAAAACACTTTATATGTTTATTTCTTATCAACTGTGAGAATCGATTTTTGTATGTTCGAGTGTAACTGTTACATTAACTGATCTAGCAATAAATAATAGCTTCTTGTGGAATGTTTATGAATTATAATTTGAAATTTTAATATGTTTTCATTTAATTTAATTGCATAAAGGTGTTACAACAAGTTAATTAACTTAGTTACTGATCTAAATGGATTTACTCAGTACAATATTGCACTGTCACGGATTTAAGTACCAAAAAACGGAGTATTTTAACATGTTCTTCATGAACATCAATAACAAATATAAACTAAATGATGATTGTAAATGTATACAGCAAACAAAAGATAATGAATAATGATATAAAATGGATTTAAAATGATGACATATAAAAAAATAACACAGATTAAATACAATTGATCAAAAATAAGAATTTCTCAGCAATCGCTATAGATAAACAAGACTTCGTCTGCTATTTGTTTTTCCTCTATCATGTGACCTCTGACGTCAGGTGGGAAGAGCCCATTAATTGTAAAAATGATAAGCAAAAAACAGCATTACATTTGGCTTTTTCTGGGGTGGTCAGAGTATTTTTACTGTATGTTCATGGCATATTTATGAAATTGATTCATTATTAAATAATATCAATATATTTATGGATTATGAATCATTTTGTATTAAACCTTTTATTCTATTTATAGGTATCTGGATCAGAGATTTACGATTTGCTAGTAATTTACCACAAACTCAAGTAAATAAGATTCTGAAGAATTTAGAAAGCAAAAAGAAGATAAAATCTGTGAAATCAGTTGCTGTAAGTATTAACATTATTATTCATTTCATTATCTTCGCATTTATTATCATTGTTATTATAACTGTTTTAATTTTTTTTATCTTAATAAACTAAGTTATAAAAATTTTGTCTTGTTGTAGGCATCAAAAAAGAAAGTGTACATGCTGTACGATTTAGAACCTGATCGCTCAGTAACGGGAGGTACCTGGTATAGTGATCAAGAATTTGAATCAGAGTTTGTGGATGTTCTGAATCAACAGTGTTTTCGCTACCTTCAGCAAGCTGTATGTCATTCAGTTATTTATTTTATTTATTTATTTAGATTTATTTATTTATTTATGTTTTCATTGTAAATTACTTAAAACTGTACTTTTTGCAGTTTAAAAAACTATTACAGTATAGGATCCGTTATCCAGAAAGCTTGGGACCTAGGATATTCTGCATAAGAGGTTTTTCCGTAATTCGGAACACTTTATTATATGTATAAAAATGGTACAAAATAATTTCATAAATAGCAGTGATAAACATGAATAATTTATATAAACACTTTACCTATATATTTGTTCATTTAATAAATTATTTCCGCAAAATAAAAAAACATTCTTAATCAGAATTTTAAACTATAAATAATAACAGTTATAATAAATGAAAAATAAATAAACATATATAAAATTTAATTTTGGACCTGAGAGTATAAAATCCTTTCATTTGGATTTTGCAAACATTTCTATGATTTTTTTTTTTTTTTTTTCTTAGACTTTTGTACAGCTTTTACAACTTTTGTACTAATTGTTCATAAATGTTTCAAATATTTTTAGCACATAATGCTAAATATTTTATGAAATGAATTCTAAAAATAATGGAAATTAATAAAAACTATTTAAAATTTAACAATTGGGACTTCATGCATGCAACCTGAGTTCAAGGATAAAATTCATCTGCTATTGGGCACTTTAAGAAGTACATGTTATTAATGTTTATCTATTAAAAAATACTATATAAAAATTCATTACCTAACCTAAATTTGCAAAATTTTCAGTAATTATTTGGACAATTTTGTGCTCACCATATTTTCCCAGAATAACACTGTAGCATTAAAGAAAGTAGGTTGTAAAACTATACTTCTGACCACTACTATTGTATAACTTTCATTTTTAAATTTTACGATAATTAAAAATTTTGGTAGTTGGCATTTTGCATTCTGGTTTTCGGAGCATTCTGGATAACAGGTTTCCAGATAACGGATCCTATACTGTATATAGTATGAAGTTTAATAATCTGGCATATTATGTATTTTTGTTGGTTTTAAATCCTTATTTTGTTTACATATTTCATCTCTAACATGATTATAAATTATAGATATTTGTATGTGTAAAAACAATAGCTTATAAAAATAACAGTAATAATGTTACCAATATTCAAATTTTATTGCCTGTAATTTAAATTTATAAACAATAATATGTATGTGTATCCTGCAGTTAGAATGTATAAAATTCTCTATGCTTCTGTGTATGTGTATTTCTATGTACTTCTTCTGTACTTCTATGTATAGTTTCTTTTTGGAAGATTATATCCTATATTTCTTAAAAAATAGAATTAATTTACCTATTTTTTGTTTCATTCAATTTAAGAGATAGTAATATAAAAATTAAACATACACAACTTATTAGTAAAAGGCAATTAAGCCTATTTAGTCTTTGCATGCTTTTATTTAATTTCATTTGTTGTCTGTCAGAATTAAATCTTGCAAGTGAATTTTAACCCATTTTGTATCATCCAATTGAGCCAAAATTTTATATATGTGTGTAACTTTGGTGACAATAAATACTCAAAAAGCAGCAGACTTTAAAGGGGTCCTGGGCCTCCAATTCCAGTTCAAAACTTGTTTTTGAATTTCAACCCACTTTATATTATCCAATTAAACTGAAATTTTGCATACACATGAACATGACAATATGCATTTAAGCAATAATGGGCTTGGGGTGGGGAGGGGAGGGGGGTATCTGGACCCTAAATTCCAATTTAAAATTTGTTGCATGTATTTCTTTAACATAATTGTTCTGTCTGGGTCAAATTTTATGTATAGTTGATGGTGATACATTATAAAAATTTCAGAGTCCTGTTTCATCAGGAGAAGGTTCTATGAAAAAATATATCTGCCTGTCTTGAATCTTGCAATTGCTTTTTAATTCACTTCCACTGAATCTGAGTTTTTAATATACTTTGGAATAAAAGTGTGTTTTTAAAAAAATTTAATTTAAATGGCTTTATTTATTTTGTATTTCTGTATTTGGTTTTCTTTTTAAATTGTATTTACATAGCCCTTATATTTTTTAACTCAAATCTATTTCAGAAATTCGCATCTGAAAAACTTCCTGAGCCAGTGTCTCAAAGAAATGCTTCTTTTAAATCATCTAAAGATGTATGTAATTTCATCAATGGTTTAAAAGTCAGTAAGGTAATATTTTTCTGATTTCAATTTCTTTCAATTAAAATAGTATGTCTCATTAATTAAATAAAGATATTTATTAAAAATCACATAAACATAAAAATTCCATGCTATTATCCTAGCATCTCATCAGTATGCACTACATCTGACAAACTACAACTTACAACTATATAAACAAAGAACTTAAAGTAGGATTACGATTTAGATGCTACTGTATATGATGCCATCTGAACTGTGACTTAAGCTTCAGATGATACTGTGCATGCATTTTTTAATGGAGCAGGTTTAATTTCTTTGTAAACCATCCTTCCAAGCAGTGGCGGATTTAAGGGGTGGGGGGTGGGGGGCTGAAGCCCTTCCCCCCCCCAAAAAAAAACACTGACATTCATAATTGAATATTGCAATTGTAAATTTTTTATTGGTCTAGAATAACACTTTAAAAAATCTTAGCCCCCCCCCCCCCCCCCAAAAAAAAAAAAAAAGTCAAGTTCTGGATCCGCCACTGCTTCCAAGAAAATATGAGAATGATAGTTACTAGAGCCTGAAATTAGAATTTTAATATTTTTGAAGTCAGCTACATGATGGTTAATGAGCCAAATGCATGGTTAACTAATTTTGATCCAAAATCACCATTTTTATAGGAACATTTGTGTTCTTTAATTCACTAGAATGCTCTGTCTCTCCAACATAGGTAATTTACAAATTTTACAAAGAATATAATATACAATACCAGTATGTTTGAGGGGGGTGGATAATAGATTTAAAATTAGAAATGAAGTTATGAATTTGATTTTGAAGATTAAATACAGAAGAATTGTTAGCAGTATTTTCAGAAACTCCTTTATAATATAGTGTACAAACAAAAGTTTCAAGATTTAAATTATGTAATACTTCTGAGAGAATTTTTAATACCTGTGTGCATTTAAAAAGATAGAAATATATATTATTAAATTAGGATTACAGTAGAACCTCGATTATCCGAAGTAATTGGGACCGAACCTACTTCGGATAATCGAGAATTCATCAATAATCATCTAGTTTAATATGTAGTATCGTCATTGAACTGTTATTATGACTATTTTAACTGTTTAATAAATTAAAATTATAAATGAAAAAAAATTTATTTCTGAAACAAAAACTTACAATGGTTTAAATGGAAGCTTGATCTGGTGTAAATTGGCCATCCTTTGCCGTGCAGCTCTATTCCGAAGTTTTCTTAAAAGCATGAGTTAAGAGGAATCATAAGTGACACAGTGACTCCTCCCCCTTTTCAAATTTTGCTGCAATGAAAATTTCTCTGTTCTTGAGATGACAAAAGAGGTTAGGTTCTTTGCACTTGCTTACAATCAGAGGGTGCAATAACATTCGTTTGTTCTGGGACTCGGCAATATGACCTTTCAAATTTCGAAATGGGGCGTGTTTTTGTTTAGAACAGGGATGTGAAAGTGGGGAAGAGTACACTCACACCGAGAATTGAGCTTGCGAGAAGGAATTCTATAAAAGGGAATTCCAAAATATTTATCTGCACTCGTAGTTTGGAAAAGACGGCTTGCATACAAAAAGAATGTCGGAAAAAAAAAAAACTTTAAAAATGCATGTTTGTTAAGAGAAAATTTTGTATGATAGTAGAAAGCGAAAAAAAAAAAAAAAAAGTGAAGAAGAAACCGACTTTGGTTAACGGAGAGTTTCGGTTAATCGAGGTTCTACTGTATTTATTTATTTGGGGGGGGGGGGGGGTGATTTATAGCTTTACTGCCTTTGTAAAAAAAAAAAAAAAATAGCAATATTTTTTTTATAAGACAATGATTAGTTTGTTTCTTTTTTGTAGGTTCAGTTAAGTCTTCAGGATATTGAAACAATATTAGATACACTCGTGTATGACGATAAAGTAGAAAAATGTATTGTTGGCGACACTTCTTCCAGTTCTTCATCAAATGTGGATAGATCACTCAATCTTTATCGTGCCATCAAGCCTTTGTATAATACAAGTGGATTAATGAAAGTGCCTTGTGGTGTATGTCCTGTAAGTACAAAATTTTTTTAATATTAATTAAGCTTTTTAGATTCTAAACATTTCTCTTTTTATCAGATTTCCCCTCCCCTCCGAATAATTTCCATTTCCTCCTTATTTTTTGCAGATCCTCATTTTGAACTTTTCTTTTCTGTATTTTTTTAATTTATTTCTAATATTATGAAAAATTTTAGTACAACAGGACTATTTCTAAAACATATAAAACACAGCACTTCACACATTAAAATCCAAGTCAAAAGACTTAAAAGTTTACAGTATAAAAACTAAAAAAGAACATCACGACGTTTCGTCCAAGCATTGTTGCTTGTGGACATCTTCAGGTTTAGTTCGCTTACTGCCAGCGTCTTGATCCTTTAATATATGTAGAATGGGTTGCCATACTTTCGCCAATTCTCCCATTCTACATATATTAAAGGATCAAGACGATGGCAGTAAGCGAACTAAACCTGAAGATGTCCACAAACAACAATGCTTGGACGAAACGTCGTGATGTTCTTTTTTAGCTTTTATACTGTAAACTTTTAAACTAAGTCTTTTGACTTGGATTTTAACGTGTGAAGTGCTGTGTTTTATATGTTTTATCAATTTGATCTATACACATGTTAAGACAATTGTTCAGGACTATTTCTTTCAATCTGCAATTTTGTAGTGTTCCACCTTGAATTTTATATTTCTTTTTATGTCAAAAAAAAAAGGGGGGGGGGAATGAACTTCCAAACTTTTTTTTTTTCTAATAATTACAATAAAATTTAGAAAAAATTGTGCTAAAGAAATGGAACAGCTTCAATATAGAACGATATATATTGTGTATTATTTATATATGTTGAAAAAAAAATTACAAGAATAATTGACTTACATGTATTTATTATGATTTTAGAAGAATATGACATCATTAGTTAAATAAGAAATTTTTTTGAAAATATGAATGATTAACATTTTAAAAAATACTGAAAATAAAGTTAAAATTTCTAAAATAATGAAGGCAATTTTTTAATAAATTAAAAGAAATGAAAATTTCTAAAAGTACACAAACTTTATGACATAAATTTGACTATTAAAAATTTATAAAAACTGTATAGATTCTATTATTTATAAACCAAAAATAAATAAATATCTTTCTTTTTATATCCCCAATTTTTGATATAATGGATTAAAAATCCAGATAGATGCAATGACAAAATTTCAGCTTTATATATTTAGATAAAAACAAACATGTTTGCATGTTCATTGAAGTTGGTAGATAAGGATTGGTAACGACACAAAAACAGCCTATTGAAACAAATAGTACGACCAATCATACTTAATAATAATAATAATAATAATCAACAAATAAATATTTCGAGTTTGATTATGAATATAATTACAAAGATTAATTATAACTCTTTAATGTTATTTCTGATTAGAAATTTCATGGTCTATTGGAGTTGTGCTATGAAAAATATTCTCACCTGTTATACCTGCATTTGCAGACACGGTGACCTTGCCAACAGATTTTATGTGAAAAATGCCGAGCTGGTTACCAGTCAGGGTAGCTCAGTGGCAGAGCATCTGTGCGTTAAACGGAGAGCCCGGGTTCAATTCCTGGCTCTGGTATTTTTCACATAGTTGATATAAAAAATCAGCCTTTGCACTCCAATCTTTTTAAAGGTATTTTATTATGTTTTAAAAAATGCAATTTCAAATACATTGCAAATAGTTGTTATCAATAATTCATAAAAGATATGTTTAGATTTTATTTTTTCTATGACAGATTAAATAAACGGTAATTAGCAAATACCTACATTTCTATGCGAAATATATTGTAGAATAATTCCTACATTATTAAATTGAGTTTCGAAATTTTCCTGCCAATATATTATAATGCATCCAATTTTTTCTTATGTATCAGGCCATGTAAATGAATAACTGATACCAACACTATTTTCAGTAGCCTATACAGAATCTCGATAACACTAATACAATTCCGTCATTTAATATCAATCTGTAGAATGCAGGCAGGGCGCTGAGGTAATTCTGTACTAATGTAGATTAAAAGTAAGTAGTATAAGTGCCACACTATATTATTTTTTAAACAGGGTTTAACCTGGCAAAAAAATTACTTTAGCATTTTAGCGAAAATAGGCAAGCACTATTTTAGCTTTTTCGAAAGTTAATTAATTCTTTGGATACCATTTATTTGTTATCCTCAGTTTTGTTTTCTATTCCTTTTGTTCATTGATGATTTTAACCAAGCATCCATATTTGTGACTTTAAAAATATGAATCAGGGAAACTATGTTTTGATTTTAACAATAGAAAAAGAGGTATTCATATCATATGTGTAAAATAAAAAAGCAATTTAAAAATTAAGTAAAGTGAGTGGTAGATAATCGTGAAATACTAGTGCTAAGAATGCTTCTATGAAGCAAATTCTGAATTCTGACATACTTTTAAATGTTTTTGCATTTAAATTCAATCATTGAAAATTAAAAATAAATCCAAATTACTATGTAAATAATGATTCCCAAAAATTTGTCCTTTTGTAGTTTTTGCCTAAAAATATTACAAAAAAAAAATCTGAGTTATTTATTATATAGAGATATTTTATACAGTTATCCAGTTTTAGCTTTTTAGCGAAATTCTGACCGACATGTTTTAGCAAAATATGATACCTTTTAGCAAAATGCTAAAAAAAACTAATGGCAGTTTAAACCCTGTTTTTAAATATTTGTATTGAACCAAATATAATCTGCTGCTCATTATAACTTATTTATGGAAGCTAATTGAGACCTTTTTTTATTAATTTAGGTTTATAATGAATGTTCTGAAAATGGAGCTATATCACCTTCAACATGTCCGTATATGAAAGAATGGCTCGAATTTTAATGTGTTAAAACTCATCATCAATTTCATGAAAGTTTCATCATCATCATGTTGATTTTAATTGTATATTTTTAAAACAGTTGTTTTTAAATATTAGTATTTATATTTTGTTTCATCATTAGAATTGATACATTCAAAAACATTCTAATGTATAAAGTCACATTCATTGTATTAAGATATTCATATCAATTGTTAATTTGTTTTTAATTCAAAACTGTTGTTAAAAAAAAATATATATATATATGTATGTATATATATATTCATAAAATATATTTAGTTGTAAATGAAATATTTTTTAAGTAAAAAATATATATGCGTAATAAATAAATAAAAAAAAAAGTGGTATAGTAATTTCTTTATTGATTTAACAGTTTTATTCTAAAATCTGCAATATTAACCCATTGACGCCGAACTTAATTTAAAGCATAAAAATAAGTAGACATCAATATTATGATAGCCTAAACACATAATTCCAATCCCATCATTACAGCAAGAGTTAATTACAGGGGTGATTGTGAATTCATGAAAAAATACCTGAAATTTTAGTCAGAAAATGTTTTTGAATGGGTAGGGGGAGGGAGGTACGATCTTCTCATTATTGAAAAATAGTAATTTTAATTAGGTTTAGCAGTCATATGAATTTGATATTTTAATCGTATTTTATGAATTTAACTAGCAGAAAAACTGGAATTCTGCCACTGAAAAGGGAAAAAAAAAAAAAAAATCTGAAATCAGGTAAATTACCTGAACACAATCACCCCTGTAATGGACAATTTGCACACATGGGGGATTTGAACAAAATCCTATTTTTCTGGTAGTTTTAGGCCCATAAATTTCAAAAAGTTTATTAAAAATGCAAAAAAAGTTCTCATTAATTTAAAAATTAACCAAAAATCGCATGACTTCAAAACACTGCCTGATGTCACACTTTATGATGCTTCATTGTTTACATTTTGTTAGCCTGGTTAGTAAGCAGCAATTCGTTTTAACTTTCGTAATTATCAATTGTTTATGCGATTTCTGAGCATTTCTTTTTCATTGTATAATCATTTAATATTATCATTTTCCATTATCATTGTTTTCAATATTTTCTTTTCATGGCGGTTGTCCAATGTTTTCGTTTAATAGGATCCTGTGGAACACTAAAGAATAACTTTTGAGAAGCTTTAACCGTTGTATTAGTGCAAAAGGGTACACTGCAATATTTATACTATGATTTTTTTTATTTCCGTCTTTATTACAACATACAACACCTATTTCACTGATTCAAGAAGCAAAGTAAAGCACAAAATCAACGATTACTTCCATTTGTTGTCATAAAGAGTGACGTCACGATATAGTATACTGCGTTTTCTCAATAGAGTAAATAGTGCAATGTTAAAATTGTTATAAATCAGTCATTAGATTTCAAATTAAGAAAATATATGTATTTTCTTACAGTTTCATGTTCTATGATATATGAATAAAATCAGAAAACGTGCAAATTATCTATTAATATCTTATATATAGGAATATAGACAAGGAACATTGAAAACATTGTAATTCACAGTGACTTTGTGAGATTGCCAATCATTAGCAAAAAAAAAAAGGGGGGGGGGGGGAAAGCAACGTATGTAAAAGATATTGAAAAATTCTATCTCTTTATAGGTTTTAGAATCTAATAAAGCATGTTTAAAATGAACATTGGCATTTATGCTGTGTATAGAGAAAGATTGGAAATTGCAATATTTCTGGCCAAAATCAGAAGATTTGAAATTTCTACATATTACTGTTCTGAAAATAATCTGCATACTAAAAAAAAAAAAAAAATCTGTGACGTACATCTCGCATCTCAAATTTTCAGCTATGGGGACGATTGATATCCGCGATTTTTTTATTAGAAAGCACCACAGAACTGGCTAACAGAACTTTTTAATTAGAAAGCACCACAGAACTGGCGTTTTAAAGTAATAATCACAAAACTTTGAATTTTATGGTGTTTATTCAAAGTTTTGTAGTTATTATGTCACGTCACACATATGTTAAATATTTATTAAAAAATTTAGTACATTTAAAATTCATGCTATTTTTCTCAACATTATTCCATTATAATAACAGGAGACTTGGCATTGGAATATTAAAACCCGAATAAACTACTACGTCAGAAACGCCAAAGAACGATTTTCTTTTTGCACTGAAGACAGTATGCTTAAGGCTACCAAAACAGCTGTATGCAACTCAAATATTTTTCTTTGTCGTTTCTGACGTAGTAGTTTATTCGGGTTTTAATTATTCCATTATGCTGTGGGCTGACTTAAATCCTTATTTTTTGTTGTATTTTATTTATTTATTCATTTATTTATTTTTTTAAGTTAATCTCTATTAACTTTTTAAATTTCTGTTAATTTGATTTCTTACATATCTGACAATTTTTCAAAAAAATTTTCTTTTAGTTTTTGAAATTTGCATGTCAGTATGTTTAACATTCATAAACTTTTCTACTATTAGATTTTTTTTTTTTTTTTTTTTTTTTAATGGGGGAAAAAAATACTTATAGACAATAGAGGTAAAGAAACTAATTAAAACATAATTAAAAAATTGTTCACGGGAATCAAAGATTGGATTAACTCTAAAATGTTTAATTTCAATGACTAGGAAAATTAATGCTTGAAACCTGGACAAACCTGGAAATTCTCTTATAAATATGAAGACAGCCTGCTACAATTTGTGTAATAAAAATATTTTATTTTGAAACAAAATAATGCACCAGCCAGTTAAGAGGACTTTATTTTTTAAAAAAGTAATAAAAAGTAAACTAACATACTGAAAAATAGACATGTGATTTGGAAAGTATTTGATTACATAACTAAAAATTCTTGAAAATGCTAGGCACTGCTGTACTTATTTGATCCATCATACAGAAATGTATTCGGGAATTTTCATTAAAAAAAAGTTGAAAAAAAAACAATAATTAATACTTTGATTTTTTCTTTTTTTTTAAGCAGATCAGTTTTTGTACACAAAACATCTGCATGAAACTGAAACTTGATAAAAATGCAGTATTCCTCAGTTATTAAAATTTGCTGACAGTAAAACTAATGCTGCAGAATAAGTAAACTTTTTACAACTAAGGGAGAGAAAAAATAAAAAAAAATACAAGTTCGTTTTTTGAATGTCGTAATTTGTCAGCTACTGTAATTGTTTAGTGGTTAAACGTTCATTAAAAAAATATAGGAAATTACCGATAAACACCAAATATATCCAGCAGTTTAAACTATTAACGTCTATTCCTTGCATGTGGATTCAAATTCAAATGGTAACTTCTATTGTGCTGCTCTAGTTGACATTTAGCTACACATCTCCAACTACAACGTGGGCATGAAAATGGCTTAATTTTATAATGACGCATTATATGATTCCTTACACGATCCTTAACAATACTGGAATATGAACATACATTGCAAGTAAATAAACGTTTTTCTTTTTCTTCTGGCAAATGTTTATATTGATGATTAAGATAACTTTCAATAGATGATGATGTCTCTTTGCACACAGGACACTCTACTTCAAGATTGGCTATAAAGAAGAGAAAAAAAAAAAAAAAAAAAAAACTTAAGATTCAGGAAATGCAGTTTTAAACTGGTTCCATCAAATACACCACATAGAAAATACACAAAAATATAATCAGATTTGCATAAAAATAAAAATAAAAGAAGAATAATGCTAAATATAATATTGTGTAAAGTGTATAATCATCATTTAAGAGTTGGCATAAGAAATCAATACTTAAAAGCGTACAATAGCTAACTTATGGATATGAAGGATTATTTTGCAGAGTAATTCTAATTAAATGTGGAGAAACATGGCTGACGTTTGGACTTTGGAGTTTATAAAAAATAAAAGACTATTGTAGAGTTCAATTAATTTATATTTAAAAATTTAAATCAAATATGTTCAAATTAAATTAAAATGTGAATGCATTCTAACCCTCCACCCCCTCTAGATACTAGCATTGAACCTTACAAAATCTATACTAATATATAAGGGAAAAATTTGTTCGTATGTGGAGAGTAATCACTGGAACTATTGAACTGGTTTAAAAAAAAAAAATTCACTAATCAAAAGCTACACTATCCCTGAGTGCTATAATTAATTTTGATAAAATATTTTTTTATTCAAAATTTCAGTATTTTAATTAAAATCCCCAAAAATGTCAAGAAAAAAAAATAAAAATAAAGTATTGTAACGAAAGTCTGTGAATTCATCAGGCTATAAATCCAGAGATTGTGAGTTTGAACCCCATCACAAGAAATTGTTTAAAAGTTTTTTTTTTTTTTTTTAATCTAAATTGTTTATTTCTCATTCATTTATTAAGTAATATGTTAATTAATCGGTTAATGTTATGTAACTTCTAGAATTTTCGAATTCCAGAATATTCTGTTCTAGAAAATTCATCAATTGTATATAAACCGATGTAAAATTCAGTTGAGTTGAAAAATAAAGTCTCGAGGTGAGCTTAATGTTCACTGTGTTATTTCGCTTTAATGTTTCTCTACAAACTATTATCTATGTCTAATCTATGTGACAATATAAAAAATCTAGCTGCCATTAGAAAACAAATTTTTAAGCATTCATTTTCTTTCTTTGACATGAAAGGAAATATATTTACATGTAAACAATAAAAATGACGTTATTATAGCTTCAAAAGCATTTCTTTTTCTAATATGATATGACTTAAAAAAAAATATTTGTAGATTTTCTAAATATTGACGTTTAAACATTATTATAACTAATTTTCAAAAAACATTTAATGTTTCAGATAAGTAAATTTTTAATCTAATTTCTTTTACATTAATTCTTATTATATATATTTTTTTTAATTGACTAATCACTAAAATATGTGATTTATTATTACCATGTTTTTATTAACTTCTATTCTTGTTTGTTTGTGCGTTTGTTTGTCCAGTACAAATCTTGCAATCTATTTTTAACTAACTTCCCTACTAACTAGACATTTGAAACTTTCACAGTAGCTCAGAACACAGTGACAACACAATACTTCGAAGTCAGATTTTCGAATAGTTTTCTTTTAATTAATTAAAATATGAAAATAATAAGCTCCTAATAGCGATAAAAATAGTCATTAAACTATTAGCTATAATTTAATTATTGCCAAAAAGAATTTACGAGTTCATTTTCTTTCGACATAAAAATAAATACATTTAATTAAACAGGAGCGTTAAAAAATTGTAAAAAGTTAAATTATGCATCTGGCAAAAAATTGACGTCATTATCACTTTAAAGATTTTCTACACATTGATAAAGTGCTAGTGTAGTTCATGTCATGATGCAAATATATGTTGTTCTGAAAGGATTAATATTTTATTTTTAAAACCAATTTTTTTTTATTATTATTATTCAAATGTCCCGTAACTCTTTAACCAATCACATTAGAACGTCCATCTTTGGAATATCGATAATAAGGATTTTCTCGCTAAAAAAAGTCGCCAAATTTGGCAAATCCATTACCTATAATAACAGGAGACTTGGCGTTGGAATATTAAAACTCGAATAAACGACTATGTCAGAAACGCCAAAGAAAAATATTGGAAATGCATACAGCTGTTTCGGCAGCTTTAAGCGTGCCTTCTTCAGTGCAAAAAGGATTCTGAATCTGCAGAAGTACTCGTATATATAGGAGAGGGGCCGAATTTAGTTCAACCAATAGAATTACGGGAAAGGGGAATAGAATTACGGGATTTTCAACCACCGTCTATTGAAAAAATTTTGCTGTCTCCCTTCCTCCCCATGCCCATTCATGTCACCCACCTAACCAAATAATGACTGCTTTCTATACTTTTGTAAACTGTGCCCTTAATATTTGTTCAAATCCTAGTTTATTAAAATCTGAAATTAAATACCTGAAAGCCATTGCAATTGACAGAGGTTATGACCCTTCCATTATAGAAAAAGCTATCCAAAAATTACAACTCCCTCGTATTTCGTCTTCTAAGTCAGTCTCTTCTAATATCAGTATTGTCTTACCCTATTTTCCTAAATCCAGTCAAACCATAGCTAAAATTCTCAAACAATATGATTTTAAAATAATATTTTCACCTTCCAATAAACTCACCTTTTCTCAGTTAAAAGATCCCATTGATACGCATAATTCTGGGGTATTTATAGTATTTCCTGTCAGTGTGGTTTATCATATATTGGCCAAACTAAACGCAGTCTTAAATTTCATCTAAAAGAACATATGAATTACGTCCGCAAACAAGAAACCAATAAATTGGCTATTTCTAAACATTGCTGGGAGGAAAATCATAATTTTAAATTTAATTCAGCTAAAATAATTTGCAGACCTAAATCCATTCATGAACTCTATTTCTTTGAAGCTTTTCATATTTATAAAAATTTTAAAAACCTTGTAAATTGTGATTTCGCTATTCCCTATTTGTCTGACAGTTGGAAATTTTATATTCAGTCCACATTTTCTTAAATTTTCTACTGTTTATACAGCTAACTTTAATAAATTCCTATTGGCCACTCTTCCCTCCTTTCCTGTAATTCTATTGGTTGAACTAAATTCGGCCCCTCTCCTATATATACGAGCACTTCTGCAGATTCAGAATCCTTTTTGCACTGAAGACGGCACGCTTAAAGCTGCCGAAACAGCTGTATGCATTTCCAATATTTTTCTTTGGCGTTTCTGACATAGTCGTTTATTTGAGTTTTAATAAATCCATTACCTGCCTATTGGAGCTTTTTAATGTATTTTAAAGGGAAAATTAAGCTATTTTAACACGAAAAAGGGCTGGAAATGCAGAAAATTGACATTTTATCAACTTACTAAGCCTCTTTAAAAGAATTTATACAAAAATAAATACAATTATTTACAATTTCATAACAATACGCATTGATAAAGTGCTAATGTAGTTAGTTCTATAGCTATGATTCAACAGAAAATTTAAAAACATGGTTTGTAAAAAGTTTTTTATCTTATAATTACTTTTATTTTATTTATTTATTCCATTTTGTTTTCTCGCCACTAATTTCCAATTAGGTGTTTGGCGCTTTGGTGATTAATACATATGCATATCAGCTTATTTTTTTGTTTTTAATTAATAAATAAATATATATTCTTTACATATCTACATCTATATAAATAAAGGGAAGTATCTGTCTGTGTATTTGTATGTTTGCACTCTTGTGCACAGATTGCTGATCGCAGAGCTACAAACTTGGTAGATGGGTATAGCTGGGATCATGTAGGGTGCACCTCCTCAAGATTTCATTGAATTTTGAATTTTTTAAATTAATTTTTTCGATTTTATCCAATGACTTTTCTGTTTCATTTTCAAAAATTTATTCTTTCATTTCAATCGTCTGTATATCTTAGCAACAGCTATTACACTATTTGTTTTTTATTTATTTAATACATTCATTCAGGCAAATTTTTTATTTTTTTTTATTTTTTTTTTTCATATTTATTGAAATCAAATGGTTAAACAGCAAATTATACTTCATTATTCAATATTTTAAATAATTTTAAGTTGTAAACATATTCAACAAATTGCCTTGTTTGCCAAATAGCATGATTTTTTTCAATTTTACTTTCAATATTTATTAACTTGATTTTTACATGTTCACTTTCTTCCGACATAAAAATAAATACATCGTTGCTTTCTTTATTCGATTCTATTTCTTAAAACAATTTTAAAAGATGCCACACGCACCACATAAACTTTAAATTTTACATCTACTTTTTAAGATAGCATGCGATCATGTTTTACATAAAAATTAAATTCATTTTTTTACTTATTTTTATTTCATTTTGCACGCACGCTTTTTATTTCCTAATTCAAAATTATTTTTTAAAAACTTTTTCGATAGTGTTAGTTTTGATACTGATTATTATTAATTTTCTTTTCTTTCCAAAAAAAATTATTTTGATGAAATTCTGGCAAAAGCAGAATTTAGTTTAGAACGGAGAACTATTAGTTTTTTTTTTTTTTTTTTTTTTTTTTCCCAATTATTTAATTATATTTTCGGTAAATTTTAGATTTCGATAAATGTGCAACTATCGAAAAATGACACCGAAAAAATCTCGGATTGAGAAATAGTCCTCAGTCCTTAAAAAAAAAAAATTGATCAAATCAAAACTTCTGTAAAACAGTTTTGATTTAGGTTCAGTTGAATTAATAATGGATTTTTTTTTTTTTTTTTATGAAAAATCACTTCAAAACATCACATCTAATTTGAAAATATATAAATATTAAATTATTTCTTTATTTTTTAAAATAAAAAGAATTTGTGACCTAAATTTCCAACTTGTAAAATTCCCTCCATGCCTATTATATATTCCCTAATTAAAATAATGCTTAGATTTTTGGAGTAGATTATATTGTGATAATTAGAAGATAAAAAATATGTAGTATGTGAAATGAATAGAAAAGAAATCTTGTAATAAAAATAAACCTATGCAAGCACCAAAATATAGTTTGTGTACAGGTAACTCCCCTGAGGAACACGATTAATTAGCAGAGCCCGCTCTAACGTTTTTGCCGCTGTAGGCAAACCACAAAAGTGCCGCCGCCCCCCCCCCCCCTCACAAGCTTTAAAAACTTTCAAACTAACAAAAATGTACATTTATATATATATATATATATATATATATAATCGTAAAAACTTTCTAATAGAATAAGTAAGATCTAAGTAAATAGAACTCATATAATATATACTACTATTTCTTTTTTTTTTTTTTTTTTTTTTCTTTTTTGAGTTAGAAACACAAAATCTTTGGAACTAATACTAGTACAGACAATATTTTCTAAACAGCAAAGGATAAAGAATGCTAACACAATATACAAAATTTAAACCTGAATAAAATAATCTCTTTCAAACCTTTTTTTCTGAAAATCTCGAATAACTTCTTGTATATCTAATTTGTTACTCAATTCATGTTCAATAGCCAACATTGCCAACATTCAGTCAATTTTGACTAGACATGGTTTTAAAGTATTTTTTTTTTTTTAATCATTTTTAGTTTAGAAAATGATCTTTCTCCGTTAGCAAAAGTTATGGGCAAGGTTAACAAAATTTTTAAAGCAATGCTTAAATTCGGCCCAATGTTAAGGAAGGTAATGAATTTAAGAACGTCAACTGGACATTCTTTTTTTTTCAAAAGGGAAGAAAATAAAGTATATTTTTCCAGCCAGTTTTAAAATGTTAAGATCAGAGGAATCACCATCTGTTGAGTCATTTCCCAGATCTTTACAGCGTGGTAGTAATTCATTTTTGCATGTGTCTTTAAGTTTGTGGACATTGCATAAAATTCAAAAGAATGATTATGAATATTCAATAAATTTAATCTGCAACTTCAGTGCACTGATCGTCTGATCTCTGAAAAGAAGAAAAAAAAATCTATTTTATATTTCTATTTTGAATTTTCTATAGATTCGTCTACACTTTCATAAGAAAAATTTCATTTTTAAGATTGAACATGATGTAGTCAATTCAAATTTTTTTTTTTTCTACGTCTATTACATTAGCTAATTTTTCAGCTTCTAAGATAAAGTTTTCAAAGGATTCAACTGATCTTATTTCTAAAAAAAAAAAAAAAGAGCTATTTAATAAATCAATGGCTTGGTATAAATCAAAAACTTTTGTTTCACGTAGCTTACTTAATCGGATTAAAATGATTCAAAATTTTGTATCAAATGATGATCAAACATAAAAAACTTTAATTGTTTTATTATACAGTCGCAGCAAAGTTATTGAAGCACACATCCACATTTTTCTTATATTATATATATATATATATTTAGTTTGATCGCTTCTTTTTATCATCAACTTACTTTTTTATAAACAGTATAAGACTAAGATCATCACTCGACAAACATTTACTTAATAAAACAGTATTATGTGCGCATCTTTTAAGTAAGAATTATTGCTAGTGCTTCAATAATTTTACTGCCGACTGTAATCAATAAACAACTGCCTCTTTTTTAATCATACTATCTATCTATACATTTTTATAAATGCTTAATAAAGCATCATGAATATTTTCTAATTTAAGAAATAAAGATATTAGGGAATCTATACAACTTTTCCAACTACGCAGTGATTCATTAACTATTGGGTTGTTCGATAAATAATGTCGTTTTTTAAAACCTTCGCTTCTAAAAACCAAGGCTTCTTCGATCGTGGAATTTTTCAACTTACCGAAAGATGGCAAAAGGTCATCCAACAAAATGACATACTTGCCAACCATCTCATTATGAACCGTACAATTTTTAGTACCCGCCTTTTTTTTCCCACCAATAATTTTTTAGAGTAATTTTAGTCTTATTTAATCGTAACAACATTTGGAGAGAATAACTCTAAAAATATAGTGGTGTGAGAAAAGGGGTGTTTTTTCAGGGGGCGTTAACAATTGTACGGTTATTAATGGGATGGTTGGCAAGTATGAAATGGTCAATATATCATTGATTAATGTTTGTTGTTAATATAAATAAATTCACTTTGGATGTCGGGAATTCCCGTTCATTCTTCTGCTTTGAGAACAAATGACTTTCCAGACAGACTGGCGCGTGCCTCTTTTTCATGATTGTGCAACTCTTTCTATTCGAAATGAGAAGTATTCGAGAAAGGTGCTTTTTAGAATCAGAATCAGAACAGAACAGGACCTTGAATAGAGAAGGGGCTACGTGTAGATCGCTTTTGTTTTCAGACGCCCCGGTCCTAGAAAAGTACTATTAAAACTTTTAGAACTTAAAAACTAAGAAAGAACATTTTATCAGAATTAATTAGAATTTAAGAACTTTAATGTTAAGAAACAATTTAATATTTAATTGTAAATACTGTAGATAATTTTTGTTTATGTTTCATTTTACGTGTATGCTAACAAAGCATTAAATTTCGTTTTCTCATCTAAGCAGTGCTAGTTTCATAAAGTTTCTTTAATGGATAATAGCTGCCACCTACCACATCCGGACCTTTGTGATAGAAGCTTTCAGGTGAGACCCATCCATATTTTATTATTTAAGAAGTGAATATTATTTAGAAGAATTATATTTTTATTAGAAAATTTAAGAATGTAAGAAAAGTTAAGATGAAAAATATGCTGTATCGGGTCTGTAAGAAGAATAATTAAGTTTTAGATCAGAAGATCTGGTACAACAATATTGGAAAACATGAAAAAAAAACGACATTATTTATCGAACAACCCAATACTCAGTTTAATAAATGGCTGCGGCAATGTACGTGAAATGCTCTGGAATTTAAAGTTTTAATCCTTGATTGTGCTCCGAATTTGTCGCCTCTCATATCTGAGCTATTTTCATTACCTAGACCTCTCATATTTTATAATTTTAACCCAATTTTTTTCTAACTGTTTTAATAAAACTTTAGGCAGTTCCTTACCAGTAGATCTTTCAACAGGAAGAAAACCTTAAAAATGTTCATTGAATTTGCATTAAAATTCTTATTGGCCAATGGAAAAATACCTTAATCAAAAATTTATCGCCCCCCCCCCCCATCCAATGAATTTAATGAACGTTATTGCATAAATAAAGCATTGTTTTAAATCTGACATCACTGTTGCCACTTCAAACTCAAATTTTGCCGTGTTTTTACGGACAACTCAAAATGTCCCTATCTTATGGCTGAGGATGTCTTAGGACGTTCTTTTCTTTCATACTTAGGATATACTGATAATGTCCTGGGGAGAAAGGGTACCTCCAAATAGTTCCTACAGCATGCTGAAGAACACTGCTAAAAGTCCCTACAATTGGCAAATTTTGACTTTCTTAAATTAGAAAGCAAAAAGAGCTTGTTAAATCAGCGAGTGTGCATTTCTCCCTTCGCTTTGCGGCTGCATAAATAATAACTGTACATACTGTACAGAACTTACAAGTTTGTCTATTCTTGTCTGCATTTCAGATTATAGGAATGGGCAGAGAAGCCTGTAAATACTTGTTGTATTTATTTACTTCTTTTTCTTTTCTATTTATTTATTTTCTGCATTCAATAATCGAAGTATTTTATTTATTTTTTGTTGTTCATCTGGTTTTGCCGCCCCTAAATTTTGCCGCCGTCAGCAGTTGCCTACCTTGCCTACCGCCTAGAGCCGGCCCTGTTAATTAGCTCAGTGTTCTTTGAAACTGTTTTGTTCGAGAGGACAAAAATATGAGATTCCGTTTCAAGTGTGAAAATTTAAAAAAAAGGTATGTTTAATAATTTTTTTGTTAAATATAAAACTAAAAAAAAAAATTATTTTCTGAATTAATATTGGTAAGCACTTCTAAGAAATCTTATATGTATTGATGATTATTCTCTTATTTTTTCTTCATTCTTTTTTACTGTACGAATAATAGCCTCATTCAAGTTCTCTACACCCTTGTGCAAATTAATTGAAACAAACTCGTAAAATTGTTAAAACTAAGAAGAAATGCTATTTTATTTAAATTTATAGTACATAATATGATCCCCAAGACTCTTTATTAACATTTGGACACGATTTGGTATGGATTCTATCAGTTTTTGACAATCGTTTATAACAGTTGTGTCCTTGCACCACACATGAATTAGCGCTGTGGTTAGCTTTTCCATAATTGTACAGTCCATATTTAATAGGCGATTCTTGCATATAGACCAGAAATTCTCCATTTGGTTGATATTAGGAGAGTTCCCAGTCCATTCCAGTGTCTCAATTTGGTTCTCAGACATGAATTTCTTCACCATTTTGGACGTATGGCACGGGCCAAAATCCTGATGAAAAATCCCCGTTCTATTAGGGTATTGTTTCTTCAATTCTGGAACAACTTTTTTATGCAAAATAGAAACATATTTCTCAGAACGCATCATACCGTCAACAGGCTTCAAAGAACTAACCCCACTGTAACCGAAACAACCCCAAAACATCTTCTTTTGAGGGTGATTATCATACTGGTTGATGTGTCAATCCCGAATTATTTCACCGGGCGATGTCTACACGTTTTGAGTTCGCTGGCCTTAGACAAAAAAATGGCTTTCGTCGCTAAATAGCACTTTCCTCTAATTTTTGAAAGTCGAATTCTTATATTCAACGCCCACAAGTACGACCTTTTCTTCATTGGTTAGGTCAGAAGCTGTTTCTTCATAGACTGATAGGCTGGCCGACCGGCTGCAAGAAGTTGCCTCCAAACAGTAGATGAGCTAATATTTATTCCATGCTCTTTTAAATCCTATTAACAGGGCATTTAGTGTGGTCCCTAAAGTCCCTAAAAGTCCCTTAATTTATTTTAGGTCCCTAAAAGTCCTTTTTTTGGCAAAATGGTCCCTAAGTCCCTTTTTTTATCTTTGCCTATCAAAAATCTTAAGATTTTTTAGGTATGCCGGGAAAACAACAACATTCAAATGCGATGAAATTGCTTAGGCACATACTTTATATTATCTACAGAATACTGAAATGACTAACTTTTGGCAGCCAGTTATCTGATGTGTAACAGGGACACTAATATTCATAGATAATTCAGCAAATGGGCCATGGGAGAAGGAAAGGCTAAGATTAAAACAGGTCATTGTGCTAACTGTCCTCTCACCATTGCATAGCGCTATACCACAGTTAGTTGTACTGCATGCATTAGGTCAGAAGCTCGATTTTTTTCAGTTCAGTAATGAGCCCAGTTACAAATTCAACTCTGATGACTAGCAAAGATATGTATATCTTTAGGTTAAAAAAAATTTTGCAGTACCCAGGGATTGATCCAAGCAAAAATTGGGACCCTTTTGCTGCCCCTTTTCAAATTTCTAAAATGAGTCCCTTTACAAAATTCAAATCTGTAAAATAGGCCCCTTCACGAAATTTAGATTTATAAAAAAATCCCTTTCATAAGATTTTGTTTTGTAAAAATGATAATTGTGTAAAATTTTTCCATGTTTCCAGTATTAATTTTAATGAGTATCTATATTTGGTTCAGTGAAATGCTATTAACTTGATATTAAACATCAGATAGAGTAACTGCTAAAATGAAAGGTTTCATACAGTAATTTTTTTCGCAAAAATAATCAAAATGTCACAAAAATAAATAAAAATTTCACAAAAATTATTTGTTTTTCGCAAAAATTGGCTCCAAAAATTAAAACGTGTCAACCGCTGATACCGTAACATTACTACTTTGCTTTGGCCTGGTAATAAATAGTTTAGATTTAAATCTGAATGGAAATCTGGTACCTTTAACGCAGTTACAGGAGCACGTATCAAACTTTGGTACAATGACTTCTTAATACTAAATGAACATATCCAAAAATTATCTCAATGCCCAATTGTTGTGCAGTCATCAAGGCCAGGGGTGGCCCCATAAAGTGTTAATGGCATAGGATTTCCACTACGGTCGCATTTTTCACAAAATGCATGTATACAGAATGCGAAAATTAAACAAGAAATTTTTGCTTTTTTTGCTGAAGCATTTTATTAAACTGTTAAAAAAAAAAAAAAAAAAATGTTAAATTTTTAACACAGAATAAAAAGGAACAAGAACAGAAAATCGTGTGGTACGCATTAATTATTAGCATTTTCTAATTGTACATACTTGTTGTGTCTTCAGTATTCTTTATCTACGTTATCACACAATGAAAAGGCAGACAGGTAAACTATATCACTCTTAGAAAGTGTTAAAAATGCTTAATACAAATGGAAATGTAGCCATTAATTTCAAATTGCAGCTCTTAATGTATCTAAATATTTTAGTGTTGGCCTGTAAATCTGAAGATTAAACATATTCTATACAAAACATTATTTTATCATATTCACATAAATGTCAACTTCTTTATGATTTTTGCAGTGGATAGTTGTTAAAATGTGATTTATAAAAATGGCTATTCTAAAAAGTAATGTATTGGCCTTTTTTTGTGGAGATGTCCCTGTATACAAACCAAGTTGTGCAGGACTCATTAATGCTATTTTAAATAGACAACATTACATAATGAACTTGAATAACCAGAGGTTAATCCAGAACAAATTTAGTGCCGCCTTGAGGCACTTTCACAAAATCAACTTTTGGCAATGAGGTACCTTCACAAAATCAACTTTCAGCAAAGAGGTACCTTCACAAAATCAACTTTCAGAAAAGAGGCACCTTCACAAAGTCAATTCTTAGCGATATAGTGGCACAGTGAAGAACATTTTTATAAGCTTCGCTGCATCGAACACATAAAAATACCCTTTGCTTGAATATTTATTGGAGACAATGGTAAATATCTATATAAACACTTTCTTATCTTACACATAAGAAAATTACTCGCTTACATATATATTTATTTTACAACTGCTCCATTTTATTTTTTAAATGTGATTTAAAATTTAAAAAAAGGAACTTTTGTACATTTCTGTTATTTCTTCTGAAGCATTAGGGATTTTCACAAACTTACTTGACTTTTTCACAAATTATTTTGTAAATTTACAAATGGGGTACCATTTTTAAAAAGCTGGATTAAACCCTGATAACATATATCATTTTTAAGAAATCTGAAAATATTGACGAACACTAAAGTCGAGCAGATAGACATAGACAAACAGACAGCTGGTCAGACAAATACATTATTTCAAATCTTATTTATACTTAAAAATTTTTAGAAAGTGTTAAAAATGCTTGAGGTAACAAAAATGTAATTGCAGCAAATTTTCAAAAATAGTCCTTAATGTAACTGAATATTTTTATAGTCCCTTTAAATTTTATTGCTATTCGTACTACATTCTGTAGAAAACATTCTTTTGTACATATAACATATTTCAATTTCATTAAGATTTGGGCCAAGTGGTAGTGTGTGTATGTATGGTTTATAGAAATACTTCTCATAGAATGAATGCTTTGGCATATTTTCAAGTGTTCTTGTACACAAATCATTGGTGGTATTTACTCTATTTTCAATGGGAAACATCTGATAGTGAACATGAATAACATATTTTAACTTCATTAAGATTTGTGTAAAGTATATTAAAATCAGGTTTATACTGCATACCTTTCATAGAATGCAATGCTTTGAAATACTTTTGAGTGTCCCTGTACACAAACCAGTAGAGGTATTTACTCCCTTTTTAATAGGGAATATAGGATAGTGAACTTGAATAACACATATCAGTTTCAAGAAATTCCATGAATATTTACGGGAAATAGAATATGGACAGACAGACAAACTGAAGTCATTAACACTTTTCAATCTTATTGGAAAGTGTTAAAAAACACTGATATACATTACATTGTTTTACTAATGTATGATCATTGTATGAAATGATGGGCATATTATGCATAGTTCTTCAAGAAGTATAAAAGATTTTATTTATATCACATCCTATGGGGACTAATTTTCTTAAAACAAATTAAGTTATTTAAAAGTATGAAGTGAAACTAATATATATTTCAGAATGTTCCTACAGAATTACCGAAATTGCATGTTCACTATTTATTTTCTTTTACAGGGATGCCTAAAAATTTCAGATAGATTACTTGTATGTTTATTGACGGAGATATGAATTTGGGAATTAAAACATACTGACATCATGTTCACTTTTATTTATTTACTAAAATATTCAGCAGTTCAAATTTGTTTAAACATCCAATAACTATACTAAATGTTCAAAAAGTTCATGGAAGCCACTTCAGATTTTTTTAAAGATGTCATTATGAAATTTAAAACTTAGTTTAGATAAGAAAGATGTAACATAAAGAGACATCTATAATAGCATACGAACAGGTATCATAAGCCTAATAGTATTGTAGCATTTTGCTTAAGACGGTTTTTTGATTTTAGCTTTTTCAGTAAAAAAAAAATTATGAACTCAGGTTAAACCCTGTAGTGGCAGCCGATGTTGGTATGATTCTTATTTTTCACTTGTAGCTTTAAATTCAATTATTTATTTGGCTAATATCCAACTTTGTTAGCAACACAGAATGAAGTGGGCTCGTACCTTTTCATCAAAATGTCATGATTATTATTTTTTTTTTTTTTTTTTTTTTTGTGTCACATCATGAAATGCATTACATGTTTTGTCTGCCGTTCAAACTTTTATAGACATATACTTTTTTCTGTTATTTGCAGCAGTTCATGACAGTTGCATATAGCATAGTTACTGCAAAACTTAGACTGCACCTGCAGCATATTGTGCAATTTTTTCTTTGCACATCTTAGTTCAATTTGCCCTGTTGTGCAAAAAATGACCTTAGAGCTAAATTCTTTTAATAGTTAGTATGGTTTTGCTTAGGTTGTTTACAACAAACCACACCAGTGGCTGAAAGGTTCTCTTCTGAAACCTAGTTGATAAAAAATGTCAGATTTGGGTTACACTTGTGGGCCTTGCCTAGCTATTTGAAAATTTGGTTTGCACTGAAACTCGCATGAATACAGGCTTAAATCCCTTAAAGAGATCCCCTTGGAGGGCAAAACACTCTAGGCACCTTGAGTAGGTAATAGACTGTTCCTCTTGTTGACCCTCCCACACACTTGGGACAACAAATTTTGAAGACAATAAATTGATTGGAAAATATGTATATTCTATTTGCCAAAGATAGCTTTAAATGTAAAATCTGAAACTTTTCATTTTGCATCATAAAGAGCAGTAAAAGTGAGCGCTCATCATAGAAATTATTGGAGGACCAAGAGTCTCATAGCTCATATAACTCAATGCCTGTATCTTAAGGTATTCAACAAAACCAAAAGAGTATGAATTCTTTTGACACTGGCTGTGTATATTTTTAAATTATTTGATTTTTGGCATTACACTTGGCTTATACATGGTAGGGTAGGGGATCATAAAAGAACGCGTATATCTGTATATTACTGATATTTAAGCATAAAATAAATAGGTCCCTAAAGTCCCTTTTTTTTTCAATTTTGGTCCCTAAAGTCCCTTTATTTTTGAGAGAGTTGTGCTAAATGCCCTGTATTAAGTGCAACACTAGTCTTTTGAGGGTATTTTTTTACTTTGTATGAGTAGAAAAGAGACATCTCTTGGTGTTGTTTTCTTTTTTCGGTTAAATTTTACTCTCCGCTTTGGAGATATGGATCCTGTTTCTTTATTTTTTATTTATGATACGGCTCACAGTTGCAATACTTATGCCAACTATCTTCGAAATCTCTTTATAAGTCTTTGGAGTATGTTTGGAGAGAGTAACAATCTTTGCAAGCTTTCGTGGCATTACATCCATCTCTAAAGATAGTGGACTCTCAACTGATGTGATCATAGCTGGAGCTTTCATCAACAGAAGTTTCTGCCCATGCGCTCGACGAGCCCCTCTATTTGGTGGAAATTGTTTCTAGGGAAAGGATTTATTCATCCCACCCATATTTTAACACATTTTAGTATGATTATAAAAGAATAATGGGAATGGATTTAAAATTCACGAAAAAAGTAGTTTGTTTCAATTAATTTGCACAAGGGTGTATCTTTGCAACAACTGATAATTTTCCTCTTTTCTTTAGTCGGTCCAAAATTTGTACTTTAGTTTCAAGTGAAATTGTACACCTTTTTCAAACTACCTTTTGTTTTTACATTATGTAAATTAAAGATTTAAAAAAAAAAAAAAAAAAAAAAAAAAAAAACTAGAAATTAATTGATCAAACATTTATAAAACAAACTTGGTTGAAAATATTAAAAATTCAAAACTCAAGATCTCTTGCACTTTATACTCAGGGGAGGATTTAGGCTTAGGCCCAAGAGGTCTGGGCTTAGGGGTGCCGCTGTTTCAGGGGCGCCAAATTTTTACAAGTTATTAAAATTTGAATGGTGGAAGTGAAGGTGATTAAAGTTTGAAAAATGACTAGAATTTGAAAAGGAAATCTGATATAAAAGATAATTAAAATTGAAAATTATCATCGTTTTATCGACTATAAAAAGCGAGGTAAAATTTATAAATTTATTAAATTATGAAAAAGGATTAGTTTTAGTATATACAAATTCAAATATAAAAAGCAACTGGAATTCAAAACCGATTAGGTTTTCTATCGTCAGTACAAACAAATTTGAAAGATCCTTACTACGACTCAAACATGTTTTTATTTTATAAGTCGAATTACTTTTTAAAAATAATTATGTAATGATTTAAATAGAAATTAACAAACAGAAAGCTGCAAAGTTAATATTATGAAGCATAGCAGCATGTGTATTTATGAAACATAATAATTTCCATATTATTTATTGAAAATATAAACGTAACATTTGTCTGTTTGTTAGTAATTAAATAAAAAATTTTAATTCTGTGTGTTTAATCACAGATTCAAAGGAGAAATGAAATAATATAATCTTTTTCATGATTTCACTAAATTAAATTACTTTTTAAATATAAGTTAATTATCATATGAAATTTTCACAGTGATTGGTGTATCAAAGAATAATATAGCTTTCCTTGGTTTTATTATATTTATTGTTATAATTACAATGTATATTCATAATATTTCAAAATAAAAGAGTTCAAACTTCCACCTATTTATACAAAAAATTATTATTAACAAGCATTTCCCTTATTTTTCACAAAGTAATATAATGGGTAAAAGTAAACAAAATGTAATTTCAAAGAAATATCTCAACGAAATTTGAATTGCATACTTACATATATACATTTGTAAGTAATGTGCATATAATGTGTATTTTTATTTCAATTAAAATGGAATGGAAATGAGAATTTATAGACATGAATTTTTCAAATTTCGCAATAAAAGTTATAATTCCCTTATAATTCTGAACAATTCTGCCATATTTTAAAAATGATTACTTAAAATTTACATTAAAAGCTGCTAAAAACCATTTTTAAAATCAACTTAAGCTTCATCTTAAGCATGTATAAGGTGATTTTAAAAATGGTTTTTAGTAGCTTTTAATGTAAGTTTTGCCTTTGATCATAACTCTCTATTTTATCAAACAAAAGACATATTTGGAAATAATTTTACATCAAATAATATACATGTACTCTCTCAAGGAAAACTGGCACACTGCCAGCCATCTCAACACTATAAATGAAACATGCGCACTGGCTCCTCAATATTCAGTACTTCTATAAATTCCTTGTGTATTCATGTAATGCTTGCAAATAATGTTGTAGTGATACTGATGAGGAAACCTGGACGGGTTTCGAAACGTCTAAATTTTAAATGTATATATTGTTTTTTAAATGTATTTTAACTAAAGTTTGTCTCGTAAATAAAACAGTTTTTGTTTTTAATATATATATAATTGAGACAGTTTGATGCCCAGGAGTGGAATTACATCTGATGTTCTGCAACATGACATCAAAATTTGCAAATGCTCTGCAGGTATTTTGTCCAAATTTGTCAGACCACAGTAAAATGCGAAATAAGCATAAAAATAATACTTGTTAGTGAAATATTTATTTCACATTTTTTATAAAACATGATAATCAAAATTTTATAATCTAAAACTGAGGAATACGTTCAGAATTTGCAATTTTGTCAATTGACTTTTGGCATTAATATTGCCACAAAGTCAGCTTTCTTCGAAGCCGTCGTGGCGTAGAGGTATGTCTTTGGACTGTCACCCAGACGGCCTCGGTTCGATTCCAGCCGGGGACATGTAAATTTAAAGACTCTAAATAATTGTTTCAAAAGTCTTATAATTATCTTTGCATATTTAATTTCCTATTCTAGCAGTTTCTAGAATATTCTAATTTATGTTAATCTTGTATTCTGGAATACTGGAATATTCGAATATTGTATATAAGCAACTTGTTCCTCAGTTTGAGGATGTTCTCAGCCGAGTGTAGCTGTATCATAAGTTTGTTCTGCTAATAAACTATGTTTGTTACTTCACTTCGAGTGTTCTCTTTGGTTCTTCACGACATCTACATGACATTGTTAGTGGAGGCGCCGGGTACTAAACTTTGCAAACGTGGATAACAGTGGTGATCTTCGCAGAAGTCTCCGTTTAAGAGGACAATCTCCCGAATACGGACTTTATTTTCCAGACAGCAAAAAGAAAACAAAAATGCCAGAAGATACCAAATTGTCAGAAGAGACCAAGCCCATCGTATTGACTCCTACCTACCAGCAGCAAAGGAGCCCATCGACCTTCCGAGGAGTGCCTGGAGAAGATCCTCTGAAATGGCTTAAAGAATACGATCGAGTGGCTAAATTTAACAAGTGGGATGACATGATGTGCTTAGCCTAAGTTTATTTCTTCCTAGATGGTACGGCAAAACAGTGGTACGTAAACAATGAAGATACTCTAAATTCCTGGGAGGTGTTCAAGAAAGAATTAAGCGGACTTTTCGGCGACCGACAAAAGTACACCAGGAAGGCGGAGGAGCAATTGAAGTACAGAGACCAGCGGTTAGGAGAGAGTACGCAGTCCTATATACAGAGTGTCTTAGGTCTGTACCAGGAAATTAATCCTTCAATGACCGAAGACGAAAAAGTGTCTCACCGAATGAAAGGCATTGCGGAGGACATTTATCAAACCCTGTTGACGAAAGAAATCAGCACTACAACGGATTTTATTAAATGGTGCAACTACATTGAGGACATGAAGCAGAAGAGGGTTGGCCGACGAAGATTTGAGAGGCTTCCAAACGTCGTACCAGTGGCAGCCATGGAAGAGGAACCAGATTTGGTCTCGCTTATCCGCCAAATTGTACAGGAGGAAGTCCATCGACTGATCAACCAGACGAAAGAACCTTCAGAGCCATGCTCGCAATTCCTAGAAGAAATAGTCCAAGATGAAGTTCAAAGTGTCCTAGCCCCCGTTTCATCAACACCGGCCAAAACACCCCGTCGACCAACATATGCCACTGTAACCAGAGAATCCAGAGTTCCTTTCCAGAGATCACCCACGCATCCAAGAAAAACTGACCTCTGGAGAACTGCTGACAACAGACCAGTCTGCTTCCACTGTGGACGTCCTGGACATGTTGTGTGCTATTGCAGAGAAAGAAAAGCTATTTTCGACAGCTATCGACGTCACTGACAGAACCCTGAAGAAATTGACACAGAAGATGAACTTCGCCGACCAATCTTCACTCGCCGTTCATCTCCTAGTCCAACTAGAGGCCAATCTCCAACACGCTGTTTCAGATCACCGTCGCCATATCGTCGATCTCCAAGCCACAATAATGAGGAAAACTAAACGGAGCGACCTTCCAAAGAGGTGAGGCCGCATGTAATCAAAATCCTCCGTCGGCCGCAAAGATGACTGGTAACCAACTAGACAGAATCGTGGATAAAAAGCCGATACGAGCCCTAGTGGATTCTGGAGCCTCATTTTCTGTCGTCTCCGATAAGTATCGTCGATCCCTAAAAAAGGTTCTGTTTTCTGAAGCCAAGAATGTTATGCTGAAAGTCGCCGATGGAAATTTTGTCCGGCCGATGGGAAAATGTGTTTTACGTGTTCACATAAATAGCAGAGAGCGGCCATTTGAATTCATTATTTTGCCGCATTGTAGTCATGACATAATCCTTGGATGGGACTTTTTGGAAGCTTCTAAAGCCGTGATAGACTGTGGACAAAGTGAACTATTTTTAGAAGACGTTTGTCAAGACCTCGCAGCGATGGACACCTGGAAGTTGTACGCCACAAGAGACTACACTCTTAAGCCCCAATCTTTAACTAAAATAGCAGTTTCAGGATGCCAAATACGAAGAGAGGTAAATGTAGTCATAGACGGCAGTAAAAATCTGCTCTTCGAGAAGAATTTTGCTATGTACCATCCATGTTAACCTTATACCATAACGGGCAAAGTGAAATCTGGGTCGCCAACCTCCAGTCCAGGAACCAAGTAATTCCTAAAGGAATGTGCCTAGGCCTAGCCGAACCCTTGAATGAAGGACATTTATGTGCGATTGCCGACACGACGGATGGCCTGAATACACGAGACACGTCAAATTCCCCGATGGACTGCTCTCGAATGATGTCCCCTGAGTTGAACAACGAACAAAGAACCAAGCTAGCGAAACTGCTTCGAAAGTTTTCTGGAATCTTCGAGAAGACTGACAAGTCGACAACCTCACGGACGAATGTGAAACACAGGATTTATACAGGTGATCATGCTCCAATCAGCCAACGAGCCTACCGCGTATCACCGACCGAAAGACGCGTCATTCGTGAAGAAGTTCAGAAAATGCTTGATAAAGGTATCATCCAGCCATCTGAAAGCCCCTGGTCTTCACCCATGGTGCTCGTTAGGAAAAAAGATGGAAGCTGGCGTTTTTGTGTAGATTATCGGAAGCTCAATAAGATCACGAAAAAAGATGTCTATCCTCTACCTCGTATCGACGATATGCTAGACTGTTAGAAAGGCACCAAGTTCTTTTCTTCCATGGACCTCTGCTCTGGGTATTGGCAAATAGAAGTAGACGAAGCTGATCGAGAGAAGACGGCATTCATTACCCCCGAAGGCTTATACGAATTTAAAGTTATGCCGTTTGGACTCTGTAACGCACCTGCGACTTTCGAAAGAATGATGGACAATTTGCTACGCCATTTAAAATGGACTGTGTGTCTTTGTTATTTAGATGACATTATAGTATTTTCAGAAACTTTTGAAGAACATCTCTCCCGACTAAGGCTTGTTTTGAAATGTCTTCAGGAAGCTGGTCTTGTGCTCAACCCGAAGAAGTGTCTATTTGCGGTCAAAGAAGTAAAAATACTGGGTCATCTTGTTTCTAGTAGTGGCGTGTACCCAGATCCCGACAAAGTGAAAGCCGTAAGCAATTTTCCAACTCCAAAGAATGTACATGATATACGAAGCTTTCTTGGACTTTGCTCGTACTTCCGAAGATTTATTAAGGGCTTTTGTTATCTCGCTGAACCCTTGCAGTTGCTTCTAAAAGGTGATGCGAAGTTCCATTGGGGTCCTGAAGAGGTCGAATCTTTTAACAGTCTGAAGTCAGCCCTCACTTCTGATCCAGTCTTAGGAATGTACGACGAAAGCGCCCCTACAGAAATTCATACAGATGCCAGTGGGTATGGTATTGGGGCAGTCCTTGTGCAAATTCAAAACAATGCCGAAAAAATTATAGCTTACGCCTCAAGAACCTTGACAAAAGCCGAAAAGAATTATTCCACCACAGAACGGGAATGCCTTGCCATCGTATGGGCTATCAACAAATTCTGGCCGTATCTATTCGGAAAACATTTTACTGTTGTAACGGATCATCATTCACTATGCTGGCTTATGAGTCTAAAGGATCCTTCAGGAAGACTGGCAAGATGGGCCCTTTGCCTTCAAGAACATGATTTCTCAGTGATATACAAAACTGGTAAGAAGCACAGGGACGCTGACACTCTCTCGAGGAATCCAGTGGAAACTGAGACGCCAGAGAAATTTCTAGCTGTGACTACGAGTATGAACCTTGCGATTGAACAGAAGAAAGACCCAGATCTCGCAAAAATTATTTTGCCGAATAACTGCACCAATGCGGATAAAAAGGAATTTGAATTAATTGACGGAGTACTATGTAGAAAGAATTTTGACCCTGATGGAAAAACGTGGCTGCCAGTCATCCCCAAATATCTACAAGCGGACATATTAAGACATTTCCATGATGCTCCCACCGCAGGACATCTTGGTTTTGCGAAAACTTATGACAGAATCCGCAAAAGGTTTTACTGGCCTGGGATGTACAGAAATGTCGTTCGGTATGTGATGCACTGTCGAGAATGTCAGAGGAGAAAATACGTTCCTCAACGACCTCCTGGACGCTTAGTTTCTATCCCTCCAGCTATAGCACCTTTCCATCGCATTGGGATCGATCTTCTAGGAAGATTTCCAAAATCTACGCGTGGGAACAAATGGATCATAGTCTGCACTGATTACTTAACGAGATATGCAATAACGAGAGCTTTACCGATCGCTGAAGCGGAAGAAATAGCGAAGTTCTTGCTCGAAGAAATTCTCCTAAGGCATGGAGCTCCCAGAGTAATTATCACAGATCGTGGAGCTGTCTTCTAATCCAAACTTGTTTCCGCTCTCGTCGAATTGTGTAATATCGATCATCGTATGACGACAGCATATCACCCTAAAAAAAATGGACTGACCGAGCAGTTTAATAAAACTTTGGCTGACATGTTGTCCATGTACGTGGATACAGAGCAGAAAAATTGGGATGAAATTTTACCATTTGTTACCTTTGCTTACAATACTGCTAAACAGGAGACGACGGGTTTTACGCCTTTTTATTTGCTTCACGAATGTGAAGCTGAAACGACACTGGACACAATGTTACCATTTTGCCCTGATGATGTAGACGACGATCACATAGCCAAGATTATTGCCAGAGCTGAAGAATCCAGGCAGCTAGCCCGAGTACGAACTCTGAAAGTCCAAGATAAAGACCGTCGACGTTACGATTCCAAACACCGAATGGTTTCTTATGCCCCTGGAGATCTCGTATGGGTGTATACTCCAGTCAGAAAAGTCAGCCTCTCCGAAAAGCTTTTAAGAAGGTATTTTGGGCCGTATCAGGTTTTACGTCGTTTATCAGACGTCACCTATGAGGTTCAAGATTTTGATCCTGCGTCGCGAAGAAGAAAACCAAGAGACATTGTCCACGTATTACATATGAAACCCTACTATGATCCGGACAAGCAGATTGAGAACGAAGACACACAAAATCTGAATGATGCCGTTCAATCTCAAACGAACGGTACTTACAGGGGACCAATGACGCGTTTGAGGACTAGAGCTCTAACCAAGAAGTCTTAAAAACAGAGAGGCGCTGTTCTTTGAAAGGAGGGCAATGCCACAAAGTCAGCTTTCTTCGAAGCCGCCGTGGCGTAGAGGTATGTCTTTGGACTGTCACCCAGATGGCCTCGGTTCGATTCCAGCCGGGGGCATGTAAATTTAAAGACTCTAAATAATTGTTTCAAAAGTCTTATAATTATCTTTGCATATTTAATTTCCTATTCTAGCAGCTTCTAGAATATTCTAATTTATGTTAATCTTGTATTCTGGAATATTCGAATATTGTATATAAGCAACTTGTTCCTCAGTTTGAGGATGTTCTCAGCTAGAGGTCAAGACTTAAAATTTTTAGAAGTGGCTAGTGGCCACTGGACATGAGGAACTCAGTAGCCACTCATGAGTCGTTGTTGTTATACATCAGATTCATACACATAATATATATATATATATATATATATGATATATAAGTGTGTGTGCATAAAAGCATAAAAACACAAATGATATGGTCGAAACGTTAAATTAAGAAATAGTGCTCTTTATTGTATTATTTTAATAATAGTACAATAGTCATTATTATTAAATGAAATGACTATTGTATTATTAGTCATTTAATAATACAATAAACGTGCATATATAATATATGTGTGTATTTCTGCCAATAAAAAAATAAAGAAAAAGAAGGGGAGATAAATGAAGGGGGAGGGCAAAAAATAATTACATCAGCAAGAAATATTTAACAATTCTATTTCTTTAGATGTTCAAGAATCTCATAAAGCAAATTTGAAATTAATATTGATATTTATGTTATGGATGGAGAAAGATTGGGAATCAGGAGTTTTCGTAGAACATTTGGGTTTTCTTTTTAAAACAAACGACATACGTGACTTTTTTAAAAACGGAAGATTTCATCATCTGTCCAGAAGAAAAGAAGATACATTAAAAAATCGGAAGTCTTCCGGGAAAACCGGAAAAGTTGGCAAGTATGCTAATATATGCATTTTGCTACAGAAAACAACAGGCTATAATGATATGATCTGACAATGTGATTTCTCATACACAATTTGTGTTTTACAAGAATATTTATTTTATGTCCCATTGCAAAAGAAATACAAAAAATTGATTCATTTAATAAATTTCACCTAGTCTGGCACTTCCATCTGCAAATGGAAAATAATTATGATCAGAATTAGAGGAAAATAAAATTATTTTGAGTCTGAGGAGGGGGTGGGGAGGCAAAGAATCTGTACTAGCCTATTATCAGAGGTTTAATTTTATTAACTGGCATTTGATTGCTAAAATTAGAAATTTGCTGAAAATTTTCTGTAAACATGATTGGTTGGATGGACATTATTAGCATCACTTTCAATAAATTGACTACCTAAACAGTTATATATAGCTTTTATCTACTTTAAACATTTTCAGGATTATTTCATTAACACAAAAAAATTCTTTAATATAACTGCAGTTACTTTTATATCCACATAAAACCTTATAAAAATTTCATACCATCAGAAAAACAAATTTTCCAAACATATATAGAATAAAATTTTTATGTATGTACATTAATAATCATACATTAATATATATATATATAGTATTTAATTATCAGTTTTAAACACATACGATATCAACTGAGCATTAATTTTCTTAAACTGATTTAGAAAAAATTTCCGTACCTAAAAATCTGTTTTTCATCCCCCTCCCCCCTGTTTACACATTTGGTATAGATATGAAATATAAATATATAATTTAATTGAGAAAAAATAAATATATTCATCAAGTTATTGAGCACTTCTGTCACTTTATTGTTTCTAGAATTGATCATTTATCACACTATCTAGAAATGGGGATTGGAAGGGGGGGGGGGGGGGGGAATTAAAAAAATAATTACATTAATAAGGAATATTAAATTCTCAATTCTACTTCTAGAATTTAATAAAGCAAGTTTAAAAGGAATATTGCCATTTATATTATGGATGAAGAAAGGCTGAAAAACAACTGCAGAACATTTGATCGGCGATCACTAGTTGGAAATAAAAAAAAAGGGGGAGAGAGGCAAAAAATAATTACACAAACAAGAAATATTTAACAATTCTATTTCTTTCTAGGTTCTAAAATATCATAAAGCAAGTTTTAAATGAATATTGACATTTATGTTGTGGATGGAGAAAGATTGGAAATCGGAAGGCGCGATTATCATTGAAATCCCATTAACAATCGCCGATCGTCAAATGTTTTTTTTTTTTTTTTTTTAAACCAACGATATCTGCAATTTTTTTAAAAACGGAAGAAATATTTTCGCGAATTTGCGTAAAAAATGGCGACCATACGATTTTTTTTTTATCGCCACTTTTTCAAATTAAGTTGCCACATGGCCACGTGGCGACCGTGAGTCTTGACCTCTATTCTCAGCCGAGTGTAGCTGTATAACAAGTTTGTTCTGCTAATAAACTACATTTGTTACTTCATTTCGAGTGTTCCCTTTGGCTCTTCACGACATCTATGTGACAATAGTGTCCCAATAATGCGAATATACTACTTACAAAGTGTTTCTAAATTTTGTTTATACATTGAAACAATGACTGTAGCCAGCAATTTTCTAGTGTTCTAACAGATTTACAGGTCAGTTGAACATATCTAGTTTATATTAATTTTAGAATGCTAGATGTATCATCATCATCCAGTTGAGGGATAGATGAAATGTTCTGCAAAAGCCTCAATTGTTCTGCGACGTGCGTCGCAATTTTAAGCACTTTCTGCTCCTGGGGTTTGATGTTTGTGTACGTTAAATATACATGTATTTTATTATTTTTCAAAAGAATCACTCTAAAATTGTGTAGTTTGAAACCATGTAATTCAGGGGAAGTACAAATAAAATAGTTTAAAGCTATTAAGTAGCTTATCCAACATGCTCTGATAATGTGTATTAATTAGAAGTAATGGTTTAGAGCAAATACTATATAATTTTTGTTTGTGTCACCTATATTAATAGCTGAATAAAAAAAGTATATATACATATATGTATTTATATTATATGATTTGAGATTAAGTGAAATTGAATGCAACATGTAAGTATAAGATAATAAAGGAAGAACTACTTTTGTTTTAATAAAAGTAACAACAGGTAAACTTATGACACATTCCTGCACATTACAAATTTTGAACTTTGCATTTTTATACAATAAAAATTTAGATATCATTGCTTTCTGTTCTGATGATTATGTATTATAAATATGTTAAGGGTGACTTAAGAACAGGGTATGATCGATTTTTTTCGCCAATTAAGGTGAACAGCACCAAATCTGTTGCTCCATAATTTCACCTAATTGTTGCCAAATCAAGGTTGTGAAAAACCCAGTTTTTTTGTAAAAAAAAAAAAAAAACAGCCCGGGTGGGTTTTATTAAAAAAAAAACCTGGGTTTTTTGGACAAAATGGATTTTCTTTTTCCAGCAAGTTTGTAATGTATAGTATATGTGATTGATTATGTTACATAATATTGACATATGTTATGTGGTGATGTGATTCAATGTATCGACACTTTTTACTAGTAATCTTTTCATATCAGAACTTTGTTTTTGCACTGGTCGGTTGTGTGTGTTTATCGTAATATGGCTCAGCTGAAAAATTAATTTTTTGAGTGTATTTTATTATTATTATTTTTAAGTAAGTCGAATTGTTTAAAGGGAAATAGAGCATGGTAGTAATTAATGTTGTACAGATTTTCATGCATTTTCTGATTCATGTGCCACGAATTAGGGGTATCCAGATTTTTTTTTTTTTTAATTGAGATACTGACTACTGCATTACATGGGTTTTTTTTTTTTTTTTTTTTTTTTTTTTGTGATTGCTTCTGTACAGATTTTCATGTGTCTTCAGATTCATGTAAGATTGTAATTTTGA